>OX424445.1:14811977-15341977 GCA_949152495.1 Lasius fuliginosus
ACAATATATCATAATTCATTATAAGATTTTAATTTCTGCCACATAAGATGTTTAATAAAATTTTTTCATATATATATATTCAAATTCATAACGAGCTTTTTAATATGCATTAAAAATCTTCAAACTTTTTTTTAATAAATACAAATTATGTTCTTTTGTTCAAAATAAGTACATCGCTTGCTTACTTAATCAATTTAATGTATTCGATTTACCCAACTAGCAAAAAAGGTCGGAATTCCTTTGCTTAAATGTATGAACAGAATTCAAATCTTTCTGCACATTCTCATTTTCAAACAATTATAATACATTAATATTACAATTATATTCAAAGATATAACTTTACCGATAAAAACATATGTATTTTCTCATACATATGAAAAAAAGGATTAAAGAAAAATGAGAATTGAATGTGCTTTAAAGGTATTTCTTGATTTTCTAAAAACTGATTTCTGGCATATAGAGATCCTTATGAACATTCCAACTTTTTAGTTATAAAAATCTGCAGTATTAAAATATGATATCACTTATATTAAATTATATATATATATATATATATATATAAATTAGTAATTAAAATTGTTTCCTCCCCCCCAAAAAAAAATTGATTGTGTATTTATAGTTGCAGCTACAAAAAAAAAAATATATACTACATAAAGTATTATGTCTACGTATAAAATATTAAAATTTTATCTTGCACATACTATGTTAATAATATTCATAAAAACCTAACATTAATCTAACATAAAATTTTACAAACTTGCCTCGAGTCTCCTCTTACGTATATATAATTCTAAATGTTTTCAATCTCTTTATCATCTAAATCTAGTGGATCTGATTCTGTATTTTCTTCAACGATTTGAATGTTTTCTGCGCGTCCAATGCTTTCCAATTGTTGACATTCTCTTCCTTCAATTTTTGCGTAAGAGTTGAAATATTCCGTTAACTTATCTGGAGAAACACGTTCTTTTATTACATCATGCATCATATTTAAAAAATTGTCTTCAATGCTTTGAATGTTTTCTGCGCGTCCAGTGCTTTCCAATTGTTGACATTTCCTTCCTTCGATTTTTGCGTAAGAGTTGAAATATTCCGTTAAATTATATAAAGCAACACGTTCTTTAATTACATCATGCATTATATTTAAAAAATATTGCGAAATATTTTCTCTATCTGTAATTTCTTTATCATTTCTATCATTTTCCTGTTGTTCTTGATATTCTTCTCCTTCGTCTTTTCCACAAGAATTGAGATGTTCTGTCCGATCATCTTGAGGGACATTTTTCTTTCTTATCTCATGCAATAGTTTTAAGATTTTCGGAGCATTTTCTTTTTCCATATTTTCTCCAATATTTCTGATAGGTTTTTCCGTTTTTTTTCTATTCTGCTATCTATTTCCATGAGAGCGGTATCCTCCTCTGTCACATATTTAATTAACTTTGATGTCTGTTTAACCAAAGATGTTGACGTTGTATTTTCTTCTGTACGAGAATCTGGTAAAAATTTTTCCAATGAAGATTTTATATATGCAGGCGTAATACAATTTGCCCATGACTCGCAAATCAATTTGATATAAATGTTCATATCGTATGACCTGCAAAAATCTTCAGATACCTTTTTAAATTTGAATCTGATAAAATTCATGTCAATCATATTTATTAATGGACGATTTCCAAATATGCAAGAACGTGGAAGATACAGCATTTCGACATCGTCATTTTGCATGATATTTCCTGACAGGATACACTCCTTGCAATTTGTAACGAGTAAAAGCACTTTGCCGCTTACATTTGTTTTCTGTTGATGTTCTATCACACTTTTCATAAAGTGATTATTGCACCAATCTCCGAAAATTTGTTGATGCTTTAATATATCCGTTTTTAAAATTTGAGTGATAGCCTCCTCACTATTAAAATACTTTAGTGCTTCTTGGGTTTCATATTCATAGAAATAAAATGGTGATAGTTTAGAACTACCTGTAGCATTTGTACAAAATATAATAATTAAACCGTCATTTCTTAATTTTTGTATGTCAAATTCTTTTGTGCCTTTTTGCGTCTTCGGAAGTAATGATCTCCATGTGAATTTCTTTCTGAACATAAGATAAATATTATCTCTTCTAATATCTTCCTCCTCCAATTGGTGGATGAGTTTTGGAATAAATTTTTCAGCAGACTGTTCAACCTGATCACTTCTTTGTGCGAGATTTTCCGTACTCTTAGGTGCATTTCGAGACTTTAGTAGATTCTTGAAACGTGTCCAACACGCCCACAGCCACTGGTTTCTTGCATGAGATGTTGATGATCCACCAAACTCGTCCATAAGTTTCAGTCCTTCATCCTTAAATTGCGAAAAGGAAATAGAGTCTCCCGATTCATTGCGCTCTCGGAACCACTTATACAACCGTTCCTCCAAACGGTCATACTTATTACGTCTTTTTTTGTGTAGGTTTGTTTCTTGTCTGATTAATTGATTTATATTATCAACAGAACATTTAATTTTATAAAAAGTAGTTCGACTAATGTTATAAGTAGACATAATTTGCTCCACTGAACTACCTTCCTCTACTTTTTGCAAAATTTCGCTGCGTTGTTGATTCGTAAGAAAAGTGATGGGCCTCTCTCTTAAGTAATTCTTTCTAGATGACATTATAAATTATATTTAAAAATTATTTTCACACAAAACTTTGCTATATTAACTTTAGTGAGAGAGACTGAAAATTTGTGCCACACAATATGAAGTTGTCAAAGCGATAAGAATAATGTTGGCGAATTGTTGCGGTTAGTTGCTCTTGAGAAGAACTTTTCGAACGATCACAAACAAAAACATTATCTAACAGTCACGTATCACCTAACTCTAACAGTATATATAGTATTTTCTTAATCCTCATGTTTACGCATATTAATATCGGCTAGGACATTATATTGTTTTTACTGTTTATAATTTGCAATAAGGCGATATAAACTTAGCCGTAAAAGAAGATTAAGGAAAAATTGTGTGAGTGAACTACGCATTATCTTGTTTTAAAAGCCTCATTTATATTTCCGTTAATTAAAAAACCGTTTTCAGGAAGAATATAAATTGTTTATTTAATTGTAAAAATGAGAGGAAACAGATACTACATGAAAGCTACAGTTCATGTCTACAAAATATTATAAAACTGAAATAAACGAATGTTTGTAATAAAAAATAATTGTAGTAAAGTAAAAGCAAAAATTAAAAACATATCCCATAATCCATAATTCATATAAATAATAGATTTTTTTGCGTATTTTGACAATTCGCAGAGAATTTGTAACAATGTGAGTAATTTTTTCGTTTAATACACACAAGTTTAATATATTACTTTTGAAGAACAATGAAAATTATAATACATTCCTCTCAAGTTTACATCATGTTGAATGGCCATCATTGAAAAAATTGCATATTTTGTCAACTCAAATGTTTAGAGACTTAACACTGAGTAATTTTAATGTAATGTTCATTTAATATAAATTTTATATCAAATGATTGCCTTTTTAAACTATACAATTCTGTAGATTGAATGATGTATGTTATACGCATCGGTAGACATTTATTTTTCTGATTTTGGAGTCTTTTAAATTGAAGTTCATTTAATAATATATAGCATAAGGAATTAAATGAGGCGTGTGATGTGCGTTTTAAAAAATTCTAATTTTATTAAATATTTTAATATATGAGAGAGAGAGAGAGAGAGAGAGAGAGAGAGAGAGAGAGAGAGAGAGAGAGAGAGAGAGAGAAACACAAGGAGCGTGAACACGTATCTCTTGTCATATTCATTGGTAAGTTAATTTCAGAACATTACGGTAAGTATTAAGCTCACTTTAAACGATATATAATTTGCGGCAAAATTCGGAGCAGAATTTTATTTATAATTTTATGTCGTGTATTACAGAAAACATTTGAATGAGTAAATTTTATACATGTGCAAAATATTTATTAAAATACACGGCAATACTATTCCCCCAATACCTATTCCCTCTTCCCCCTACTCATATATGTTACACTTATATTAACATGTTTCGTATATGAGGGTTGCAATTACTTCATTAAATTTGTATAATCGATTATGTATAAATCGCATTTGTAAATAACTGTTATTTTGGCTAGATCATATATATATTTCAATGGAAGCGATAGAGTTAATAAAAAGTTTAAAGTTAAAAAAAGTTTAATGCCAAAAATGCCACTGTGCTAATTAAAAATAATATTACAAACGTCATAATAAAAAAGTTACAATGGAATTAAATAAATAGATTAAATAAAATAACAATTCTTTATAACAATAATATGAAATACGAAATTAGTACAAAAAGGGGCTAATAATAGCCGATGCACGGATATTATGCGCTACAATTTTATTTCTAAATAAATTCTTCAAACGTTTCTGTCCTTCCTTTGGACCATCCTCAGTATGTTAATTAATAATAAAATCCGGATGTCAATGCTCGCATCCCCATCCTACATCCTTAGCAGGTCCTCACAGCAAGCAAGGACGAGATGCAGAACTAGGCGCGAACTTTCTGATTTCCGCAAATAAACAAACAATACTGAGGATAGTCCAAAGGAAGGACCGAAACGTTTAAAGAAGATTTTAAAAATAAAATTGTTGCGCATATATTAACAATATAATGCAATATCCGCGCGCAGGCTTTTATTAGCCCCTTTTTATACTAATCTTCTAATTTTATTCGCATCACACGAATAATCCCACGCGCAAAATTCCGTTGCGAATGTAACCAAAATAATCAGAATCTTTCGAATATACTAATGTACTTCACAGAGTATACTCAGAATTCACGGTTATTTATTCAAGGTTTTCATAAATTTTTTTGCTTGCGCATGGAGAGACATCTATAAATATTAAGAATTAAGATGATTCTAATTCTCTCGAATATGCCATATAATTTTCTATCAAGCAATTGAAAAATAAAAAGAAATAAATTTAGGTAGGAAACAGGCTAATAAGTGCCAGACGTAGAAATTAGATGCAACAAACTTATTCTTAAATTCTTCTTTAATTAATTTGGTAATTAATTAAGCCAAATTAATTAAAGAAGAATTTAAAAACAAGTTTGTTGCGTTTAATTTCTGGCTCTTATTAGCCCGTTTCCTACCTGAATTTGTAGTTATATAATATGTATATAAGAGCCTTTTCGTTAAAAAAAAAAAAATAATCGCGGAGAAATGAGATCTTGATTGTGAGATCGCGCGATTTTCTATTATAACGGGCGGGCAAAGATTATGTGAATGATAGGAACCTCATTGTCAGAACCTCATTATCAGCGCGGTGACGAGAAAGAGAGAAAGAGACAGAGTGACAGAGTGACAGAGAGAGATATTCGAGTTCCGGAAATCTGGTCGACGACGCGCTGAATGATTGCGATTTATGGGATTCTACGGCTGGATCGTAAAGGTGCCGCCACAACGAAGCGTGTCCGGATTTTACGCGCGGCCTTTTACAAGATCGTTCTCCACGTTCGTCTCGCCTCGTCGGAGGGACGTTAAATTCTGACGACCGTCGTATCGAAGTTTTCTCGGCACCTCGTACTATCATGCTTGTAAACGTCTTCATATAACGTTTTAATGCGACCGGACTATTACGCCGCGACACGCTCGAGTTATCCCTCGCGCGATGAACTTTGCTTTTCATGCTTCTCTCGCTCGCCCGTTTCTCTGTCTGGTGATTCTAATTTACACGGTAGTGTCGTCTAGCTTTTTGCCTCGCCTTTGCGGCAGAAACCAAGTTGAAGTTGTCCAACACTTAATCGTCTCCATCTATCTACGCTACGTATACTCGATTTGATGGTTGATCGAAATCGTTTATGTTAGTTTCGCTTGAAGTGTTAAAAATAAATTTATGGAGAGAATAGAAAATGTAACATCAATTATAAAATATAAAATTTTATTTACATTTTTATTTGAAAAGGATATACAAGGAAAGATGTAAATATCATAAAAAACTTAAAAACTCTTAATAAATTAACATTACATTGTCGATTCTTTCGATAAATTTATTTTGGAAAAATTGATATTTCGAAAAAAAATTAAAGTCTTACTACTTTTCTATATATGTATATGTGTATATGTTAAATTAAATATATTTAGAAAAGAGAGCAATAAAACTTTAATGTCAATTTTTCCAAAATAAATTTGTAGAAAGAAGCGACAATGTAACGTCAATTTATTAAGAGTTTTTAAGTCTGTTATGATATTTATGTTTTTTCTTGTATTTCCTTTTCAAATAAAAATGTAAATAAAACTTTATATATGTATATGTATATATGTGTATATATACATATATAATTTTACTTATATTTATACATATATATAAAATTTTATATATATATATATATATATATATATATGTTAAATAAAATATATTTATAAAAACAATAAAACTTTAATTTTTTTTCGAAATGTTAATTTTTCTCTGAAACCTTAATTCTTAAATTGTTTAAGATGAGGAAGACAGGAAGATCTATACAGCGTTTGACGAGCGAAATAACGCGCGCTCGTAAATATAATCGTAAATTAAAATTAAGCGAACGGTATAAAGAATATTTCAGCTCCGTAAATCTTACGCAGCGTTCTGAAATCATGGCTGTTGCCAGGTCGGATAAGTGCAGCGTACTTAGAGTATGTGGCCGGGATAAATATCTTGGGTTTTGCGTTAGAGTAAGATGAAGGGTCGCGCATTACTCTTCACGTTCGCGTCTCGGCTAAACGCAGGCAGGCACAGGGCTGCCTTCATACTAAGGCCCTTTTCTTTGTGGAACCATCAATATTGTAATATCAATCTTTTTATATACACGTATAATGAGAATATACACGTAGCATAAGTTGTCAATTCTTACCGCCATTTTAAATTATTTATAATAAATCGATCATATCGATTATAGTTCGAGCGCGATCCATTACGATAATTGTAACAAAGCATAATTGAATCTTCGTTTGTTTTATATTTTTCAATGTATTATATTAAAGCGCACTTTCTTAAGTTGGCGATTTCCTTATTTTACGAGACAAGAGAAAGTGATTATTTATGCACAGCTCGTATTGTGGTTTTGTGCTAAATACAGCCCTGAGAACGAGGTACTTCGTAACTTACGAAAAACTTTGCAGCTATCAAAACTTAGCGAGCCCATAAGCCGCGTAACGATGCGATTTTCTCTCGAAAGTAATTAGACTTGTTAATGATCGTTATACGCGGCTTGGCTTGTCGGCTATTATTTATCGAAAAATATGCGGAAGATTACTAGTTCTCTCAATCAAGCTTTCGCGTGATTTTTTAGATTTATTTTAATAACGGAACTATGAACGTATAAGGAAGAACAAAAATTAGTTCTTAAATTTTTCCAAGATATTAAAAAAAAAAAAATTTGCGCGCAATCTGCCTTCTAACGTAATAATCTTACTAACTAAAATTATATTCGCGAGTATTTGATATTTTATTTTAATTTCTAAATTTAATTTAATTTAAATTTATTTTAATTTAATTTTAATTTGTATTTACTAACTAAAACTATAAGTATTTAATATTTTATTTTAATTTTCGAATTTCTTCTCGAGCGAGAAGAAAATAAAAACTTCTCGGAATTAAATGTCTTTCTATAGTATACGCGATGACAAAGCGTGGCGGACCTACATTGCATCGCGATAAAAAGAGAGGCCGAGGTCCGATAATAGAATATAAAGGAGGCATGCGACTCACCCTTGCAACCGTTCGCCGACAGGTCGTAGTGGTCCACGTCGCAGAAATCGCACCGGAAGCCGACGACGCCCGGCGCGCACCTGCAGACGCCGCTTACGGGATCGCAGAGCCCGTCGCTCGTGGCACCCACGTCGCAGTCGCATTCCCGGCAACCTGCAGTCACGTTTCCGTAACCCTCGATGCAGGAGGAACAGTCACGACCGGTGAACAAAGGCCCGCAGAGACACTGACCGGTCGTCTGGTCGCATTGGACCGAATTGCTACCGAAGGGAGAGCAGTTGCACGCTAAAATGCAAACAGATTATACGTTTATCATGTGTCTCATTAATGTATTTTAATCGGTATATCAATTTGCTTTGCAGCGGCAAATATCAAACCAGAGAGTTTATTAGAAACCCTCGATCAGGTATAAATTTTCATAACACGATTTACATTGTAGCAATTAAGTTGCATTGCTGCAACAGGGTGTCTACTTAAATCTTATTAAAAAAATTTCTTAAGAATTCCCTGATCTTCCAGATATTTTCGTTTGAAATTCCACGTAAAATAAGGAAATTTGTAGAGGCAGCTTTTTTAAAATAAGTTTCTTTATTGTATAAGCTTTCTAAAGTATTCTATTCATGATTTATGATTACAAAGAAAGTTTCCAACTAGCACTTAATACTGATCTATTAATCATAAAATTAATTTGGACAATAACAAAGTGCAATATATCACTATATCTAAACGCTAAAGATATATGCAAAAATATAAAATAAAAATATAAAAAAAAAATAATTATTATAAACGTCTTAAAGAATACTAATTTATTTAAATATTATTAAAAAATTGAAGAATTTTCTATGAAACTTATATAAAATCTTGATACTAAAAAAAGATCGTCAATAAAATTATCAAAGAAACACAATTTTTGAAAAAATTCTTTGAGTCTCAATAAAATTCCATGAGAATTTCCGGATTTTTCAAGGTAATAAAAAAATCTCTGACAATCTCCAGTTTTCGCAATTTTCCAGAGAGTGGACATCCTAAATTTCGTTCTTAAGAAATTTTCGTATAAAAAGAGGATAAATATATTGTTATATTGTTATTATCTCGAATCCTGGAATGTCTTCTAAATTAATTGCGCGAAATATGTAAAAGAAAAATCGACCTTATCGTCGAGAGGGATGCAGGTGATATGGCGGGATTGATGTGTCTTACGGCATTTTTTTAACGTACAACGAAATTTTGAAGAGAAGGATGTGTATAATAATATAAATATCAAAAAGAATAAAACATGAGATATCTCATTAAATATACAATTCTCAAAAAAATATATTTTGTATATCTTTTTTTCCGAAGATATTTTTTTTCTTAATAAAAAAATTCAGTGTTGTTAGCTTTCGTAATATTTTTATATTGTGTTTGCGTACTGTTATCCGAATTATTTTGAATACCTACATTATTTTCTTTGACATACAACGAAATTTGGAAAAGAAGGATGACATTATAAATATCAAAAGATATCGAAAAGAATAAAACATGAGATGTTTCATTAAATATGTGAAACTCTCCAAACATATATTTTATATTTGTATAATTATTTATTTATTATAGTTATTTTGCATTTATGAGAATTTATCATTGAGTGAAAATCGTGTAATTTGATAGTTATACGAAAAGGTTATAATATGCGAATAATTTTATTTGTTTGATGCAAATGTAATACCATTGCTTTTAAGAGTATGAAAAAATCGCTTTCCTCGAGTTTGCATCAATTTGTTAAAAGGTTGTCATTGCAGAAATTACGGTTCTGATAGCTCGAATGCTCAGAGAATTAATAATGTGAATTCTATATGATTGCACATTCGTTATAAGTATAAATTCGATATATAATTTAGATTCGAGATATAAAAAAGATTGAAACATGCTTATTTTGGGTGATCGCTTTAACTATATAATTCTGTTGATTAAATGATATGCTTATATGTATTGACATATAATTATGCTTTTGACGCACACTTCGCAAAGACACATCTTTTTTTCTAAAATTTTGGATTATGAAATAATATATACAACATAAAAAGGGAATATGAATGACGTGCATGTAATTAGTGAAATTTAAATAATGTATGTAAAATGAAAAAGAAAGAAATAAAAAAGAGCTCTATAAGAATGTAGATATAAGAAATATGCAAATAAACAGCTTGTGAATCGTAAGATTATTAGCGATAACCAAATTTACATGCGAACAAAATAAAAACTTAGCAGCTTTCTACACGGCATGTTAACAATATATATATAAACTATTTATTTCACTACTTCCTATGTGTATATTTAAAAAATGATAGCTGACTAGTTTCAGCAGCTTTCCGATACCCTGTATAAGGATGCATTATTTTTATATTGGAACTTTTTATTAATTAAATATGTATAACGTAATTCATCACTTAATCACTTAATTGCAAAACATTGTTTTAATAGTACATTTTCCTTACAATTATAAATATAAATCATCAAAATTATTTAAAATTTTTACGTGTCGCTTTCAAACGAATTTAAATTAAAATGATATAATTGTGAGTAATATAATAATATGCATTAATATATGTATAAATGAATATATATATATATATATGTATGTATATATATGTATATATATACATATATACATATTATATATATATATGTATATATATGTATATATATACATATATACATATTATATATACATATATCTATATATATATAAAAGTTAACATAATTATAATCTATAATATTCTATAATATATCTATAAATATATATATAAATTTAATTATATATAATGTATGTTAACATATCAATATATATAATATTAATAAATTAATATATATATATTTAATATATATATATATATATATATATATAATGTAACATTATATGTTTATAAGGTCAAATTATGCACAATCGAACCTCGCGTATATATTTAAAAACTCGTATTTCGAAATGTTTATGAATTTGCAATCTTTTTTTGTTTATGATCTCGTTTTACTTTTAATGAAAAAAATAACAATTACTTAGAAACAAATGTGGATAAATTGTGAACAATCTCATACTGCATGAGTTTTATAAAATTTATAAAATTTCGGGATGCCAAATTCACAAAACTTTTGTATTTAACTTCCATATAGCTCGGCAAAAGATACGATTGTCTCGTCGGCTTGTTACGTGTGTCGGTTAAAATATACATACATGTAGGTACATACGCAACATATAATACATTTATACATATAAAAATAACGCTTGTCACAACAAAACCCCCCAACCGCAACCCGTCAAATATATGTAAATGCATATATCCACAATTGAAGAGTTAAAAATCATAAAAATTTATATGCCAAAAAATCGATTTTTTAGTTTGAATTTGCAAAATGCTCAATAATTCTAGTTTAAAATATATTTAAGAAGATCTATGTAGCAAAGATACAGAAAAATAATATTTAAATAATCTAACAAATAACAATGTGTCGTATGTCCATTAAAAGATTCCAAAAATCTATCTATAAACTAATTGTAAGTACTACGTCAAAACTTAAAAAAAATGCTTACAATATACTAAAATTTATTATAATAATTTAATTTCTGACAAATAAAATGTTTAATAAAACATTTTTCAAATGTATTTAAATTAACGAGCTTCAAACATATTTAAAATAATGAGCTTCTTAAAAAGTTTCTAACTCTTTTTACTAAATACAAAGTATGTTTTTTGTTCAAAATAAGTACATAAATCGCACGCTTATTAAATCACTTTAATGTATTTGATTTACTCATCTTGCAAATAAGGTTGGAATCCTTTTGCTAAAATGTACGAATAAAACTAAAATCTTTCTGCACATTCTCCTTTACAAACAATGTTAAAAACATTAACTAAGCAATTTTATTCAAAGATATAACTTTACCGACAAGGACATATCTATTTCCTTACATATATATATATACACACACATATATATATGTATATATAAAGTTTTAGAGAAAATGTTAATTGAAAGTGCTTTAAAAGTTTTTCTTGATTTTCTAGAACCTAATTTCTGGCATACAAAGATCCTTATGAATATTTAAAATCTTCAGCTATAAAAATCTACAGTATTAAAATATGTTATCATTTTATATTAAATTAAAATTGTAATTAAAATTGTTTCCCCCCACAAAAAAAATTGATTGTTTATTTGATAGTTGCAACTAAGAAATATAAAAAAATATACTACAAAGTTTCATATATACATATAAAATATTGATATTTTATCTTGCATTTTATGTTAATAATACCCAAAACTTTTATCATTAATCTAACATAAAATTTTACACAAAGCAGGTTTGAAAAATTTTATGTTAGATTAATGATAAAAGTTTTGGGTATTATTAACATAATAAGTCTTCTCTTACATAAATATAATTCTAAATGTTTTCAATCTCTTTCTCATCTAAATCTAGTGGGTTTGATTCTATATTTTCTCCAACGCTTTGAATGTTTCCTGCGCGTCCAGTGTTTTCCAATTGTTGACATTCCCTTCCTTCGATTTTTGCGTAAGAGTTGAAATATTCCGTTAAATTGTCTGGAGGACGTTCTTTACATCTTACATCACGCATCATATTTAAAAAATATTGCGAAATATTTTCTCAATCTGTAATTTCTTTATCATTTATATCATTTTCCTGTTGTTCTTGATATTCTTTTCCTTCGTCTTTTCCACAAGAATTGAAATGTTCTGTCGATCATCTGGAGGGACATCTTTCTTTGTTATCTCATGCATTGGTTTTAAGATTTTCGGAGCACCTTCTTCTTCTGTATTTTCTCCAATACTTCTGATAGGTTTTTCCGTTTTTTTTCTATTCTGCTTTCTATTTCCATGAGAACGGTATCTTCCTCTGTCACATTCTTAATTAACTTTGATGTCTGTTTAACCAAAGATGTTGATGTTGTATTTTCTTCTGTTCGAAAATCTGATAAAAATTTTTCAAAGGAAGATTTTATATATGCAGGCGTAATACAATTTGCCCATGACTCGCAGATCAATTTGATATAAATATTCATATCGTAGGACCTGCAAAAATCTTCAGATACCTTTTTAAATTTTCTTCTGATAATCTCAATAATATTCTGATATGAAAGAAAATGTTTGTATATGTGTGGTGGAAAAAACAGCATCTCGAAATCGTCATTTTGCATAGTATCTTCTGGGAGGATAAACTCCTTGCAATTTTTAACGAGTAAAAGCACTTTGCCGCTTACATTTGTTTCCTGTTGATGTTCTATCACACTTTTCATAAAGTGATTATTGTACCAATCTGCGAAAATTTGTCGATGCTTTAATATATTCGTATTTAAAATTTGAGTGATAACTTCCTCACTATTAAAATACTTTAGTGTTTCTTGGGTTTCATAGTCATAAAAATAAAATGGTGATAGTTTAGAACTACCTGTAGCATTTGTACAAAATATAATAGTTAAACCGTCATTTTTTAATTCTTGTATGTCAATATCTTTCGTGTCTTTTTGTGTGTTTGGAAGTAACGATCTCCATGTGAATTTTCTCATGAACATAAGATAAATATTATCTCTTCTAATATCTTCCTCTTCCAATTGGTGGATGAGTTTTGGAATAAATTTTTCAGCAGACTGTTCAACCTGATCACTTCTTTGTGCGAGATTTTCCGTATCCTTAGGGGCATTTCGAAATTTTAGTAGACTCTTGAAACGTGTCCAACATGCACGCAGCCAAAGGTATCTTGCATTAGATGTTGATGGTCCACCAAACTCGTCCATAAGTTTCAGTCCTTCAATCTTAAGCTGCGAAAAGGAAATGTAGTCTCCCGATGCTTTCCGCTCACAGAACCACTTATACAACCGTTCCTCCAAACTTTCATACTTATTAAACATTTTTCTGTGTAGATTTGTTTCTTGTCTGATTGCTTGATTTATAGTATCAACAGAATGTTTAATTCTACGAAGAGTATCTCGAGAAATTTTATAAATAGTCATAATTTGCTTGTCTGAAATACCTTCCCCCAGTTTTTGCACAATTTCGCCTTTTTGTTGATGCGAAAGATGAACCTTTGGCCTTACGATTACGTCATTCTTTTTAGCTGACATTACAAGTTATATTTAAAAATTATTTTCACACAAAACTTTGCTATATTGACTTTAGTGAGAGAGACTGAAAATTTGTGCCACACAATATGAGGCTGTCAAAGCGATAAGAATAATGTTGGCGAATTGTTGCGGTTAGTTGCTCTTGAAAAGAACTTTTCGAACGATCACAAGCAAAAACATTATCTAACAGTCACGTATCAACTAACTCTAACAGTATATATAGTATTTTCTTAATCCTCATGTTTACGCATATTAATATCGGCTAGGACATTATATTATTTTTATTGTTTGTAATTTACAATAAGGCGATATAAAATTAACCGTGAAATAAAATTGTGTAAAAATTGTGTGAATTCGAGCGAACTATAAATTATGTTGCGTAAGAAGCCTCGTTAATTTGTCTGTTAATTAAAAAACCGTTTTCAGAAAAATATAAATTGTATATTTGATTGTAAAAATGAAAAGAAACAGATACCACATAGAAGCTACATTTCATATCTACAAAATATCATATAACTGAAATTAACAAATGTTTGTGATGAAAAATAATTGTAGTAATGTAAAAACAACAATTAAAAACAGATCCCATAATTAATATAAACAAAAGATTTTTTTGCGTGTTTTGGCAATACGCAGAGAATTTGTAACAATGTGAGTAATTTTATTCGTTTAATGCACACAAGTTTAATATATTACTATTGAAGAACAATGTAAATTTTAATACATTCATCTCAAGTTTACATCATGTTGAATGGCAATCATTGCAAAAATTGCATTGCTTGTCAACTAAAATGTTTAGAAACTTAATAATGAGTAATTATAATGTAATGTTATTCATTTAATATATATTTTATATCAAATGATTGTCTTAAGCTATATAATTCTGTAGATTGAATGATGTATGTTATGTTTATACGCATCGGCAGACAGTTATTTTTCTAATTTTGGAGTCTTTTAAATTGGAGTTCATTTAATAATATAACATAAGGAATTAAATGACAGGCGTGTGATGTGTCTTTTAGAAAATTCTAATTTTATTAAATATTTTAATATATGTGAGAGAGAAACACAAGGAGCATGACCATGTGCCTCTTGTCATATTCATTCGCAAGTTAATTTCAGAATATTACGGGAAGTATTAAGCTCACTTTAGACGATATATAATTTGCGGCAAAATTCGGGGCAGAATTTTATTTATAATTTTATGTAGTGTAATACAGAAAACATTTCAATGAGTAAATTTTATACATATCCAAAATATTTATTAAAATACACGGCAATATACATCGAGACATGTAACACAAAATTATAAATGCAATTCTATCTTGAATTGTGTGTAAATTATCGTGTAAAATCGTAAAGTCATTTTACGCAGCAAATATATGTGTGTGCGTGGCTAATCCCCCTTCCTCCTACTCAAATATGTTACACTTATATTAACATGTTGCGTATATAAAGGTTGCAATTACTTCATTAAATTTGTATAATCGATTATGTATAAATCGCATTTGTAAATAACTGTTATTTTGGCTAGACCATATGTATACTTCAATGGAAACGATAAAATTAATAAAAAGTTTTGAGTTAAAAAAAATTAATGCATAAATTGTCACTGTTAATTAAGAATAATATTACGTCATTATAAAAGAGCTATAAAAATGGAATTACATAAATATATTAAACGAAACATATAACAGTATATTTACATATTATAACAATAATAATAAATATGAAATTATATAGATATATAATAATATAATATATAGATCTATAGTTATATACAGATATAACTATATATGTACTATATACATAATATATACATATAATACAAAATATAAAATATATATTAAATATATATAATATTCAATATTAATAAATTAATATTGTATATATGTAATATATATATATATATATATATATATAATGTAAAATTAGATAATATGTTTATAGTCACGTTGTACATAATGTAATCTCGCGTATATATATTAAAAAATTCGTATTTCGGAATGTTTATAAATATTTGCACAATGTTATTTTTAATCTTTTTTTTCGTTTATGATTTCGTGTTACTTAATGGTCAAATAACAATTATTTATAAACAAATGTGGTATATTGTGGACAATTTTATACTGCGTTTATGAGTTTTATAAAAATTTATAAAATTTTGCCAGCTTGACATACTTTTGTATTTAATCACAGATAATAAGATATACTTAAGCAATATAGAGCCAGCGCAGTTAATCGGGCGCAAATTTCATAAATCACTAATCCAATGAAAAAATATACATGTTACGTACGTTTCGTTTTTTTTTTCCCCTCCCCTCTATTTGCCTATTGTATATCTTATTATCTGTGATTTATTCTAAAGAGCCTTTATACTTTTGCTTGTTTTGTATTTAAGTTGTATATAGCTCAGCGAAAGATCTGATTGTCTCGTCTTGTCTCGCTATCTGTGCGTTGTTTAAAAACAATACATATACGCATACCTATAATACATTTATGCATATATAAATAACGCTTGTCATATCAAAAAAACCACCTATTCTTTACCTGTCAAATATATGTATGTCAAATGTGTATCCACAATTGAAGAGTTAAAAATCATAAAAATGTATATGCCAAAAAATCGATTTTTTAGTTTGAACTTGCAGAATGCTCAATAATTCTAGCTGAAAATATATTTAAGTAGATCTATGCTGCAAAGATACAGAAAAATAATATTTAAAAGGTCTAATATATAACAGTGTTTTACCTCCATGAAAAGTATCCAAAAATCTAAGTATCTATAAACTAATTATAAGTATTACGTCACAACTTTGAAAGCATGCTTAAAATATATTAAAATTTAATACAATAATTTAATTTCTAACACAAAAAATGTTTAATAAAACTTTTTGAAATATATTTAAATTCATAACAAGCTTCTTAATATGCATTAAAAGTTTTCGAACTTTTCTTTACTAAATACAAAGTTTGTTCTTTTGTTCAAAATAAGTACATCGCTCGCTTACTTAATCAATTTAATGTACTTGATTTACCCAACTGGCAATTAAGGCTGGAATTCTTTTGCTTGAATGTACGAACAAAACTAAAATCTTTCTGCACATTCTCATTTTCAGACAATGTTTAAAACATTAATATTACAATTTTATTCAAACATATAACTTTAACGATAAAAACATATCTTTTTCCTCATACATATAAAAAAAGTATTAGAAGAATAATGTGAATTTAATGTGCTTTAAAAGTATTTATTAATATTCTAGAAACTGATTTCTGGCATATAGAGATTCTTATGAATATTTCAAATCTTCAGTTGTATAAAAATCTACAGTATTAAAATATGTTATCATTAATATTAAATTAAATTTGTAGTTAAAATTGTTTCCACCCAAACAAAGAATTTGATTGTTTATTTATAGTTGCAGCTAAGAAATAAAAAGAAAAATATACTACATAAAGTATTATATCAACGTATAAAATATTGATATTTTATCTTGCACATATTATATTAATAATACCCATCAAAACCTATCATTAATCTAACATACAATTTTACAAACTTGCCTCGAGTCTCCTCTCACGTAAATATGTAAATGTTTTCAATCCCTTTGTCATCTAAATCTAGTAGGTTTAATTCTATATTTTCTTCAACGCTTTACATGTTTTCTGCGCGTCCAGTGCTTTCCAATTGTTGACATTCTCTTCCTTCGATTTCTGCGTAAGACTTGAAATAATTTGTTAATTGCTCCGGAATAATATCTTCTTTCAGTACATCATGCATCATATTTAAAAAATATTCCGAAGTATTCTCTCTATCTGTAATATCTTTATCATTTTTATCATTCTCCTGCTCTTCATAATCCATTCCTTCATCTTCTGTCTGTTTAACAAAAGATGTTGACGTTGTATTTTCTTCTGCACGAGAATCTGGTAAAAATTTTTCCAATGAAGATTTTATATATGCAGGCGTAATACAATTTGCCCATGACTCGCAGATCAATTTGATATAAATGTTCATATCGTAGGACCTGCAAAAATCTTCAAATACCTTTTTAAATTTGAATCTGATAAGATTCATGTCAATTATATTTATTAATGGACGATTTCCGGATATGCAAGAACGTGGAAGATACAGCATTTCGACATCGTCATTTTGCATGGTATTTCCTGACAGGATACACTCCTTCCAATTTGTAACGAGTAAAAGCACTTTGCCGCTTACATTTGTTTTCTGTTGATGTTCTATCACACTTTTCATAAAGTGATTATTGTACCAATCTACGAAAATTTGTCGATGCTTTAATATATCCGTATTTAAAATTTGAGTGATAACCTCCTCACTATTAAAATACTTTAGTGCTTCTTGGGTTTCATATTCATAGAAATAAAATGGTGATAGTTTAGAACTACCTGTAGCATTTGTACAAAATATAATAATTAAACCGTCATTTCTTAATTTTTGTATGTCAAATTCTTTCGTGCCTTTTTGCGTCTTCGGAAGTAATGATTTCCATGTGAATTTCCTCCTGAACATAAGATAAATATTATCTCTTCTAATATCTTCCTCCTCCAATCGGTGGATGAGTTTTGGAATAAATTTTTCAGCAGACTGTTCAACCTGATCACTTCTTTGTGCGAGATTTTCCGTACTCTTAGGTGCATTTCGAGACTTTAGTAGATTCTTGAAACGTGTCCAACACGCCCACAGCCAGTGGTTTCTTGCACGAGATGTTGATGATCCACCAAACTCGTCCATAAGTTCCAGTCCTTCATCCTTAAATTGCGAAAAGGAAATAGAGTCTCCCGATTCATTCCGCTTCCGGAACCACTTATACAACCGTTCCTCCAAACGGTCATACTTATTACGTCTTTTTTTGTGTAGGTTTGTTTCTTGTCTGATTAATTGATTTATATTATCAACAGAACGTTTAATTTTATAAAAAGTAGTTCGACTAATGTTATAAGTAGACATAATTTGCTCGACTGAACTACCTTCCTCTACTTTTTGCAAAATTTCGCTGCGTTGTTGATTCGTAAGAAAAGTGATGGGCCTCTCTCTTAAGTAATTCCTTCTAGATGACATTATAAATTATATTTAAAAATTATTTTCACACAAAACTTTGCTATATTAACTTTAGTAAGAGAGACTGAAAATTTGTGCCACACAATATGAAGTTGTCAAAGCGATAAGAATAATGTTGGCGAATTGTTGCGGTTAGTTGCTCTTGAGAAGAACTTTTCGAACGATCACAAACAAAAACATTATCTAACAGTCACGTATCACCTAACTCTAACAGTATATATAGTATTTTCTTAATCCTCATGTTTACGCATATTAATATCGGCTAGGACATTATATTGTTTTTATTGTTTATAATTTGCAATAAGGCGATATAAACTTAGCCGTAAAAGAAGATTAAGGAAAAATTGTGTGAGTGAACTACGCATTATCTTGTTTTAAAAGCCTCATTTATATTTCCGTTAATTAAAAAACCGTTTTCAGGAAGAATATAAATTGTTTATTTAATTGTAAAAATGAGAGGAAACAGATACTACATGAAAGCTACAGTTCATATCTACAAAATATCATAAAACTGAAATAAACGAATGTTTGTGATGAAAAATAATTGCAATAATGTAAAAGCAAGAATTAAAAACATATCCCATAATCCATAATTCATATAAATAACAGATTTTTTTGCGTATTTTGACAATTCGCAGAGAATTTGTAACAATGTGAGTAATTTTTTCGTTTAATGCACACAAGTTTAGTATATTACTTTTGAAGAACAATGAAAATTATAATACATTCCTCTCAAGTTTACATCATGTTGAATGGCCATCATTGAAAAAATTGCATATTTTGTCAACTCAAATGTTTAGAGACTTAACACTGAGTAATTTTGATGTAATGTTCATTTAATATAAATTTTATATCAAATGATTGTCTTAAGTTATATAATTCTGTAGATTGAATGTTGTATGTCTTGTATGTTATGCTTATACGCATTGGCAGACATTCATTTTTTTTCTAATTTTGGAGTCTCTTAAATTGGGGTTCATTTAATAATATAGCATAAGGAAGTAAACAACAAGCGTGTGATGTGTCTTTTAGAAAATTCTAATTTTATTAAATATTTTAATATATGTGAGAGAGAAACACAAGGAGCATAACCATGTGTCTCTTGTCGTATTCATTCGCGAGTTAATTTCAAAATATTACGGCAAGTATTAAGCTCACTAAACCATATATAATTTGCGGCAAAATTCGGGGCAGAATTTTATTTATAATTTTATGTTGTGTAATACAGAAAACATTTGAATGAGTAAATTTTATACATATGCAAAATCTTTATTAAAATACACGGAAATATACATTGAGACAGGTAACACAAAATTATAATTGCAATTCTATCTTGAATTGTGTCGCAAATTATCGTGTAAAATCGTAAAGCCATTTTACGCAGCAGATATACGTGTATGCGTGCCTATACCCTCCTCCATCCGCTCTCACATATGTTACACTTATCTTAACATGTTACGTATATGAGGATTGCAATTACTTCAGTGAATTTGTATAATCGATTATGTATAAAAAAATCGCATTTATAAATAATTGTTAATTTAGCTAGATCATATGTATACTTCAATGGAAGCGACAGAGTTAATAAAAAGTTTAAAGTTGAAAAAAAATTAATGCAAAAAAATGCCACTATTAATTAAAAATAATATTACAAACGTCATAATAAAAAAGCTACAAATATGAAATTAAATAAAGATTAAACGAAATAGCAGTTCTCTTTATAACAATAATATTTTTTATTAAAAAAAAATATTACGTCCAGACCAGGAGGGATGAGTCACCGGAAGATTGTAACAAATATTAATCCGAAATCAAATGTTTTGAGGCATATGATGCGGGTTGAGCAAAAAGTATCAGGCCCAAAAAATATTGCGTTACAAAACGATTTGTGTATTATTGTTTTTATGTTTAAGAATTTTTTTTTTAGCTAAACGGAAGCTAACGGGAAGCTCTAAACTTTGTATAACAGGGAAATGAAAACATCTCATCATAGATGCTTGGAAGCGATACTTGGAAGAAGAGAACTAAAGTTTATCAGCAAATCTTTAATAAAATAAATTCCACAATAACCGCGTTACGCGAGATTCGAGTTACAAATTTCTAAAGATTGTTTGAAAGTATTCCGGTAATGTTAAATATTATGTGTATTATAATTATTTAAAAGCATGAGAGCTACTATTCTGCTTTTATGCAAGCGTAACAATTAAGAATGTAAGTTTTAATATACGAGAAATGTAATAATTCGTAGAGCTGGAATACTGCAAAAATGAAAAATGCCTCGTATTTATATAAGAAAATAACTCCCATTCTACGGTCGCTTTACTTTTATCAATCGTCACAAGAGAGCAGGTGCAACATGCATACGCTCAAATATTATACGCGTTTAAATATTACCAGTTTCAATATTTCCTTTTGAAAGTGGGCAACGTCAGGAGCGTTTATAAAATATACCGTGTTATTCACATATATCACGCGTTTACCGCTAAATGTAATTTCAAGTTTCTGTGTAAAGTCTCAGTGTAAATATAACATTATTTCGTTCAAATTTTAAAATTGTTCTAGGTAAACGAGAACAATGCAATATATTAGAATCAAGTTTCATCGATCAACTTTATTCCGTAACTTTTTAAGCTTTTTATTTCTTTATATCTGATTACGCAGAGAAAAATCCGTGCGATCAATTAATCTAATTAATAAATAATAAAATATAATTCATATAATTAATATAATCAGAATGTCTACTCAAATTTTGTACAAAAATTCTCTGAGAATTCCCTGATCTTTCAGATTCCCTGATATTTTCATTTAAAATTCCAGATAAAATTCCAGATAAGAAAATAGAAATATAGATGCAGCTTTTAAAATATAGTTTCTTTATTGTATGCACTTTCTAATGTTTTCTATTCATACGATTACAAAGAAAGTTATCAAGAATGCAGTTTTTCTAGCATTTAATATTGATTTATTAATCGTAAAATTAATTTAGACAATAACAAAGTGCAATATATCATTATATCTAAACGCTAAAGATATATGCAAAAATATAAAATAAAAGTACTCGAAGTATTTAAAAGAAGCAATGAGAGCCAGCGCAGTAGTTGACGCGCGATACAAATTTATTATAAATTATAAAAGACACAAAAGTGGAAACATTCAAATAAAAATTTAATCCACTTTTGTCTTTTATAATTTATAATAAATTTGTATTGCGCGTCAACTGCTGCGCTGGCTCTCATTACTTCTTTTAAACCCTTCGAGTATCATTATTGGAGCCTTTCGTAATTACTATGTTTAAAATAAAAATATAAAACAAAAAATAATTTATTATAAACGTCTTAAGGAGTACTAATTTATTTAAATATTATTAAAGTATTGAACAATTTTCTATGAAACTTATATAATAAAGAGATCGTCAATAAAATTATCAAAGGTACAATTTTTGAAAAACTTCCCAGTCTCAATAAAATTCCATGAGAATTTCCGGATTTTTCAAGATAAAAAAAAATCCCTGACATTCCCCTGTTTTCCCGGGTTTTCCAGGGAGTAGACACCCTGTGCAAGATATAAATAGTGTGTAACTGTGCTTGTACTCACGCGTGCAATTCTGCTCCAAAGGATTTCCGAAATGCGCCTCCTTGCATCTGTCGCACTTCCAGCCTTCGGTATTGCCGTGGCACTCCAAGCAGCGACCCGTTTCCTGATCGCAGACACCACCGTTGCAAGGACACCGCTGACAAGTGCCACCGGGTGTCATAGGATTGCCGTAGAATCCTACATCACAACTTTTAACCGAGATCGAAATTAAAGCTTCTGTTTCGATAATAGCACTTTAATCATAAATTGTTTGTACGTTGCTTCAAAAAAAAAAAAAAAACTCGAATAATTATTACAGTCGTTATAAAAAAGCACGGTACGATAAGGTATTTTTTTCATCATGTCAGATGAGATATATAGTACTCGTTTTCTGCAATATAAATTTTTAGCTTGTAACATCATACAAATTTTTAAATATAAAGAGATTTCATAAAAAATCGTAAATGATTAATTTATGATTAATTAATTTGCTTTGAATGATCTGAACGATTGAAACTAATTTCGATTACTATATTTCGAAGCTTTATAAGAAATCATTATTCGACGTATAAATAATTTCTTTTCTTCACCTTTCGCAATGATCTCCGGTGTAGCCCTCGGGACATTGCGTGCATACGTATCCACTGTTAATATCATTCAGTTCATCGAGCTGACAACTCGGGCTGAAATTGTTGGATTCGATGGAAAGCGGACAGGCGCATTTCTTACAGTCTTCGATGGTGCCTCTCGTTGCGATACCGTAATATCCTGTAGCGCAACGATCGCATTTTGGGCCCACTGTATGGTGTTCGCACATCTTCACGAAATTATGCAGAAGATATAAATTAACAAAACAGTAACTTATAAAAGTCACAAATTAAATTTATGTCCAAAAGATTTTAATTCTTTTAAATTCCAAAAATTTAAAAAAAAAAATAAAATCTACTAAAAGCAATTTGAATAAAAATTGCAATAAATTGAATATAATATAAAAAAATAATAAATAATTATATTTAAATAAGCAAGAGAGAAAATGAGAAAGGCTAGCTTTAGTTTTCTATCGTTAAATCTCTAATTTTTAAGAATTAGAGAATCTTTCTAGTAGAAAAGTAACTGATATCGCCACCTGTGTAATGCGAACATTTTACGAGTAAGTAAAGAACTGAATGCTGAATCGATAAATTAGTTTGTGGGATCGATGGATCTTGTGATCTATAGTCGCAGTTCGCAAGATCAATGTAAGTTCAGATCTAAAATAATCTGCTATACCGATTGAAGATCAGAATATAACAGCGAAACGTTCAGATCTTTCAGGGTTCATGTCTACGTTAAAGTCAGTTGCACACTGGAGAACTTCTCTTATATATCATTTGCGGTCATATAATATAATAATCGATTTTCACTAAGAAAAAGTTCGTTTAACGCTTGATTTAATGTAATAAATTGACATTTAATTAATATTTTTTAATTAATTAAATATTTAACGCTAGAAAATAATTTATATTTATTGCATTAATTTCGTCATTTATTTTAATATTATGGCCAATAAAATAATATATAAAAAATATTCTTCTTATATTTGTTTCTTCTCACAATATACTTTTTTTTGTTTTAATTTTATATATCAAAGTAAATTCATCAGAACTTACCCCACATTCGCCCATCACGAGATCGCAGGAGCCCGCGTGACCGTTGCAGTCGCATTTCACGCATATATGATGATCCTGATGATCGGAACCGTTGATCGGCATGTTCACGTATCCCCAAGCGCATCTCTCGCAGGACATTCCCGTGTATCCCTCGGGACACTCGCACATTTCGACTAAACTGTCGGTTTCGCCATCCGGCGATAATTCGCCCACCGCCAATATGGCAGATTGGAGACTGGAAAAAAAGTAATAACAGTAGTGTATAATTAATAAAGTGTAAATTCAAATACAAGAGTTAATATAATAAAAAATTTGTCGATTCACGCATACCTTCCCTCGATCTGCTCCGAATGATACCGCGCTCTTATCATCAGGTGCTTCAGATCAGCGAGGACGCGCATCATCTGCGTCCTCGTCACAGGATCGCCGCGAAAATCGGTTCTCCTCAATCTCGGTTTCGTCGAAATGTCCTGAACTTCGCTTCGCACGTGATACCAGCCGTGTTCTCGCAGAGGCACCACGATTTCAGCTTCTTGGCCACTGTACTGTTCCTCGCCGTGCGCTATGCGCATCCCGTTGTTACCCTGAAGAAAAAAAAATTACATGTTATTATATATTTATTTTCCCCTAGAACTCTTCGAATTTATAATTGCGTGGGAATACGCGGAGAACCGGATATTTACAACTAGGATGATGCTGGGCTCCGTGGTGGGTTTACCGCTGGTGTCGCCTCGCATGACAACCCACGTGACCGAGTACGTGAGATTGCTGCCGTACGAGGATACGCGATTTCCCGTGTAGATCTGTGGCGCCAGCCAAAAAGGGCTGTCGTATTCGACCTCGAACGCAGCCACGGTTAACCATCCGTTGTCCGCGTCCAAGGTTGGAACGACTGGCCGAGACGCGTTCATGTCCGTCACCAACCAGTTCTCCAACGTAGAAATCTGAGAAAAATACGAATTCGTCTTTCGAACTTATTACGTCACAGTAATCCGCGTTGCTACTGTTATTTTATTTTGCTGCGAATCGTACATTGTTGCAGTACAAGTCACAATCATAAGTAAAGATCAATCGTATAGATATTAATACAGAATTAAATCGATTGCAATCCCGTTTTTCAAAAATGTAGTTAATAAGAGAAAGAAAGATAATAATCAAAAATATAAAGTTATTTAATTATATAGATTTTTAATTAATTTATATATATTATAATTAATATCATTCAGACTCTCATTCAGTAAAAGATATTTTGATAATAAATCTTGCTTCGAAACAAATTATGTGCATTTTACGAGATGTTTTATGCGGATTGCTTATTACAGTATAGTTAGAGTTTTTGCTCGTTCGACGCCGTTATATACCGTCAATATAATTGCGGGTCTGCAATTTATTGATGGGAGCGATAAATTATAACTGTCCCTTTGTCCAATTTATCGCGCGCGAGATGAAAACGTCGCTCAAGATAAACGTCTTATAATGAACGACATGCTGGAGAATGTCAACTAATCGTTCTGGATTTTACACCTGTCAACTTCGACACACTCGACAAACAAGATTTTCCTCGATAAATATGGATAAATCATGTCAGATACATATAAAGTTACTCAAGAGTAACGACTTTCATTAACAGAATGTCTCAATAAACAACGCTTCATTATATATGTCTAAACTATCATCTGGTGAAACAATTTTATTGCATCCTCTTTCTCTTTCTTCGCGATTGTCATTCAATTATCATTTTAAATAATTAATTAAACCATTTTCTAATTTAAATCCATGAAAAAAATTCAAACAAATAACAGTAATATTGTTAAACTACGCGAAAGAGAAAATCCAAAGAAAAATAAATTTAGAAAATTTCAAATGATAAAAATGTCATAGAATTTTCATCTGATAAAACAATTTTATTGCATCTTCTTTCTCTTTCTTCGCGACTGTCATTCAATTATCATTTTAAATAATTAATTAATTCACTTTCTAATTTAAATCCATGACAAAGAAATGCAAATAAATAACAGTAATATTATTAACGTTCACTACGTGAAAGAGAAAATCCAGAGAAAAGATTTAGAAAACAGATTTAAATGATAAAAATGTCGTAGAATTTTCAAAGTTTAGTATTACAATTCCAATACAAGAAAATGGAAAAAGACTTACCATGCTGTACGATAACCTGGCAGTGGTGCAGCGATCTGTCGCGTCGAAGCAGTAGCAAGGCAAGCAGCCGTCGAGATTATCCCTCGTGAGCGCAAAGTATCCGGATTTGCACCGATCGCAGAAATCCCCGGCGACGTTCGCTTTGCACAAACAGTCGCCCTCGCAATCGTGAGACGGCAGAATCCCGCGGGAATCGCATGGACACGGCATGCAATCGGGAAACTGTCGGTAACCGGCCGCACACTGATCGCACTTATATCCCGAATATCCCGGCTTGCACTCGCAGGCACCCGCTACCTGTTTAGACCACGAAAGTTGGTACGTTCGCTGTTTACATCGATTAGGATAGATCGTGAAAACCTCGGAATAAATGATCCACATAAATCGTGCAAACGATTATCGCGCGGCTGATACATTTTCCGAGATTCGGCGAAAGTAGTTTCGATAATTTTATATCGTGTGTGACATAAAAAAGTGATTATTGTTGCTTAAAAAAAAAAAAAATAATGATAATTACACGCAAAGAAAAAATTTTATAATTTAGATTTAAATAGGCTTGACACTTTTTACGAAAAATTTACTTTTCATTTAAATTTCTTTTATTTTGAGTAGATGCTTTTTTGCTGGGACTTTATGGGGAATTGATATGGAAATTACCTTTCCCATACGCGTGTAGGAATCGTCGGGAGTGCAGTAGCCTGTACTACCATGCATGTTGCAGTCGCAGGGCAGGCATGGTTCTGATGCATCAGACGCGACGCCGTTCGGCCTGTAGTAGCCGATCTCACAGTTTTCGCAATTAATACCAGCCGTATGATCCTAATACAAGTTTTACAAATAATTATTATCTTCTCGATGCTAATAATATTGTATTGTAAAATATATTCTTAATATTCTTAAAAAATCCCGTTATCTTTTTAATCTGACACTTTTATTATCAAACTTTGATGATATATATTATAGAAATATATTATAGTATTTATAAAGTTTAGTTATAAATACAAAAAAAAAAAGGTATTTTATCCTAGCATAATTTTTTTCACAAATAGTTTTAAAGACACGCTTTGCACGCATTTTTCAAAGTGGATTCTCTTTCAAGAAAATACTTGACTTTTGAACATTTAAAAAATGAGTTAAAGGAATGAGAAAAGAAAAAGAACGAGCAAATTAGCCCTCTCTCTTTCTCTCTCTGTATTTAATTAATTATTCTCGCAAATAGAAAATCATTCGTCTTCGGAATGTACGTGCGATAAATCGCGCGTTCTGCGTTATTTTTTTTTTTTTTTTTTTTATCTTCTCACCGTGCAATTGACGCACACGCCGCCGCCTCGGTATTTCCCACGAATATCCATGGACATTCTCCTGTTGGCCACTTCCTGGTCGTATCTGCAGGACGTTGCGTGGCCGTTGCAGTTGCACATCTCGCAGTGAAAGCCCTTGCCAGCTGTGCCGGGCCTCCAAGGAATCTGATTGTACATGGAGCAGCATTTTTCGCATCTTTCGCCGCACGTGTGGCGCTCGCATTGGCATTCCTGATGCTGAGGGATAACGCGAAATGCGCTTATCAGATGCCGCGAAACGTCCGTGTTCTTAGATTACGTGTATCTCCGCCAAGTCGCGTATTGCGAATGCGCGCGATCTATTGCTCTTGATAGGACATTGTAAGGAGACATTTATCGGTCGTGTTACACAATTTTCCCGTAATTTCCTTCGGAAACGTTCGTAAACGTGTCCCTTGCTTATCGCCGAGCGACTCTCAGGATTTATCTCATCCGTTCTATTTATCCGATTCGTCATATTTTGACAACGATCTTTAATTACTAATCATTCTGAATAAATTATTAAATTTTCACTGTATATAATTCGATTTTTATTATTAATATACGATTATTAATGAAAATTAAATTATTTTGATTAATAATCTCACAGTTTTTTTGCCGCTTGATATATTTTACGATATGTAGAAGAAAATATAATAGCACCGAGGCGCAAGATTGGAATTGATTGAATTGTTGATTACATAATTGTATGAATCGATGCATTCGTAATATTACGAATTATCCGGATCTCGATCCGGATGCTTACCGAACGATTATTACGAAGTCGTAAAGACGGAAACTTCATGGCCGCGGTTACACTTATCCGAGTGTGTGTAAACGATATGCGTATAATCGCGGATAACTATATCGCCGGACCTAAAGCGAAGTTTTCATTGCGCCGGACGTTATACATTCGGTTTACGAGTATGTTCCCCTTTGTCGTCTCAAGGATCCAGCAATCGTCATAACATCGCGGAAATGGCGTTTGCGACCAGCAAATCGTTCACAAGCATAACAGTGGTAAAGATAAAGTATCTACGAATATTACAAATAGTTCAAATATTCGAGTAGTTCGTAAATCTCGTTGGATCTCTCTCCTTGACAAACGGAGGACAAGTGTATCCTTTTTCCGTAATATAAAAATATAAAGGCACATATATATGTATATATCGGAATATCCGATTATTTATAATGTGATTAGAACGAACGAATCTAGGAAAATTTTTTAATTAATTGTGACACCATGTAATCTTCCAACGAAATTAATAATTATATTAATAAAAAATTAATTATAATTATATTAATACGTATTAATTATAATAATTAATAATTATATTAATAATTAACAAAGTTAAAATTAATAATTATTGCATAAATGTCGGCTATTAATATTATCAAATAGATTCGCTTTCTCTGTCGAGTTATCTCGATTGACCCTGCAATTATCGGGACGATTATGAATCGATCATTGAATTGGGACGAAGAAATCGCGCGAAAAATTAGCGACGTTAACACGTGCGCTCGATATTATTTACTGCCGACGATAATGGCCACCCAGTTCGCGATCGGTGATCACAAGTCCCAGTTTCTGCAATCACTCTCTTTGCCGCGGCGGCATTTAACGAACCCGAATTATATTTCATTGGAAGCTGTAATGCTCCGGGAACCGGTTATTCTCGAATCGAGATGTGTACCGGTCGAAAAATGAAAACCACACTGATTCTATACGATTTCCTGATCAAATGACCCGACCTTAATTTCAACGATAAATTCTTCGACCGATCTTTCTCTTATTGAAAGAAGGAGATCGATAGTTTTCGGATTGTAAGGCGATTGAAGAGGAATACTACGCTCACGGAAATCGACCGTTTAAATATTAATAAATCATAAAACATATTTATATCTTTATCTATTATAAATCTTAAATCATACACTGTTGGAAAAACAATCGCGCGAACATGCCCGATTAAGTAAGTCTTATACGAAAATTACTCCTAATTTATATGCAGTGGAATATGTTTAAAAAAATAGAAGTCATTAGTCGAAGAGAGATATTGATAATGCAGTAATATAAATGACTGCATAAATGACTGCATGACTGGGATAATGTGTTTTTGTGGGGAGACCAATGTTTTCAGACAAAAGCTTTAATGAAGCTAGAGGAGATTTATGCCACATAAATGAACCGCAGTATAATGTAAAGCGTTTAAATCTTCTACTAAGAAAAAGCATTAAAATATTTTACATAATGAAAAGGAAATTAATATTTCTTTAACATAGAAATAAAACTAAGAATCTAGTTTCTCTCAGTCTCTTCTATCTCTCCAGTTTCTCAAAATTTAACTTAAGGATTTGTTTTAATAAAGTTAATATGGAGTTTCATGATTTACTTTCCGTTCGTGCAAAGATTCGAACAAGATTCGCAAAAAGATAAGATTGATTAATTAAATGTAATTCCCCGGAACGCATTCGGGATGATAGATAAGGCAGTCAAAGAGACGTCAATGCTAAAATGACCGTAGCAGTTGTATACGGAATTGATAGCGGCATACAATGCTCCGCAATGTTCTCATCCGCAGTTATAGACAGACAAAAAAAAACCATCAACATCCCGTAGACTCTCTCGATCATTGCGGGCGTCTCACTTTTTTTTTTGTCTCGCTATATCTACCATCGCACTTCCCGCAATAATTCTCGGCTACGATTCATAACAACGAGCTGAATGAACTTGTACTCGTGACTCGCATCGGATGAACGAACGTCGTGAAAATTCCGCGAGCAAAATACTACGCGGAGGTCAACGGCCATCCTCGAGTGCGATGCAGTGATACGAGATGCAGCGAAAAACGTGGCGTTGCATCATGAATGACACGATAGCAATTCTATCGTGTATTACACGTCCACGATTTCGCGAAAAGCTTGTCTGACTCTTGGCAATGTCAAGGCACATTGGCAACGATACAAGAGGCGAGCTGCAGAATTCGATGCAGCACGTTCTTCTGTCATTTTACAAGAGCGATGAATAAAATTTCTCACGAATAGAAAGATCTTGTCTCTATATACGAGGTTTTAACATATTTTTTTAAATCTCATTTTTGACAGGAATATAAATATACATGTATTATCTAATTAAATTATATATTATATAAGTTCTCTATAATTATAAAACAATTAATATATTCAAATGTAATATTTTATTGTACATTCTTAAATTAAAATATAAGTAAAATACAGATAATAATTTTGGCAATGATGTTAATGGACCGTAAGAGAGTAAACGCCGCTTCAAGAGCTTCGTGTGGAGATTATATTTTTAATTTTGCACTTTGTCTGCAGAATAAGGCGATAGTAATCGCGATGAATGCCGCTCGAGAAGGGGTTTCGCAATTCCAACGTCGGTGTAATTGTTAGGGGACACGATGAACTATTATATTGTCTGTTAAAACCGGCTGTATAGAGCGCACACGACTCGGCGAGAATGTCCATTCTCGGATTGTAACGAGCGAGAGATTCGTGTTCCTGCAGCTGCGAGGAGAAAAGAGAGAGGAAGAGGTACCCTCTAGCTTCGCGAAGAAATATGCCGCTGACGAGAGTTATTAATCACTCGCGTTGACTATTGTCTTCCCGCTCGTGTATTGTGCCGCGCGCTGTCTGAGAAACTGCAGCGCCCGCGCGTCCGCAATTAAACGTGAATCACCTCTCAGGGATATAAAACATAGCGTTTGCATTTTCATTCCGTCTCGTGGCAGCCGTAAATTTAGTCCGCGCGCTATTGACCCGCATTTCGCGCGTTTGACGCTAAATCTGTGCTCGATACTCACTTCGCACTCGCATTACGTTGAACTATTACGTTATTTACGACAGAAATTCGAGAGATTTCTATAAAATATCATTAATATTGGGTTGATTGATGGTAAGTTCCGTTTCACTTAACAAACTGAATTATTGTTAACGATGTTACGCAATTTAGATAAAATCACATATTAAGAAAAATATTTAAACTATCAAGATAATTTTCCAATAATCAAATATATCATTTTGCTCGCATATTATCCTAATCGAAATTTTGCTCCTATCTTCACAATCTCAATTTCCTCATGTTTATAAATTCTAGAGGATTTTAATAGGTCTACTTTATAAGATTTAAATTTCTCTATACTTTGTATCTAAAATAGGCAGTAAATAAATAGTTTTCCACTTAAAGGTTTAAAAGGATTTTTCTGCAAAATTATAGATTAATTGTAATATAAATAGATAAATATTAGGAAAGTTTTAAGTATGATCGTCATTATATACCTGAGTAAATCTTTATATAATTAAAAATATTATTCAAAAGAGACATTTGATAGGCAATTCTGATTAGAAAAACATTTTTTAAAATTTATTATTACAAATATAAAGTTGTTTTTGTTTTTTCATAATAATAGTCGGCGCATGAATAGACATAAATACTAGCTTTAACGGCGCCCGTAACAATCAGGTGACGAGCGTACGATTCAGGTCAGCCTTTGTTACGTGAATGAGCAATTCTCACGGTTCTAATCGTGATTCATCGCTCTACCCCCTCAATCCCCGAGATTCCCGCAAGGCACTTCAAACGCGTATCCTAGAAACCGCAACATTGATAGTGACGAAAAAAAGAGCTAATGGCGCCTCTGAAAGCACCCATTCCGCGCGATCGCGAAGGGACCTTAATTCCTGGCGGCATGTCTATACAACGGGATAACGACTCGAGAAGAAGGGATCCCGCCATTAGAGCGGTGTCGGCGGACAAAGGCCTGACAAGTTTATGGCACTTTCGACGGATTTATTTACCGAGCAGCCAAATTCGCTTCCGAGAGCGCGGACCAACCTCGGAGAGACGCGAAAGTTCTAAATTTCTCCCGATCTTTCGCGAGAGAGATAATCTTCGGAAGACACAAAAATTTCGAGAATAAATTTTACTAGAGGAGCAGAAATGTGTCCAAATCATGTTCGACGCAGTTATCGATTTGCATATCGTTTTATTTCGCAAATTAACGACACATTTATTATTATCGTATTACTATACATATAATCTACGTTGAAATAATGTTCGTTCGCACTTACCCCGTGATGAACGCTGTACAGGCAACGAGACGCGTGTCCGGAGCACAGACACTGTCCCCCAATGTTAATTTCCTTTATCGAGTAAAAGGCGCGTCTCTTGTCGGCGAATGCCTCGCCGCTACGTCGAAGACCCTGAAGACGCAGCCGCACGTATCTGGCCTGGGTGAATTCCTGCAGAGTCGCGCTGTGGTTCACGGCTCCGGGCCGACCGCTCACCAGGTACGTATGGATCTTTCAAACAAACAATTAAAATTCCTGTTAGAGCCGCAACGCAATCTCCCGCCGGGTAGCTTATTATAATAGAGTAATATAGACGTATCACCATTTCCAAATATACATTTATGAAGAATTACTGAAGAAATATAATATTCGAGAGGATGTCAATTTTACTCGCAATCTGTAATGAAAATATGATTGCTTTTTAAAAATATCTTTCAAATAAAAAAAAAATATAATTGTAAAAAATGTCAAATATACGAAAAATAGAGAGAGAGAGAGAGAGAGAGAGAGATAATATTTTGCTACCTAAAAATAAATGCCAACTCGATCATAATAAAATGGATATTAATCGGATAAAATCAGATGTGATATCCATAACTTTGTGGCTGTTGAACAATCAGCGACGGTCAATTAGCGTCGGCGGGCGAAGCTATTAAATTCCGGAGACGTGGGCAAAGAAGTAAATCATCCGTGAATGGCGCCGCGCGCCGTGAGAAGGGAACGGCAGGTTCCGTAAATGGGGGGCACGCGGTACCTAATAAGGAACAATCGCTTGTGTATTTAGGATACCCCGCGATCTCCCGCTGATTGTCGAATTTCGCTTTTAATTATTTATTTGTGCTTCCAACGACTCAACAAACTTACGTACATACTTCGATATTTTTTTCTTGATATAAATACGTAATCTATCGTTTCTTCTCACTTTCGTTTTTTTTTTCATCTCTCATCCTCTCATTTTTATATAATTATTAATATAATTATATAAAATTATATATAATTATATAAAATAAATAATTAATCGCAAAAAATATTTCCCAAGAAATGCCACGCGAGCGCAACTCGCGAAGAAATAAAATTCGCTCGCTAAGACGAGGATTGTCAGGGATCGAAGGGATTAAACGAGGCGGCAGGTAAACCAATTCATACAAGCTCTCGCTTCGAATTCTCCGTAGCTCGGCCGATAATTAAAGCTCGTGCCCCAAGATCACGAGAGCACGCGCGATCGGTTTCGTGCGAGCGAATCGCGATGAGGGGGCAAAAAAGAGAAGAAACGGAAAGAGGGAAAAACGGAGAGAGAGAAAGGGAGAATCGATGATACAAAAACGGCGATCCCTACATTCCGGCCATGTACGGCGCTACCTGGCCGTATAAGGGAGTATCGCGTACGCACCTACCATAGGAGGAAAGAAGAGGCTTGGCAGGTTTACGCTTTTGCACGCGAGCTGAACACGCGGGGAGAAGGAGAGGGATCGATGGATCGAAGTGCATCCCTCGATATGCAGCAAACTCGTTGCACCCGCCGCCGTTTCGCAAGAAGGGATGCCTTCGCCACGAGAAAGAGGAGGTTTCCCCTCCCCCCTCCACCTCCCCCCTCGAGGATCGATCCTCGCCACGCGATAATCACCTCTTACTCCTTGCCTTGATCGCGCAAGGATCTCTTAAGGATTCTTCGCGCGGATACGTGAATGGTTGAAATAACGAGAGGAGATTTTTTATCTTCTAAAGTACGAATATTGTTTCATCAAATAATGTTTATACTGTCAGCAGTAAAGTTACATGTTTATATATATGACGGAGGTATCAAAGATGACGAGTTTCCGCTAAATAGGAGATAATGTTGGTTACGAGAGGAAAAAATTGACATAAAAATGTATTAAGGAAAAATACGCTTGAATAGTTTACAGAATCGAACGACAAATATGTTAATGAATATTTATGATATTATATTACATTTTTGTAAAAGAGAATCTTCAATTTTTGACAATTGAAGAAAGCTGAGAAACAAGTTTACTTTGAATTGAATTACTTTACCAATGAATGGATTATTTATCAAAGAGCAATAGTGTCCAGATATTTAATAACATGTACACGGCGCCAAGTATAAGATATAACATTAACACGATTACATATCATTATGTCTCTGGGAGATATAATTATACCCCGTTTCCTCGATAACTTTATGACGGAAAATTAAAAAATGCAGCTCGACGAATGAAACGAATCGAAAGAAGATGGAGGAAGTGACTTACAAATTTCTATCGTGAAGAAACGCATTACTCGCGGCAAACTTATATCCACGACGATAACGAGGTGAATGCTAAATTATAGTCGCGACAATTATTATGTGACGCAAATCCCAAGTTATCGTCGCAAAACAGTGCCAATCGCGCGTCCCGCGCGCATTAAATGCTTCGGAATACTCTGGTATAACAGCATAACGATGATAGCAAAAAACTTTTGTCTCTCTTTCTCTCTCTTATCGCATTGCTTCCGATATCGTTGCGTGTCGCGGTTTACTGTAACGGTTCACCGAAAGAAATTAATTGAGAAATAACGGTCGATATACGTATACATATGTGAGTCAATTATACAGGATGTCTCGGAGCTCGTTTATCAGGTCATCTTTGAAATAGATTTTTCATAAACGCGTCAAAAATATACGTGTCTGAATAAAGATTGAGAAATTAGATTTAACGTGAACGGCAAAAGAGCTCTGGATAATTTTATTTCGAAATAAGCTTTGAAGAAATGTTAATTTCAAACGTAGCTCATTAATGAAAAAGGAAAAGAAAAGAATTTTTAATACGATTTTGTGATACGCGGAAAGTTGACGAGACACCAAAGTTGGACTATAGAGATAATTTTAAGACACCTATTATATAATTTTATATCCAAGAAGCGGTGCCCGGTCTCCGTTTATTAATGATCTTAAGGCGCCTCCGTTTAGAAAAAAAAAAAAAATGAAAACGTGAGAGCGAGCGGGAGGGCCTGAAAAACGGGATCTACCGGAAGCAACCCCGTTGTCTGCAAAATCTGCGCACGCTAATCATCCGATCGCGGCGTAATTACACACGCGCGGCCGCATAAAACCGACGATAATTAACGACGTCAAGGATTTTCGCAAGGATTATTGATAATGACACGGTTAGACGCGCTCCTAAGTGGAACGAAAGCCGCGCGAAAAATCACGTCGGCGAGTATAAACGCAAGCTCCTCGTTGCATCACGCGCCTATTAGCATATCTGCTTAATCGATAGTTTAAGCGGAGATAATTTTTCGGAAAACGCAAAATAATGAAAGAGAGGCGGAAAGTGTTTCAATATATCTCACCTTGTAAGGGAAGTGTGCCTAATATCGGGGACTAATTTTTTAAACTTCATATTTGGACAAGATTTTGTTTGACAAGAAAATAAAAATTGAATAAATCACGTTATTTACACGGACTTCTAATTGTAATAAATAGACAAAACTTTTTCGATAATATAATCCATTTTTTTAAGTAGAAGTAAAAAATGGTAATTTCCGATATTAGGCAGACTATTTTTCTAATATCGTACACCTCATTCTTAACTTTTTAAAGGCTAGATTATTGGAAAAAAATATTAATTTTAATTCATTAAAATTACTTATTTAATTATCAATATATATAGAAAAAATCCAAGTAAAAAACCTTTTAGAAAAAAACGTCAGTCTCATAAAAATAGCACACAAATTTGGTAAATTACAATTCGAATACAAATAAATTACACAAAACAATACAAAATTTAAAATCATAATGACAGATTATATTTTAAACTGAAGTTACATATTTTTAAATATCAATATCAGTAGGTGATGATACGATATTAGGCAAGTATTCATAAAATGAAATATAGCTGTCCGAATGAGAATACAAAAGTCTGCAACTTATTATTTCATTAATGAAATTAAAGGACTATAACCTGCAGGACTGCATATATGTTAAGAAAAAAATACCTTCACATACCTTTTCATTCAAAACCTCTGCCTAAATACACGTATGCAAAAACTTTTTTAGATAATCAAAACTGAAATAATTTACACCGACAAACTGACTACTTTGTTCACTTCCACAACTAGACTTAATTTTATACTGCACAAAGGAGAAGCAATTAAGACAGTTTCTAAGAGAGTGCAGCATTTACCAATAGAGAAATAAAAATAAACGATATTAGGAAGGTGTACGATATTGAGCTCAGTTCCCTTATAAGATAATTGTTTCATTTAATTTTAACCGAGAAAACACACGTGTCGTAAAAATTATTTTATCAAAGATATAATATAGCAACATGTGTCAGAGAAATAACAATGTCTAACATTTAAATACTGAATCATTGTAACGAATGAGTGAAGGTGAAGATTTTGCGACGCCGATTAAACAGCACGGAGGTGCGCCGATCGGTAGCCTGACATTTGTACGCGAGAAGTTATTGGAGATAAGTCGTTATGCCGGTTTATGGTCGGCAGTTAAAGGGCTAGCGCGAAAAATGCGCTTCCAAGATGTTTTTGTTACGAGTTAATTACCAGCGTGCTTGCAACACTCGACGTCGCGATGCATGCGCGTTGCGCTATTTGTACGCACTAGCAATATAATTGGACCGTAATGGCAGTCTTTTACGTAGTTACCGATTGCACAATATCTTTCTCGCGTTTCCTGGTTCCGTGACGTTAACAGACATTGTGCGAAAAATTATAACGAGCTAGCAAGCGTGACGTAAGCGCGGCCTGACAGCTTCATTTTATGCGTGAAAGTCTATTCGATTGGTTTAATTGCGTCTCTCTTATTATTAAAATACACCATAAAGTATCCAACAAGAAAACTAAGAAAAAAATTTAAAAAAAATTATAATAAAAATAATATTAATATCGTGGAGTATAATATTTTTTAACCGTAAAAAGTGTTAAAATGTTAATGAAAGGAAAACGCTGATATATCGATCGACCACATTTTTCGAGCATTACGAAATCTTATTCTCACCTCGCCGTTCTCCATGGGGGTTGCTCTGGAGTACTGACTGGCGCATATAACCTCGTCGTCGTAAACGGGCTTGCCTGCTACAGGCGGTGCCGAATATCTCGTCCAGCATTCCTCGTCGCTCGGCGCGTAATACTGCCACGGTTGAAAGTTCTCGCCGTCCAAGGATCTCTCCAGGATCCAGGCCGCGGGTCTCGGCGAATTCGCGGCCTTCACTATCACGTGCTCCACTTGGTAGATCTAGAAAAAAAAAAAAAAAAAAAAAAAAATGTCAGTAAAATCATCGAGATAAAGTGCCGATGGTATACAACTTCGTATGCGATTAATAAGATAAAACAGATGTCACATTACAATTTTTTTTTTTTAATTTTTTTAAACAAAATACGCTAACGTCTCATTTGAATGCAATTGGTGATTCGCGGTTCTTCAGATTTTTCAAAGTTCAGAGAGAGAAAGTGTGTGAAATCCGCGCATCCTCTCTACATCCGCGGCTTTTTGCGCCGAGATAAAAATCGTGAGAGGTCAATGGGGTCCGGGGTCCGGATTTGCGGGTCTCCCGCGGTCTCTCGTCGGGAACCCCGTCGGGAGTCCGTCGGATCTCGCGACGGATAATTAATTTCGAGCAGCCGCAGATTGCGCGCGGGACTACCTGGTGCCAGCATCTCTCGCGTCTTGAGACAACTAAAAGGATACAATATCGCCATAATGCGCCACCGTGTGTCGGTCTCTCTCTCTCTTTCTCTCTCTCTCTTTTATTCTCGATCAATCGTCTCATGAGAGAGATAAGATCGCGCTCCGTTGAGGAGGCGGATGTTGAAACTTCTGTCAGATGTCTACGCGTGAAACGTAGAACGCCTGAACTGCGATTCTATACGCGGTTCTGAGGAGACAAGCGATGAAAATCAGCCGCTACTTCCTGCTTTCTTTTACCTGTCTTTCCGAGTCGAAATTTTGCTCCTATTTTCAACCTCTATTTTTTTTACGTTTGTGGGTTCTGTAGGATTTTGATAGGTTTCATTTATATAGGAATTGTATTGTATTGAGTTCCTACTTTGTACCTCCAATAGACAGTAAACAAACAGTTCCCCAGGTTTTTAAAGATTTGAAAGAGGAGTTTTCGGCAAAACTATAGATTAAATAGTTTCAAAGTAGGATGATCTGATTGCTTAAAGCTTAAAGTATCAAACTAGATGTTAGATTGAACATTGTGGTCGAAAGTAGGAGAAAAATTAATTTCGACTTGGATTTATTATTACCTTCTCATTGTTCGCTCTCACTAAAATCGCGTATTAATAGTCGAGTATTTTAAGCATAGGTAGTGATGCGCGTATAAATATCTCAACGCTGAAAGTCTCTTGACAAGCCTGCTGCAAACGACGTAAATACGAATTTTGAAATGCAATCCGGCATAACAAATCGTAAACGCGACGCGCGCACGTTGGCGAGTTATATTTCATTCTTGTACAGGTGAGCATGGCATTACAGAACGCTTCGTCAAATGCTAGACACGTGAGTGATACGGCATGTATATCGTATATTATTATCTCTAAATAACACGATATTACATGGTATTTTAGATAAGCACTTCTTCAGATAAATGTTTTGCATGATTTTAGATATGTCTTCGTGTATCTTAATCAATATATCGAGTCTAAATCTCGATCGTTAATTAAAATTAGATAAAATCTGATCGATATCTTTCTTCTCTTATTTTTCACTAAATATATATTACATATATATATTTTTTCTATATATTATATATTATATTATACATATATTATATATGTATATATATTCCTTCGTTCACTAATCAAGATATAAGGCTCTCGAAAAGTTTCCCAAGTCGCAGACGGGGGTTTGTGCAGTCTCATGCATCTCCGGATATATGTACAGTCGCGATTTAACAAGACGGGAGTCCTTCATCCTGAGCTTCGTCGGGCCGTGTCTTTGTCGTTGTCGCTGTCGTTGTGCTCGTTGTGTCGTCGTTACGCCGGCATTGTGAAACCGAGACCGACGCCCACTTTCGGATCATAAAGACAGATCGCATGTCCGCGATACCGGCTCCGTTTCCTTCTAAGGACCTCGTCCGGAACGGCCGATTCGAGCCGACTTCAATTATCCGATCCTTTTAGCTATGTAGACGAGGACGCGCGAATGTGAGAATCCCAGACTGCCCTCTGGGCATCGGAGAATCGACGATGACGTATCGATAAGTAATCTTCGATTCGCGCGCGCGACCGATGCCTCTCTATAAATCATATGACACATCGACGTGACGAGGCAGAGCGAGTTAACGAGGATACCCGAGGATTTCGATCGACTGGTTTAGCGAGCCATATATGCGCGACAGCAGCCAGAGACTGCTGCCGAGGAATATATATTTGCGCATCAACGTTGCTATGACAGGAGAGCGAAAGAAAAAGGGGGAAGCGCGCGTTATACGAGGCTCTGTCTCTTTTCTCACCCGAGGCTGCTCGCCTTTTACCAGCTAAATATTTACGTTAGCCTGTACATGCAACCTCCGGCCCTACGGTCGCTCTATCGCGTGCCTCGTCATAAAGGGGTAGGTCGTAAGCAAACCGCGAACGCAATACTGGCTCAAGGTTGCCCATGAGAGTGTTGGATATCCATCGCGGAGCGCTGTATATACAAGAGAAATTCAGAGTTTATCGCCGACTGACTGTGCGCGTCTGACAGAATTATCGACGAAGGATGAAACGTGTTTAAACGGACGACTGCGTGCGCGTCTGACTTGGACGAAACCAAACGTCGTCGAACTGCCATTAAAGGAGAATAAATGGGAACCAGAAGTTAGATCTCGAAACACACGAGTGTAGTCATACCGCTCTGTGTGTGCGCTCATGTTTATATCCTCGCTTTTATATATTCTTGACTCTTCTCACATCCCTCGTCAAATATGATAATCGATACAGGTGAAAAATTATTGCAAAGTGAACTAGTAAGAAAGGTGTGCCTAATATCGAACCCATTTTTAAAGCCTTATATTTCGATAAGATTTTTTTGGAAAATAAAAAATGAATAAATCACGTGGTTTACACGGATTTCTAACTGTAATAAATAAACAAAACTTCTTCGATAATGTAATACATTTTTTTTTTAAGTGAAAGTGTAAAAAATGGTAATTTCTGATATTGAGCATACTATGTTCCTAATATCGTATACGTCATTATTAACTTTTTAAGGCTAGATTATTGTAAAAAAACATTAATTTTAATTCATTAAAATTCTTTATCAATACATATAGGAAAAATCCAAGTAAAAAACCTTTTAGAAAAACGTCAGTCTCATAAAAATAGCACACAAATTTCGTAAATACGAATAAATTACAAAATAATACAAAGTTTAAAATCATATAATGACGGATTACATTTTAAACTGAAGTTACATATTTTAACTTGAAGACTGCATATATGTTAAGAAAAAAATACCTTCACGTACCTTTTCATTCAAAACATCTGCCTAAATACACGTACGCAAAAATTTTTTTAGATAACCAAAACTAAAATAATTTACACCGACAAACTGACTACTTCGTTCACTTCCACAAATAGACTAACGTTATAGCACAAAGAAGAAGCAGTTAAGACAGTTTCCAAAAAAGTACAGCATTTACCAGTAGAAAAATACAAGTGTACGATATTAGGAAGGTGCACAATATTGGGCTCAATTTCCTTATTTCTTTCGAAAATTTATATGTTTAATAAAAATTCAATTTTCATTTCTTCTCCTTTCAAACTCGGGAATAAAAAAGAAAAACAGAAAATTAATTTTTTTAAAGTTAATTTGGATGTTCTTTCCGCAAATTTAAAATTTTTTTTATCAAAAAAGATTTCAATTTTTTTAATCACTCCCATATATTTTCTCATATTTCTATTTCTGGAACGACAATATTGCATGCCGCGGGACGGCTCACGTTATCGCGTGTCGATACTCCATGGATGGTATTAAGAACTTAAGAAGGTGTTTCAGAGCGAACTTGGTTCAAGGGGCACATTCGATAGAGTTAGCGCGTGTAAATACTAGGCGGGATTGGATAGCCTTGCACGGAGGCACGTTAAGGGCCGTACTTGAAGCACCTTGGCGCGACCTTCGATATATCAGTGGCGTAGAAACTTCGCGACCATAATTGGCTGGGATTTCGATTGCAGCTGGCGAATATTGAAAGCGTATGTATGCCAACGCGAAATGGCGAAAAGTTTCACGTTCGCATAATTCAATATAGCAACAGAAAAATACTCCATATTATAAAAATATTTTCAATTATACATCTCACACTTGATATATCTAATTAACAGTAGAATGTCAATATTAATTGCGATCACATGATGATTTCTCGTTACACCGTGTGTTTTATTCAATATTAAGTCGAATCGCGGTATAATTTAATTCCTATATCCTTTCCCTTCATAGAGACTGACAGTGTCTAGGCTTGCCATTTTAGGTGCAGCGGCGTCATTTCTTCCGCGAAAATGAAAAGTAGTCGTACTCGATCTCGCGCTCGGTATCCGAGAAACACATTGTGTTTTGTCTCCGTAACCTCCGCGGGAATTCTCGAAGCAGCCAATTTTCTTATATCATCTGTGGAAGCAGCGTCCACGTGACACGAGGACGAGGATGGCTCCCACGATCACGAACGACGACGAGACGGGTTCTGGCCGCCTCCTTCCGAGGTTAAACGCATCCGCAGCCTTGTAAGGATGCGTCTGGTATTAGCATCGGATGACAGAAATGGCTTTATAGCTGACGCGTAGATAAAGAGAGTCGATAATGACCTAAAGGATCGATGGTCCTTTTTTCCTCCGGACGACGCGACCCAACGTATATCAAGGCCGATCAAAGATGGTCGACTCGTATATCGGTTTTATCATATACGATAAGATAATATTTGTAAATGATTCTATAGACGGATATAATTTAATTTTAATTTTTTAAAAATCACTCGAATATATGGCAACGCGCTTTGCTGTAAACTTTATTTTTTAAGTTCAAGCCAGTACTAATTGTAGGAAAAAGACAATGTTTTTACACTTTCCATTGGATTATTTGTATCTTGATTATTAGATAACTCTTGCCTTAGTTGTCAAAAAATTTGCATCAATCTTAATAATAGCACTTTCGATCAATTTCAACTATTTCCCAAGGAAAGCCTTTACTAGAATTAAGGGAACTGATTGTGAGCTTAATATCGTACACCTTCCTAATATGGTATTGTATTTCTCTACTTGTAAATGCCGCACTTTCTAGGAAACTGTCTTGCTTCTTCTTTGTGCAGTATAACGTTAGTCTAGTTGTGGAAATTTACGAAGTAGTTAATTTGTCGGTGTAAATTATTTCAGTTTTAGTTATCTAAAAAAATTTTGCGTACGTGTATTTAGGAAAATGTTTTCAATTAAAAAGTACGTAAAGGTATTTTTTTTCTTAACATATATGCAATCTGTAGGATATATACTTTTAATTTCATTAATGAAAGTTAAGTTGTAGATTTTTGTATTCTCGTTTGAATAGCCGTATTTCTTTCATGAATATTTATCTAATATCGTACACACTGATATTGATATTTAAAAATATGTAATTTCAATTTAAAATGTAATGTGTCATTATAATTTTAAACTTTGTATTATTTCGTAATTTATTTGTATTTTATGTTGGAATTGTAATTTACCAAATTTGTGTGCTATTTTTATGAGACTGACGTTTTTCTAAAAGATTCTTTACTTGGATTTTTTCTATATGTATTGATAATTAAGTATTGATAATAAGCAATTTTAATGAATCAAAATTAATGTTTTTTTCCAATAATCTAGCCTTTAAAAAATTAATGAAGTGTACTTCATCGTCTTATCCGCGACGGGATCTCGAAGAAGGAGCGACAGTAATGCTCGCGTGTAACGGCGCGTTTACAGCCCGCGTTTTACAGTTTCACGCTCGCCGGCAACAATGAGCGACGCGCGCCAAACGTCAAATAATGAACGGACAGCGACGAGCGTGCAATCTCGATGGAACAACTCGAGATATCACGATCGATCGAGCGTTAATGGAACAGGACGAGAGCGACAACGAGATGTGAGAGTCCGCGATTTTGCCGGTGCTTTATCGATGGCTTTATCTAAACGGCGGGACAATCGATGTCCCGCTTCGTTATCGCCGAAGAAATCGCAAATCGGACATGTATACGACCTCTTGCGATGCCGGAAGATAAAATAGTCGGATTTAAACTTTGTTATTAGGTAAAGTAAAATATATAATGTATTGAATAATATATCTCTAACGGGGCAAACAAAAGATGACAAGTGATACGTCAGGAAGATTAATAGTCAAAGAAGTTTACAGCTGGTTAACGCGTTGTAAATTCAGCGACGAACAAAGAGCGCTCTGCCACACAGTGTGGTGAAGAAAAGTCGCCGTCGTCGCGAAGATTCTCACGGAGTAAGGAGAGCCCCGGCCACCCCCTTTATGGGACCAACGCCGGATTCCCTTCTCGACCGAGGCTAAGGGGCATCGCTAATAAATTGGCATCGCACGCTATCTCGCCGGGTCCGTAAATGGGGTGAACCAGCAAGAAAGTTTACCGGAGCCGGTCGGTTCCCGAAGCCGTTATGGCTCGAAGTACCTCGCGTCGTTCGGACCTCGTTCTTTAAAGCCGAAGAAGTGCTCGTTGTTGTTGGAAATAATCCTCGCGACTCCGTTTCTCTTCCCTTTAACCCTTCTGTCTCAATGCATAATTTTTCACCTTTCCATCAATGTACGGGTATTCGGGTACCAACCGCGCGTTTTCGACGCATTGCACTGCGACAATTTCTTTTATAGCAGCTACTGGACGTCGAACATTTTTAGGAGATTTCCGAATTACGAAGGCCCTTTGTATTTTGTTTCGGGCGGAGAAAAATCCCGACATATTTTACATTTAAAAATGCTTCGGGTACCCGTTCATCGACGGAAGAGTTAATCTTCTCCTGTGCGTGGAAGCACAACACGCGCCACAGTAATAATGATTTACGCACGCGATTGTCATCCGCACCTCGCCTTGTTCAGCGAGTTAAGTGAGATAATGGAGGAAAGTGCTTGTCGCGCGCGTTTAGCGCAAGTATAACGAATGGCGTATTGAACATGATGTACAACAAAATAATGTGCGAAACATAATTCTAGCCGAGAATAATATTCTCGCGAAGAAAATAAGAAATTTTACATAATTACTCCTTCGTATTATATCGCGCGCGAGATAAAATTACATTCTTGCGATTTTATTTCTTTTAAAACGAACGTCGTCGCGCGATAAATCTAATAAAATTTCTTTTCTTTCGATAGAGAGAATGGCGAGAGACTGGCTGCGGGAGCTGTATTATTAGGCGATTTTTTTTCGCGTCGATGCGTTACGTATCGTTAACATTTTCTCTTCATTGTCGACCCACGGAAAAGCCCACGTCGATCAAAGGATGAAAGACCAGGGTAAAATATAGATGTGAAACAAAAGCGATTCTTTTGTAAGAATCTGGCGCCTTTCCACTCCCACGTGAGTAGACTTAAAAATTCGCGTCTATCGCGAATTGTCGCGATTGATCGAACACCGTTTTAATTCGACATCCGAATCTTTGTGTAATTAATTCGCGATTCGATATAATTTCCGCGAGTTATTCGAGGAAAATACACGTTTATACACAAAAGATATATATAAAAAGCATCAAATTAAAATTGTTAATTTACATAATAAAATATTGATAAATATTAGATAAAATATTGTACATTATATCAAATTTTATTTTGTAATGTATTAATATTAGTTTAAAAAAGTATTATATCTGTTAATTAAAAGTTAATAAACTAAACTGTTTGTACAACTTGAATAAAATATATAAGTGTATTCTGGCCTGTGTCTTGATTCCTTTTTACATATTGATGGATGAATAATATTTTTTACTTTGCGCATTTATAAACATGCATGATTAATTCTTAATTAATAATTAATGAATGATTAATGATTAATAATTAATTATTCTAAGCTGTCGCAATGAAACTGCATAATCGCAATGACAAGGGATCTTAGAAAACCGATATGCAATTAAATGACTAGCGCGCCCGGTATTATTTATTCAAGGTAGAGTAATTAGATAAACAAATCAATTAAATGTCGCCGTGGATAAGTCGACGTAACGTGTTATCATCGATTGCACCGGAAAACGTTGCGCGTGAGATATGTTATTAAATCAACCGCTTATTTGCTACCTTTCTTAGGGACAGCGAGCTCATAAAAATGTTCGGGGAGTGTCCGACACACAGGTAAGGTTCTTTTACTATTTAAATAAACTCGATCGTGACGTCGAACACGCTTTCCTCAAGTCGAGACGCTAATCTGATACATGGACAGAAAATCGCGCGAATGTAAACTTTTCTAGAAATATTAATTAGATGTTCTCGCGGGATTGACTTAATAGAGAACCGCTGACGTGAATAGAGTCTAATGAATTCTAGCTTCGGGACATTCACGCTCTAGACAGTGTTATTACACATTATCTCCGACATAGTCTTACACGATGACTAATGAAACGTTTGAGAAGTGTAACCTGTCAAACTTCTCCTCTTGAAAGATAACATGCAAATTTCGTAATTTTATAATAGTATAATTTTATGGCTAAAAATATAATTATATGATAATGCAAAATCTTAAAACAAAAAAAAACGCTACAGAAAATAAGATTAAAGAATATTTAATCCATACAGCATAAAAAGCGATCCTGTTAGTTGTAACTATTTCGTTCTAGAATTCCCTGTTAATATCAAGTGATAATATTCTGCGACAATTTATTTAAGCCGAGTACATGCGCAAAATTGTCAAAGTTAATCAAACAAGCGTGTTTTCGCTCGGTCCAGCGTGTAGTATAAAATCCAGTCGCATTTATGCTCGTCGTCTCTCTCCTTCTCTCCACCTAGCAAGCTTTATTCATAAACGTATTTTGATGACACGTCATGTCGCTGGCTACCAACGTCTCGGTCCGATGCATCGGCAATATATGCATGAAACGGTCAGATTTATCGAGGAAAGTATCGCGTTACCATCACTAGAATATGGACGTATTAATTGCGGATGGATTTAAGGTAACGCGAGACGACATAATCCGATTACCGGGACTCATGTCCGATTAACGAGACGCGAGATTCGTCGGCGATCTGAAATTCCTCCGCTGAATATAAGATTACTAAAAGCTTTTAGGCCGCGAGGGATTCCGCGTCTCTTTTCTCTCGACGATCGTGTACATACATGTAAACTGATATTATTCAGCCGAGACAGCTGATCCCGAATGCCGTTCAACATGGATAATGGATAATCGTTTGCGCAACCGTGTGATCGAGAATAATAAAAAATAATAATAATAAAATTAAAATGAAGAATAATAAAATTATTAATAAAGACAAATAAAAAAAATGAAGAATGATTTATATGGTTGTTTGTGTACGTTTTATTAGCAATATTGCTTTTGTTTCATCTATAAAATGTAACCACACATAAAGAACATTTACATTTATTTTGTAAGAAATTTACAGTACGAAATATTACGAAGATTTTAAGCTTCCTCTCGTATTCCTTCATTTATTCGTTATCGCTAATAATCACGATAAATTAAGATTGACGTGTGGTAAGGGAAGATACGATTTTCGCGGACGACTACGTCTGGAAATAGAATTCTTACGTCGGTCGACGGAATCGAGCGGAATCGAATTACGGGGAGCGTCGCCGAGGGAAATGATTATTTGATGAAGAGCGAAATTCGATTGTACGTATGTCGGAGTCTAGTAAAGAGGGAAGAAGCTCGGCAAAATTGGATTTAGACACGTACGTAAGTGTAAGCTGGTGCAACGACCCCGCGCGCGACATTACGATGGAGCAATTTATATCGTTACCGAAGCAGCAATTTGACGATGTATTATATATTTTGCGATATTTTGCCTCATCGTGTATTACCCCGACGTTGGATAACAATCAGAAAAAAATATAGCTGCACAATTTCATTCGCCATCTAAGATAATATATAATTATATTGCCAGATTGTGTGTGTATGTGTGTGTAATTGGCGAGAAAGTAATCAAAAAGGAAACTGATTATGCGATTCTCCAACCTGACAAATTATTTTCACGCACATAAAAGTACTATCAAAGTCTCGTATTAATTTCCGAGATGAAAACTCATATGATACTTTTAATGGAACAATGTATCTTTGCCTCATTAATTTTAATTGGATATTTTACTCGGTCCTTACGCGCGGATATATAACTGAGATATATAATCGTACACAGCATAATATTTACTTCTCAAAGCAAACGGGAGAGCGCACTCGCCGTATTATTTATGCGACGGATTATTTGCGTGGCGGGTTACGATCATCACGACGCTCTTCTCCGTCGCGATTCTCGAGGTGAGAATTCTCGCGGGAGCGCATCTTAGGACTTGACCGACGCGAGCGAGACCGGCGGACACCGCGCGGTCTGCCGCGAAGGATCCCACGTCCTGGTCTCTTGCCAATCTGATCTGCCGGCTTGGCCCGAGCTCCGCCGACGGTTGCCAAAAGTCATTCGAGCGCGCGACCGTGCTTGCATCGGGGACCGCTTTCGTCGCGCGTTAACTAGAAATCATGATCGGCGCGCCGGGGAAATTAATCCGAAAAGAGCGGAGCAACCAGGAAGTGTGAATGCGATCTGATATTAGCAAAATTTCTCGGAAGACACGATCTCTTTTTTTTTTTTTTTTTTTTATCAATTTTGCATTTCATTAATTATGTAATATTTTTTAAAAATTATTTAATATTAAATATAATTAATATAAAATGTATTTAATAGAAAATATTAAAATATAATTAGAATTAATTAATTTAATTAAATAATTTTAAATAATTAAATATATTTGATATAGAGAATATATTTAATATAAAATATTAAATATAATTAGAATTTAATATAAATTCTCTTTCTCTTTCTCTCTCTTTTTCGAAATATAATTTTTACGCGATATTTATATGCAAGCATATCAAATTTAACTGTCCGTCACGAGAATTAACGAGGATGCGGGTATAAAAGATGCGGCCAAAAAATGAGATGCGTCATACTTCAACAGCGGTTGAATTGCAAAGTGGGCCGTCGTTAAAGGGAAAAGCGTGATTGTGAGAGTGATGTGTGAGAGAGAGAGAGGGATCGCCGTTTTAACTTACACCGCGATGTGCAGACATAACGTCTTTCGAAGCGGTTTGTTACGAGCAGAATCGCCTTCATTACTCGAGAAAGTTCGGGGAAACGTATTATCGCGGGCCCTGGGTGGTCCAGGACCGTCGATTTTACGACTCGATTCGGTTTCTCAAAGGAAATTGCCCAGACTCTTTTAAAAGAGGGTCAAAGTCGTGACGAGAAAGACCCTTCGCAATGCGTTACATAAATCCTTTATCGCCGAATACTTCGTTGTCTTTCGGTTATCAGCACGCGCGAGAGCAGGTTAGAGATCTACGATTGTTTCTCTAAATAATCTTCACCCTCTGGACCTAACAAAAGCAGATTCATTCACAACGATTTTTAAAAGAATCAAAAGAAATTGACAAGCGTAATTTATTAAAACCGAGATAAAACTTTGGATCTTGAGTTTTCTGTCCCAAGATAAAGATCTTTCTCGAGCTTTTTCAGATTTTTGTCTATGTAAAATTATATTCCAATATTTTATAAATTTATTAATAATTTTTTATGAAAATATAAAGTAAAATAATTTTAAATCCCAAAAAATTTTAGAGTTACCTACAAATTAAGAAATATTCGTCTCGGGCATGTAACGGGGAATAATTTTAATATATTTTAAAATATTTTGTCAGTATTTAAATATATTACATTCATTATATGTAATATATATATATATATATATATGTATATATAAATATATACATATATATAATATATTAATAATAATATATTGAAATAAATTATTATATAATATATAAATATATTATATTAAATATGTTTAAAGCAAGAATACTTAATAAGAAATATTCAAAACGAATAAGGAAGAAATCTTGTGCGCAACAACAACAGAGATAATTGATCGGGATCGATGAATATCGGGTCGAAGAGCCGCGCCAATATTCCTCTCCGCTTCACAAACACCGACGGTTAATCGGACCGAATAATTCGATTTCGGATCAGCGATACGAGGCGAAAGCCCATCGAGAGTCGCGGCCCTCCTCGTTCGGGATCTTCTTCCTTTCTCCTCTCCTACCGTGTTCCTCCTTCGGTTAAGGAACCGCAGGACGCGAATACTCGTTCGTTCGTACGTCCACCTCGGTGCCGGTAAAGCCGAAAGTATGCAGGCACCGTGTATAACCTTCGCACGGGTAAATACCTAGCCGGTCACTATAAACGACGACCGCGGGCGCATTTATTTCCGCTCGGCCTCGTCGAAGGGAAGCGACGGACACAAGGAAGAGACGAACGAAAAATCCCCCCTCACCCCCCTCACCTACCCCCCGAGCTTCCGATCGTTAACCCTTCACTACTCTCGCGTGCACATCGCGGCGATTCAAGCGCATCCGTCTATATCCGTTTTCCCTCTTTCTCCCTCGCGGAGTCTCCGTCCGGGCTTAAAAATAACCCGAAAGCGCGCATCGCGTGGTACAAGCTTAATTGCCGTAAAGTTGTCAGGGACTGTAATGACGTGGCCGAATCGCTTTAAATATAGGATCGTTATTTCTAAATGTAGAATTATTATTGACGATGCGTGAGAGAGGGATTAATTGTTTATTTCGAGCTACACAAATCGCGCAGGTCGAAATTGATATCGTCATCCTGTTGCACGTGTCGTGATAATAATTGTTTGCGGTCGTGAACACTCTCTCTCTCTCTCTCTCTCTCTCTCTCTCTCTCTCTCTCTCTCTCTCTCTCTCGATACACTCGATCGATTGTCGAGATGAAATTCCGCGAACGTTAATTAAGAGAACGTGTCGCACGGGAATGGATGAGAGTAAAGCGCGAATGCAAATGATCCGCATATATTTCGCTCGGACGTGATACGTTGCCGTTTCAATATAATTCAGCGTAATTAAATTTCACCGCATAATTGACACGCTTTCGATACGAGGTGCAGAAGGTAAGAAATGCATCCGATTTATCATTCAACGTTATTCTCGCTCTCCATTTACAAAGTCATCGAGTCGCGATTGGCGAATTACGACCATTAATAATTATTGATATTTAATTATATTTAAAGATATATAGAATATTATATATTTAATTATATTTAAAGGTAAGAATATTGTATTTAAAGATTATAATCTTCATAGACGCGATGTACTACATTTTTCCAAATATGGTGCTACATCGCCTGCAGTTGCACAAAATAATTTAAAAGTAATGATAATCAATCTATTGAAGATATATCGAAGATATGTTTCAAAGAATTATGATTATAATTTTTACTCGTGTTGCGTTAAAATTTCGGATATGATAATTTCCGCTAAAAAAAATTTAATATTTTTAAAAATCGTGCACACTTTCATTTGCAAAAATATTGCAACCTTTCACCCGACTTTCAGTCAAGGAGCGGAATAGGATTCGATTTATTATCGACTCCTTTACACCTCGATTTTCTCACATTTCGTTCCGGCATGACGGGCCCATCATCGCGTTTGAGTATTGGCTCATAAATTTTCATCAGCGATGACTAGCCCCGAGAGTCTTAAAATATTTTACACATTTGTAAGAATGTAATAAGTGAAATTTCCTCTCTCTTTGACTCTCGAGCATTTTTGACGGAGCAATCGTCAATCTTCTTCGAATGAGTATAAACTGGGGTGTAAATTTTCCGCGACCGTTTTAAACGCTACGTAATAAATTCATGTATTACTGATAATATTTCAAAGAAACCACAAACGCTAGCACATAAGTAATACTTTCAATAATAAACAAATCTATATTTAATTAAGTTATGTTCTCGATTAGCTTTCGAAAGGCGCACACGCCCTTTCGCCGCGAATCTCTCGGAGCAGCCTAGCGATAACATCGCGTAAAGTAAGAGATTCTCGGCGTGATAAATAAAATGTCGCTTTAAATTTCGTAAACCGCTTCTTAACTTAACGGAAGCCAATATCTCCGATACGAGCGCGAATCGCTTGCGTGTCTTCTCGCCTCGCGCGGTTCTCTTCTTATTGCGTGAGCAGAGCCCGCGAAGATAACGTCCCGTAAAACTTTCGTCCCGTCATAAATAAAACGACGTTTTAATTATCGGCCGGTTCCGCGAATCAAAGAAAACCAATTTACGCGCGTGAAGTGCCGCAAACGCTGCTAAGGAAGCTTCAATGAAGCCGGTGGTAATATCGTCTCGGGTCCCGAAATATCTTAATAATCAAGTCCCCGTCGGTTCGAGAACGTGGACCCAGATAATAATTCACGCCATTCACTCGACAGGTTTCCATGGAGAGAAAAGCAAGAAAAAAGTATGGAAGCAAGAAAAGAAGCGAAAGAACGTATCTCACATACGGCACTTAATCGATCGATCGCGTACAGTACGTGAATCTATATGTTATTCGAATTGAGAATTGCTGATATAGAGATATGAACTAAAAAAATTAATAAATAAATAACACACCAAAGAAAAAACTTAAACAATTTTCAATTCGAAGTCGAAATTTTTTTCCTACTTTTAATCTCAATTTTTAATTTAACATCACGTTGATATCACGTTTAAATATAGTCAGACCATCCTCTTTTAAAAATATTGGGTTGATTCATAAATAAGTTCCGCTATAGATAAAATTACTGAATCACTTCCTCTGAGAAACCATGAGTTTTTAAATCGAAACAAAACAATCTCACACACAGCAGATGTATACATGCAGCAACTACAGCGAGTACAAAAAAAAATGCAAAAAAAAGCGACCAGCCATCAATCGCAAAAACGTGATTTTGCTACACGATAATACCACATACGGCTCAAATAACCCAGGAAAAAATTCTGGAGCTTTCGTGGTCAGTTCTACCTCATCCTCTTTATTCTCCGGACTTTCAGATTTCCATCTGTTTAGGTCACTCCAAAATTCATTAAATAGAAAAAATTTTCATAATGATGCTGAGATCGACGAATTTGCAAAAAAAAAACTTTTTGGCATTAAAACTTCCAAAATTCTTCGAGAAAGGAATTAATAAATTACCGTCTAAATGGCAACAAGTTGTACTTATTAATGGAGAATATATAACAGATTAAAATTTATTGTAAATATAATTTTAAATATAAAAATTCAGTTTGTTAAATAAAACGGAAAACTTGTTTATGAATCAACCCAATATTTAATGTAAAATATTGCCGAAAACTCTCCTTTTAAACTTTTAACTTTTAGAAAACTATTTATTTATTGCCTATTAAAGATACAAAGTAGGTTCAATTCTTATAAAGTAAACCTATTAAAATTTATAAATATGAGGAAATTGAGGTTGTGAAGATATGTAGAAGCAAAATTTCGACTAGGCTAATATGCAAGCAAAATAATATATTTAATTATTGGAAAATTATCTTGACAGTATAAATATTTTTCTTAATATGTGATTTTATCTAAATTCCGTAATATCACATTAATAATAATTTCGATTATGATCCGCTTGATAACTTTGATTCATTTCTTTAAATTGACGACCGTGAATTCACGATGCGATTATCGCTTAGAGTCCCGTCACACCGGAGGACGGAGAAGCTCGTTTAATCGCCTCGCGCCCTGCATAGCGACGATCAACGGTGAGCAGAAGGCAAAAAGATGGCCGGTCGCGGCTCGGTTATATGTAAGAGCCGCGCGCCGCGGTCTGTAATTAGCGCCACTGGCCGTGGGAATTGAATTACGAGGTAAATTCGTGACGTGCCGCAACGGTGGCTGTCCCGACAAAAGCCACGAGAAGCCGCCCAACAATCACCTTAAGCAGATTCAATGTCTCTCGATCGAGAGACTATCATGATGATTTTTTTATTTCTTCATTATAGGCAATTTTATAAAAAATACTCTAATTATTTCTCTTCCTTTTTTTCTCACGGATTTTAGTGCAGACGTCGAGGGGGAGAGATAGAAAGAGAGATAACTCTGTCAGAATCTGGATCAGAAATTAAATATCCGGGAGAAATTTATATGTTATTAATTAATTCATAATAAGTTTTTGATATGGTTAAAAATAAATTGCTGTGGTCGCTAATTAAGCATCTTTCATAACAAAATTTAGATAATTACAAAAATTCGTTATGTGTATAATTAAACATTTTGTAATTCTTCTCGAAGTATGATAAAAAATTTACGCTTCTAAAATATCGCTCCAAATTTTCATAGAAGAATTTAGCATGATACGTCACGTTGCGCCCGAAACTTAATTCCCGAAAGCGCCACACGATTCATAACAATCCAATAACGTACAATATTAGGCGGCCATAAAATCCGGATAAAATGCCACGGTTGCCTCGTCGTGTAACATATGTATAGTATACATCATCCACGCGCGATCCCGCAAGGCTCGGGGTCCGTGAATAGGGAAAAAAGAACAAATCCCCACTTCGGACGTGAAACGATCTTCTACCCCACGAGGTATTATTTTCGTGACTTCGTCTGCCTCGTCCCTCCTCCTCCCACCGTGGGTTCCTTCAGTCCAGCCCGCCCAGATGAAAAGATGATTCATTCACCCGACGAAGAAGAAGACGACGCGCGCGCAGGTTCGAGGACCTCGAACAGGCGTTCGAGGGACGACGGCGACTCGCTAATCCGTGAACAATGAAGAATTCGGATGGCTTCAATCGTTCGTCTCGAGTACCATTAGCTGCTCCTTTTCACGTTCGATCTCTCGCCGTGGGGTTAAAGAGGTGCCACAACGGCCGATAACTCGCCCGTTTCGTTTCAACGCTGTTCGAGGGAGACGATTTGACGCGCGCTCCGATCCCTCCATGATCCTTCGACAGGATCGCTTCTCTTTTTGGCGATCCACACGAGTGATACCACACGCGCGATATCACGAATATATGTCTCGGTTGATACTCTTGATATTTATAGCTTTCTAAATGTATTGTTAAGATATTATATTATATTTCGTTAAGATATTGTTTTTTGTTAAGATATTATATTAAGATATTAGATTTTGTTAAGATTATATTTTTAATATAATTAAAAATATTTCATTACATTGTAATAACGAATTTTTGTAATTATTTATAAATTGTTATAAAAGATGCTTAATTAGCGGCCATAGAAATTTATTTTCTCTCTATCTTTCTCTCTCTATCTCTCTCACCATTGCTTCTTTGCAAAATATATGAAATGCATTTTCTTTGACAATTTGCTGAGAATAAGTTTCCTGCGACGATGTAAAGATTAACCATTGTAACTCCACCTCTTTTATTCAATTTTAAAAAATTATTTCATATTCATGTTCAAAAGATACTTGGTTAACGATATATAATTAATTATTTATTTTCGCTCGTATGCAAAATATATTAAATGCAATTTCAAGAGAGACTCAAGAGTACTAATAAATTTCCTGCAATGAGGGTCACTCCTCTTCTTCCATTATATCGAAAGACGGTAAGAGCCCCACGCAAGGATTACGGCGGTGATAGCTCCTTTCTTAATGTTTGCCGATCATTTGTAGCCGTCTGCTAATTATTGCGCAACGCGGTCTCGGCCCCCTCGCTATATACACCGCGATGAAGTGTGATAAGTTGTCCATCAAGCGGTCCCTTTTAGGCACCAACAAATTAATTTATTTCACCACACCTTCGCGTGGGAGGCGGGACCGATCTAAGGCTCGGTTCATGCCAATCAGTAGCGCAAACAAAAGTTATACACGAGACGAATATAACGGCACCGATCAACGCGTGGGAATCTTTTTCTTGGAAAATCAGGAAACAAATTTCAATTCTTTTCTACGATATGTATTATGCGACAAATAAGGGAAGTGTGCCTAATATTGGATCCACTTTTGAAGCCTCATATTTGGAGATTTTTTTTAGAAAATAAAAATTGAATAAATCATATGGTTTACAATGGATTTCCAATTGTAATAAATAAACAGAAAACTTTTTCGATAATATAATACATTTTTTTTAAGTGAAAGTGTAAAAAATGGTAATTTCTGATACTGAGCATACTATGTTTCTAATATCGTACACGTCATTATTAACTTTTTAAAGGCTAGATTATTGGGAAAAAATATTAATTTTAATTCATTAAAATTCTTTATTTAATTATCAATACATATAGAAAAAATCTCTCCAAGAAAAAAACCATTTACAAAATAATACAAAATTTAAAATCATATAATGACAGAGTACATTCTAAACTAAAGTTACATATTTTTAATTTTAAATATTAATATCAATAGATGTGTGATATTAGGAACGATATTAGGCAAGTATTCATGAAAGAAATGGGCTCAGTTCCCTTTTATTTTAATTATCGTCATGTTCATCTTTCTATAAAAAAAAGATTGAACTAGTAACTGCTGTTTTTATAGTTTCGTTACAATAGCAGAATAAATAACAATCAAATTATGTTATCAAATTTTTATTGAATCCCGAAATTATTTTTAGTAAATTAATAAAATTATTTATATTTTTTTCAATTTTAAAGAAAATTATTAAAGTGTTAAAATACAAATTAATGTCATGCTAATGTTAATTTGAAATTGTCACAATTTTTGCGGATGTTGAAGAGTTATCGTTTTTTCCAACCTAGGTGGTCGTAGTTCGCAACACAGGAAGGCAATAACGACAATAACAACAATATTAAATCAATATGATATATCATATCGATTTAACGCTGATTCGCGAGATTAAAGGAACAATCACGAGCGACGCTGGTCGACCGTAAAATTAATAAACGCAATGAACGTTAACGAAGATCATAAATATGCTCTCCCGCGTACCGTTTATTCGCCGATTAGCATAATCATTCCTGATATCCACGGGTCGTAATTTAAAAATGTCGCAATAAATCGCCGACAATTTTTTCTTTATGAAGAGCGCAACGAGAAATTCACAAGATTATTATCCGAAGAGAAATATCTCGCGGCGATATGGATTTTATGTTCTAACGTTTTAGAAGAAGCACTATGCATTATATCTTTTTTTTCTCTTTCAAAATAGCTCATAATTATGTCTCCCTTCGTATAACATATCGTAATTAATTTTATTTTTACGTTTTATCAAGTTGAAAGACCGATTATGAGATAATATAAAATAAAAAAAATCAACTTTATTATGTTCAACATTAACGTTACGATTTTCTCATTGGCCATGCCTCTCTACTTAATTAAATACTGATAACATACTATCGTCAACATTGAACTATGTATTTAATAACACGGTTTATCGCGACCGCACGATATTAATTCTCTCGTAGCAGATGCCTACGGTATAATTATACACTCGCGACGTAAAATTATAATTACGAGGCCATCGTCAATAATCATTAAAAAAAAAATCATCATCGTTTCCGTTACGCCAAAAGTAAGTTTATTTTCTTAACAGACGAAACTTCTATTGCGCGCGCGTGGTATTAATTCGTTCAATCAGGTCTCTTAATTATGGATCGTTACAGGAGAATCGGCTTTTGTAAAACGACACACCCACGACGCGATCGTACGCGGAAGATATTCTGAACGGGGAGGAAGGATTAGGTTCGCAATCAGAGTCCAATTAAGGGCCACAAGGTCCTCCAACTCCAAATTACACAGCGAGATTTCGCCTATCCTAACGTGTTCATTATTGTGATATGGTGCGGGTTTTACGAGCCTATTAACGTATCAATTATGCTCAGGATCGGCCGGCTATCATATTGCATGGGAGAATCAATTAGCAAATTGCGCGTGCGCGCTCATCGATGGAACAATTGACGTTTAATTACCATCCAGTGAATTTCTAAGGTTCACAAAAGGCAACTTACGACTTCTGAACAATTTAGATAAATATAGCGAACGTATTTTATTAATTGTTATACTGTATATATTATAATTTCGTCATAAAAATATGAAAAATTGCAAAATTCTAATAGCAAATATTAATTTTTCATTAATTAAACTTTAGAACGAAAAATATTATTTATATCATCAACTTTTATTTCTATTCTCTTACGCAATTTCGTATAATATTCGCGGATGTCTGGTTTCACGTTTTAAAAAATCACGTATAAAATTTCAGAACAGAATCGACGATTTATTTCGACGTTCCTTAGAAATCAAGCACCCTCTCGTCAAAATTTAGCTCACCCTTGCCTGTCGTGTCGACACTTCCACACATTCTGCAGATCCATTTCGTGGTACTCTTAAGCTACGTCCTCATTACCGAAGGTCCTCAAAAAAAAAGGGTCCGCCATGCTCGTTAAAACGTGTTTCTCTATACCGCCGTTCGCAATTTGTTAAAGGACGAAGGGCCACATGGAGCATACCTGCGAGCCGCCACGTAAATTTCCGGAAAGGGATCCTCCAAAGGGATCCAGCTTCCCTATCCACTCCGTCTTGTTTCTCCCCGTCCTTGTCTCTCTTCTCGCCCCCCCCCCCCCTCCTATCTTTCTCTCTGTTTCATTTTACGCGAGTCTGTCGGTTTTCTTATTCTATTCTCTCTCGTTTCTCGCATCTTTCCCTTTTTCAGTTCTGTTTCGGCCTTGTCGGCATCAAACGGACGACATAAATTGGAACCAAAGGGCATAATGCAAGAAACGAGTCTAACGAGAGGAAAAAGGTTTCACGATTTTTCGGGGACAAAGGCCCTTTAACGCGATGTAATGTAAATCCGTAGGAGTTTCGAGAATAGGTGTATTCAGAAAACGGGACAAAAGTGAAATGCAGATACAAAGATAATGAATTATTGCAAGCTCTTAAAAAACGTATCTCGACCTATCCCTCTAAATCCTTAAAAATCGCCCAAATTTCACACGCAAATGTTCATTACATAAAATTTCTGTAAACGATTTGTTTAAACATTTCCAGCATTCGTTAAAAAAAATAATTACAAAACGAACACTTACCTGTTTCAGATCCAGGAGGATTGTCACGTATTCGTAGTGATCGCCTCTGGCCAACGTAGGACTCTGCCACCATCTGCTAGGACTCGGATCGAGGATGTTGCTGATGTTGTGCCTCTTGCCAGGATCAGGACTCCTAGAATCGCAAACGGCGCATCTCGACAATTCCGAGGGCTTGCAAAAAGTCTCCGGACCCTCCTCGCCGCATGTCGCGTTTACGAAAATATCCGCTTTCGCGGCGACGTTGAACGTGGACGGAAAGAGACCGCCATTTTTCGAGCTCTTGTTGAGGGTTGGACGGAGGCTGTACGGTCCTCTCGGTGCTAAAATTAAAAAGGAGAAATTCTTATCAAATCGAAATTGATAATAAAAGAAAATAAGTAGCATAATAATACACGCGACACGGGTTGTTTCTAAAAAATTTCTATATTTCAAATATCATATAATATCATATTATATTATTATTATAAGTGGTGAAACTTTTTATTAGTGCTATGACTTGCCGCCATAATTGTCTGCCGATATAAAATTGAGGCAACGTGCATTTTTAAAGGCTCTGTTAACTGTGTTAACATCGAAACTTTCGTCAGATTCCGAAATAGAGCCGCGCGTCGTTAAAAACTTTGTTCTAATTCTCTTTTTAGTCTCGTTTGCCGAGATTTTACTGGTGCCTTTTATTGACGAATCCGTATATTGGTACGTGGCACCGATAAATCATCGCGAGTATCAGTCCCCAGCCGTTTCCTATGTTTATTCGACAAACATCTGCTGTGAGGTCGAAGGTGTATATTAGCGTCACATAAATTTATTTGATGTGGAAAATTCATGCACAGGAAAAGCTAATTTTACATTAGTCTTCCGAGACATATCTCCTCCTGACATTTTTATTAGACAGGTTTATAAATTTATAGCCGATAAAAACTCATCGATTATCGCTGCTTTCCACTTCTAAATAGAGTAAATTAAGCGATTCGTGATATATAAATAATGAATGCGAATAACCGTTTTTTTCTCTCTCGCAAACGAGATAATAAATTATAATTTTACATATTTTACGTATGTCAAACTTCGGAACAATTGACAATTTTACGAGAAACGTATGTCATATATTTTGCTGCATGACGTTCGAGGATTCCGGAACATAAACTTCGATCGATCAGAGATGTCAATTATAACATACAAACGCGCGGCGTGTAATTATTTCGACCAATCCTCAGTTATAATTACAATACATCAAAAAGTTGCGATTTTTCGCGTCGAATCGGGCGTGACATCTCCGGTCGAGGGAACTGCGTGAGCGAAAAGAAACAAAATAAAACAAAAAAAAAAAAAAGGAAACTGTGTAATCGAGGCGACGCGACCGATCCCGTCATTTTCTGCTAGGCGACGCATCCATCAACAGGTTTTGACAGAGCGCAACGCGAAACCAGTCGTGCGCGCGCGAACAGGCTGCAGCGGAGATGCAGCGACGAGATGCAGCCAACAGGTTCCGCCGGCTTCTTCGCGCAAGACTCGGAACGGCTTACACGAATGCACGGCGATATAAGAAACGTGTCGAATTATCCGCGAGAGATAAAGGACACTTTGCGCCACGCCGCGCCGGCGATAATGAATCGATCATCGCGGAAATTGTAGCGGAAAGGAGCAATCGGTCGAGGCTTTTCTCGATTTGATTAACAAAAACTTTAACGCGTCGTATTTTTTTTCATTTGCCTAAATTAAGTCACATATAAATCACATTCTTAACCTTCAACTCTTATTATCTGAAAAATAAATATATATAAATATATATAAAATAATAAATCGAATATAATATATATACATATATATATATATATATATATATATATATAAAATTACTGTTACTCTTCGTGATTTTATTCATATATCATGTCTTTTTTAATTTTTAAATAAAATGCAAATATCGAGATTTCTCTCGTATTGTAACATCTTGATTTTGATCTCAGATTTCAGATACGTGTTATGGAATATATGCGTTGTCCTGCCAAAAATCGCTGCGATTAGTCAGTATTATTTGCAGGTGAGTGACTCGTGATCCATCACTCTTTTGATTAATGCTTGCGCTCCGCGCGGATTATACGCCGTCACGTGAGCGGAAAATAATGATCCTTCGGTATCGTCCACTTAAATAATATTTAATAACAGCCCTGTTAACGCTCGCGTACAGGCGTTATCGCGAAAAAAAGACCGTTAACGATGTACCAAGCGCTACTCAGAACGCGCTAATCAGACTACCACTAATCGCGCTGCAATATTTCATGTCGTCAACGAACCTTCTGTCATTTTTCCGCTTGGCTTGCTTTCTTCAATGCGCACACAACTGTCAATCTTAATAAACCTATGTTAGTCGGAATTATTCTATAGCCGAATTGGATGCTAACACAAACAAAACCGTCAAAGTATCATTTAATAGTAATTATTCAATGGTTTTTAATTAATTCTGACATTTTGGTTAACCAATATTTTATAAGGTAGATCTATCGTTAACATGTTTATTTACTTGTCAAGTGTAGGAAAAACTTAAAATTTTGACGATCTATCGAGAAATTTTAATTTAATCTATTAATATTAATTTATTTAGAGCAATTTTTTTATTTCACATATCGCGTTTAAAATTATTATCAAGATCGATCAGTCACTCTTTCCATACATAAAAGCGACGTACGCAAATAATGCGCGAAAGCATCCCACGCAAAGCCATGTCTCGTCCCTCTCATACATTAGAAAATCCTTAACAAAACAAATGTCGGTTACGTAAAAGGCGATGCGTCGCTTTGCTCGTTCGTTCTGGGTCCGATGACGAATCTGTACAAGTCCCCATGCGCGCTCACGTAGCTCCCTATTTCAAGAACAACGTGGCAGAAATCTCCCGGACGTGCTGCTTGCGCCAAACTGCGCGCATTATGCGCCCGTAAAAAGAAAACAACTGGGCGCGCGTTCGTCGGAAAACGACCAGACACGCATTGTGCGCGTGTCAGGCTGCAATCTGCCAAACCGCTCCTATTCCTCTCGCGACTAGGATTGTTTGAATGGGCAAGCGAAAACAATGATATCAAATATTTCTTCTATCACCAAAAAAAAAAACAACGTTCTACGGCATAAATATTTCCAAAGATTCTTCGATGTACTGATATTATTTATATTTATATTTATATATTTATATTTATGTATTATTTATCATATATGTTATTTAAACATGTATGTAAGATAAATATTTATATATTTATATAATTATATAATTTATATAATTATATATTTAAATATTTGTATGTTATTCAAACATGTATGTAAAATAAATTGTGCGCTTTTGCGCAGAGAGTGCTCGATATGCTAATAAAAGTGTTTACATTTGTGAAAAAATATTGTCATTATCGTACTTTTAACCAGACAATTTTAGCGCAACTCTTGTTGTCTTCTCGAAAAACATTACAATCACCGTTGCATTCCTTATGCCAAGAATAGCTTTCATCGCGGCACATCCCACACATTTTACCTTCGCTCCTCTCATTCTCCGGGAAATTCAACGAACGATTTAAATCCTAACGATCGAGTTCGAGGTATTTTTCCCGTCTTCGAAGCACTCCGTCGATTACCGTGAATCACGATCGTTTCTTCGGATGCACCTTGCAACTACTGTAACGATCCCTCTGCGAATATCAAGGAGGCGCGTTCGACGTGCTATAATGCCGATGAATACATGTCCGACGCATAGCAAACATGCGAGGTGCTGAACACAGGCGTGGCCGGTTTCTGTTGACATGAAAGAGGAGAGACACGAGTGATCAGGAAATTGACCGAGGCTTGGTTCGAGAACCTTAACTACGGAGCCATTTGTTGATGTATTTCTTCCGTCCTCGAATTGACCTGTCAAAGACGCGCGCGCGTCCCACAATTGGATTGCGCAACTCAAGCGAAACAGCATCATGAATAGATTTTTTTTTTTTTTTTTTTACAAGGATAATCACAAATGTTAAAGGAAATTGAAAAATCAGAATACGAAGCGAAAAAAGATCACAACAATTACTAAGTAAAGATATTATAGAAAACCATTCTAATAAATGTATCCACCGTATCTGTTCAAATATTATTTACTGAAAATTGATACGTTTTATTATTCCTCATTCACAATTTTTAGAAAACTTACTCCCTTCGTCGAAATCAATTAGATAATTTAAGTAATTCTATAATTAGTCATCCATTTGAGTGTTTGCTGAGAAAACATTTTTAAAAGAGCTTGACGAACAACTACATCGCTTTCCCTTCTTCGTATCTCTCTTCACACATATACTTCAACTCTCTCCTATAAGTACATACATACACTCTCTTCCCATAATAGTCGCAACACGGCGAGGGGGAGGATTCCAGAAAAGGAGCAGAGACCGCGGCATTGTATCATGTCCGCGCGCACGAAATCGGAGTCTCCTTTTCCTGCTCTGCGCTCTCCACGCTTCCTCTTCCCCTCTCGCACTCACGTGAGGACTTTAAGCCCGCGCGCTACGAGTGACTGATGACGACAGAAATAACTCCTGTCCCATCTTTCCGCCGACCGGCCCGCGACGCACGTGTCCACGTGCGTGTGCGAGCCTACGCAATACGTCGCGCGCGGAGAGGTATATAAGCACGACGCAACACGGCGCACCGCGTGATTTGCATGCGGCAGAATGCACCGAGAGACACGACCCCGCCATCGGTTTACGCTCGACGAGGTTTACACGCCGTCGCGGTAGTAAAGACTTCTGGTAATTATCACCGAAGAGGGGTTTGCCGTTATTATTAGAATTACGTCGCCGTATAATCCTAACCGCTCCACGCCGTTTGCAATTTGTCGCCGTCCGAATCGATTATTCCCAGATGTGAGACGAGACGAGGCGAGGAAAATATTAGAAATTTTATGGTGAAATTTACAAGCGAAGAAAGTTGAGGAAAAAATATAAGATTTTTTTTTTTTTTTATATATATTTTTTATATTCTTTTATACCTAGATTTTTGTCTTTAATTCAACTTAATTTGTAATAAATTCATTGCGTCCTATATATTGCGCTGGCTGTTATTACCCTTTCTTCATTCTTTAATTAATATAAGATTGTACTATCCTCGATTTTATGTTTATGACGCGTCTCAATATCGCGATTATGATAAAATTCATGACGTATATTTTCGATGATCATTACGCGATCGATATTTTTCTAATAATAAAATTGTCAATATTTCAAGCGACATAACGCGTATAACTTGTCGAAAGTTAACTATGTAAATGTAGTGTAGGTTTACTATTACATCGAAAAACAATGACGACACACCATCATTCGTTCGTTTCGGCTCGTTACACGCGTAACAAGCTTATTGTCTAGCAAGGAGTGACTCCTTCCTCTCGAGAATCGAACGAGAACTCACTTGAGCCATTCCCTCTCAGTAAGAATTTTCTGTTCCGCTAATAGGTGCCAGCGTGTCCTCTCGGAGGATTCGACGAGTCACACTTAAGAGCCCCGTTTCTTCTCGTGTTCACGATAACGTGTTTACAAAATATCCCGGTGCGGTTTGGCCCACATGCAACTGAACCGCGCTTGGTGGTCCTTATGACTAATAGTTCAGCCAGCAACGGCTTGTTTCATCCGTGTCTCGAGGATCGTATCCTCCGGTGAGCACCAGGAAAAAAAATATATACGTGCCTACAAAGCGAGCCACTGACCGGATTCAAGTCCCACTCTCGCTTGGCGATGTAAAATGAGGTAACCCGAGCTCCCGAAGTGGCTTTCAAGAATTTTCTTTCACGATTATGATAATTAATTGTGGGTCGTTCCGTGTAATTTTTCGGGGCCGGATTCAAAAATAAATTAATCATTCGAAGGTAAGATTTTGAGTAAAAATAAAATTGTCAACACTCGTAATATATCCCTTTTTAATTAGATGACTAACCATAAATATAGCTATTTCTTATTTTCATTTATACATATATCTTTAAATTAAATCTTCCTTATATTCTTTTAATTTTTTATACAATTTTTTATACTCTCTAATAAAACATGCATGTGCATAAGCAATATCGTATTTTCACAGTCATTTAAATAAATTGCTTCGGAATCATCGACGATATCATCTGCGATGAAATAGTGCGAGATAGCAGACACATTTACATATGTAGCCGGTAGGTTACAAATCAAGAACGAAATATTATTATCGCGGAACGAGTTTAGGTAATGAAATATTGGTTCGGACTCAGGGGGCTCACATTTTATTGTGATATTGCGTCATTTGTCGTGAAACCTATTCGCTTTTGAGAATCGGCGCCAAGTCTATTCAAATGTGTGCGTGTGCGTGAGACGTGAATAGAAATCGCGAAGATCCCGTTGGCGATACATGCAATAAGTTAGCACTTGACGTAGCGGAGATCCGATACCCGACAATAATTCTAATAAATTATTCAGCGCGACGTATATATCGTCCAAGATCGCGGATTGCTTTACATCTCCATTAACATATTGGCGAATAAAATGACGGTTGGATACGCTCGTTCTCGGCGAAAAGTGAGAAAACATCTGTCGAGAAGTGTCGAAGTTTCGGGAATGCTAGTTTAACTGTTCTTCTACAGATCTAAAGTGACATCTGTATTCGGGCGTGTCGAGAAAAAAAAGATTTCTTCCGAAGAGAAACCGGTGTGAAATACAATTCCCACAAAAGCTACAATGAAGATTTCTTCGACGGACCTTCCTCTTTATTTGGTCAAGAACTTCGGTCGTGGTACGTGCGCCATTGTACGATAGTGGCGAATTTCAGGATTCTTAGAGCACTTAATTCTCGGATCTTCGATCTTCTTGACTATCGGCAGAGGAGAAACACACCATGCGAGCTTCCCAGACGGCTGGTGGTATTTTTATCCTATTGAGACAGCGAAAAGAAATGTTCGCGACCGGCACTTCAAACCGTCAAAGTCAATTTTCTTCGAGTACAATCCCGGCACTGTATAATGTCATTGAATTGAAGTGCGTTTACACGCGCGTTAACACGTTCCGACACTGCAGCACTTTCTTCATGTCGATTACGACGCGAGACCCTGCGTTTACAAATTACTTCATACATTCGACTACTTGTGCTCAGTAATAAATTCAAGGCTGTCGCATTCTGGAGAATTCATATTCTTCAAGCTTTCGCATAAAATTATTTAAAAATTTCTATATGTACTTGTGAAATTAACAGTTTTCATGTTTTCACAAAATTTAAATTTAACTCTCTAAAATTTCCATCTTTAAAGATTTATGTGATTCTGTATTATCGTAAATATTCGTGAAAATTAAAAGATCATGATCAATCTTAAATTTCGCAAAAGCTAATGAGTATAGTAGAAATATATCATTCGTCCGTTTGCTTTTAAAATCTTAAAGATGAGAAATTAATTTATTAGAATTTAACTCTCTTAATCTAAAATTTCCAGCTTTAAAGATTTATATGATACTATATTATAGTAAATATATATATTTGTGAAAATTAAAAGATCACAATGAATCTTAAATTTCGCAGAAACTAATAAGTATGGTAGAAATATATCAGTCGTCCGTTTGCTTTTAAAATCTCAAGACTGCGAAATTAATTTGTTAGAAAACAGGTTTTGACGAGTTCTGTCTTTTTTAATTTTTTTTTAGTGACTTCTGAAAATGTTACCGTCGTCATTAATAAGATTGTGAAAAGAATCTCGCGCGTAAATCGCATTATTTATACATACATATATCGCGTCTCGACGCGGAGCGTTTTATTCACCTGATTTACACGGATGTTCAGGATTACAGGTGCGTTTGCACGCGGCGAGAAATCGATTATCGATCCGAGGATTCGTACAAGTGGCGTCCCGGGGCGAATATCGGGGCCGAAAACGAAAACCTGTCCGATGCGACCGTAATTGATGTCAGCCGGTCGCCGGTGCGGCTCAATCGATTAATCAGACTCGCTCTCTGTGGGATTAACGAGGCGTAATATTAATGGTCACGCGCCAGTCAAAAAATTCGACGCGATACGTCGTCGGGATAAGAGTCGGATTAATAGAAGTGCCGATTGGCACTCGCTCGCGCCAAAGTCGTCGCAATTAAGCGCGATCCAATTTGCCTCGACGCGTATTCGAGTTCATTATAATTGCTGCATCATGTTTCGATTGCGCGGAATTTTAATCCCTATTTTTAATCCCTATATCAACTTCTAAAAATTTGAGATTCTAAATTTCGAAACTTTTACTTCCAAATATATATATATATATATATACCTATATTATAATTTAATATATATATATATATATATTTATTATAATTTAACAATATACAAGTATATATATATATATATATATATATATATTTGTATATTATTAAATTAAAGCATTAAAAATATTCACGTAGATAAAATTATGCGATCACGTGACGGGAATGTCGAGTTCGTATGCAAATATTTTTTCACGAACTCTCCCACGCGAGATGCGCGTCACGAGCGTTCTCCATCGGAAGGAACAATTACGAATGCAACAGAGAATGCAAATAGTACAATGAAAGGGCGCGAATGGCGACTACCGTAATACGCGCGCGCGCGCGCGCGCACACACACACACACACATGCGGTAACCATCCTTTGTTTACACGTCCGGCGCACCTGGCGCGGTAAACGTCAAAGCGATCTGCGATCGCGAGTGCAGTAAAGCGCGAGCCGCTCTGCTGCGCCGGCGCGTGCAATTTAAATGTCTGTGCGACGTGCCACCACGTGGTCGCACCACGCCCGATAATAAACTCGAAACAGTGCGACTGTCTCGCGTTAAATGCCCCCACAATAGACCGTCGATGACAACAATAGTGATTGTGAGTCGTTCTATACGATAATCGCGCTTCCTGCGGCGCGCTCGCCAAATGGACGCGATATTCTTTAATTGATAACAATGGCGTGCAAGACGATGCGCAATTGTTCGCACAACTGGGATTTTTCACACTATTTCCAATGGAAATTGAGCGACGCGTCATTGGCTACTTGTGAAACAGAATCGAGACATGATTACATTAAATGACAGTTTTACATCGTCGCATATAAAATTCTAAAAGCATTGTCTTCCGTAAAATAAAATGCACCTATACTATCTGTATTAATAGCGTCTATTTGACTAATTACTAATACGCATTTAAGGTCGAAGTTACACGAGTGTTTACTTTTTTTTGGAGAATTGCGCAATAATTGCGGTTCTAATGTGCCGCTAAACGCATCTCGCGGCGAAAAGAAATGTGGAGAAACAGACAGAGTGCGATGCGATACGAGAAAAGGAGCGCGACAAAAAGGTAATCCACGGTAATTGCATTCCTGAGATAATCGAGTACGTGCATTGTACGACAATCACGATGTATATACCAATGTGCACGCGCGCGCGCGTACACGTTCGAGGGTGAGAGCTTACAATCAGTGGTCTTAGAAAGAACTTATGAGTTCCGCTCTCCTAGTATAACAAGTGCTTTCTCAGGCCGATAAGGTACCCGAGAGAACCCATGACTTTTCCACGCGAGAGTTATAAGAAGGCGATAATCTGTGACGCGGGGCGAGTCTCTCCATCGAAATCGAAACACTACACGTTACTTAGAGAGAGGCATATTTTTTACACATTATTGGAGTAGTTTTCCAAGAGCTCGTAAGTTGTGGTCTTTTCGGTGTAACGCAAGATAACGAAGTATATCCAATGGTCATACAAAGTATGAGATAAATATTCCGTAATCTCTCAGAATTCTAAAAAAAAAAAAAGATTTATGAGAACCGAGAAATTCTTTCCATTATTACTTATTAATTTATATCTAGTAGTGAAAAAGCCGGATAACGCGATGTTAGAAATAGCTTTCCCTCAATAAATCGCAAATTATGAAATTTTTTCAAATTTCCTTTTGAAGTAGAATGTAACTGCAAAATTTATTTATGATTGATGAAATTTATTTTCGATAAATATTAATAACCGATTACAATTCTATACGGCGATTCAAGAAAACGATAACGACGCACGATCACGATCGCGTTTATCCTCGATCGCGATCTGTTTATCACGGAGGTAACTAGCGTGAGCAACAAGCAACACGCGCATTAAATCCGATCTCTATTAGATCATTAGATTCAGCTCTGGGATTCAATCTCTCGTTCGTAAAACGTATGTAGCAACGAATTAATGGACATGCTGCCTACAGTGGCCGACTTAATTCTCTACTTGTACGATTCTCCTTCAAAGGATCGAATCGTGACAGCTGCGCCCACACAATATTCATACACATTTTGATTATTAATCATCCCGTCATTCAAATCCAAGGAGCCTTTTAATTCAATCATGACACGCTAATGGGTTATTGATAACTACCGCAACGTACTGAATAACGTAGTCTAAACGAGATACATCGCGTGAGCACACGGAGTAGGATTAACTCGATTTATGACAACCCGCGTGAGTTAAGTGCTTCTTAACTTTTACTATTCATCGTCGACACTTGTGGGTAGTCATGTTGTGGTAGTCGTTAGAATTTAACGTTTACTGTCATTTCATTTGTGCGTGCTCGACGCTAAAACTTTCAGAATCAGTATCTAATAAACGCGTAGATTATTTTTATATTTTTAAAAGTAATTATTTTATCTTAAATAAATACAATATTTTTTAATAAACACTTATTATATATAGTCTAAACTCTAATTTAAAATTTTAGACTAATAAGTGTTTATTAAAAATTAATCTAAAATTTTAATTTGACTGATTCGAAAAATAGCGTTCTATACAAGATTCCATCTGTAAGTAGATCTGACGAACTCGCCAGTTCCGGAAGTTTTTCGCGCGATTGCTCGGATGAATTCTATATTATTGCGCTGAATCATTACGCTTGAGATTTTACGCCAACAATATAACCGTATTCGGACCTCCCAGGCCGCAATTTAGAATAATAGCTATGCAAATTGAACACAGCACGCTTCGGCCAATCAACCCCTTTCTTGGAAGCGTCGTCTTCTTTCGAAGTGTTCCGCGGCTCTCGCGACATCGCCGCCCCGTGACAGGAAACGTTCTCTCCTTCTGCGAGTCCTTATCTTAATTGCACGGCCGACAAAGGATCTGATCTGCGAGCGTGACTGGCTCGTCCCTTTCAAGTGTCTGGCGCGCTGTCAGCTCGCTGACGTCTTTACAACAAAGTATATAAAGCGCGCCCAGAGAAGACACGTTGCAAATCGTTGAATTAAACTCACCGCGTATTTTCCTGTCCGGCTGCTTCCGCGACGGCTTTCGTCACGGCGCAGCATCTCAGAAAGCTAACTGTATCAATAAATAACTGTGTGTAAATTAATACCACACCGTGTCCGAGTGTTCCGAGTCGGAAGGAACGAGTAATAATTGGATAATGCTCTAATCATTACGAGATGCGACGATAAAACGTTAGTAAAACTCACTCTTATAATTAACAATGTAAAGATAGTAGATATCGATTACACAGTTTAACAAAAATCACAAGAAAGAGAATAACTATTTAGGCTTATTAGTGAGAAAAAATAATTGTTAGGAATATTTATTTAATCATGCGGATTGTCATATTATGAATTAAATATTATTGATTAACATATCAATCACAAAATACTGATTTATTCCGCGCGTAAAAAGAAATTATGTAATGCGAATACGATTTGCTCTCGCGTAAAAACGAAGTTTTTTTTAAATCCACTGTCAAAGAATCAAGTTATTACCATCACTTTCTAAAGTTAGATAGATATTCACGGGGGTGATTTATACGGCGGCGAAAAAGCTGATTCTCTGCGAAAAGTGCGCCGCTGACTTTCTAAGCGACATAAATCTCACCGCGCGATAATTTATTACGATTTCGTACAATGCAATCATTGCGATTAGATAATTTAAAGGGTCAAAAGAATCAATACCTGCTTCATTCTATTCCATTAATATCAATTAACATCGATTGGCTTGATTACTCGAAGTTTATCTCTTCTAAATAATTTTTATTCGTAACAAGATTTTTGCAAAACTACGTAATTATAAAAATCAAATATATTATATTAACGCTTGATCAAAATAAAAATAAAGCACAATGGAAAAATGCCAGATAATATTTCATATTTTTTTATGTATTCTTATATTTATTGCCTCAAAAAATTGATTATATCAAAGCCGAAGAAAATGTCATGCGCGAATAGTTAAGAGATTTATTTTTGAAATACTACTTATGGCGCAAAGTCGATATATTTATGTTCAATATAATGGTTAGCGCGGAACAAACAGATTTATGAGTTAAAGAACCAGATAAATTTCACCCGGAATATCAGTTATTATGGAGAAAATACGACTTGAAACGCCATTTATCAACGAGATATGTTACGAGCCATTGAACAAGCTTTACAAAATGTGTATTGAATAAATAGAATAACTAGAGAAAATTAATTTTGATGTAGAAGTAATGAGAATTGCTATTTCTATTTTTGTGAAGTGAGACTATAAAATTCGTGCAAAAAACTATAAAAATTTATCAATATATTTGATCTTACAGAGATGACTAAAAAAATTCAAATTCCATTTATAGAATATATGGTATTTCCATATTTTAAACTAATGCAATTAGATTGTTAATTAATCGTATTGTTTACATATAGTAATAGAGTATAGTAATAGTTCATAGTAATAGAATTCACGAGTAATTATATATAATTACATACAATTAATAAATTTATAAAACTTTATATTAAAAAATAAATAAAAGAATATCATAGTCATATCAAAATAAATTATAGTAAAAAGCGAATAATTCTATTTTTTAAAAATGTTAATCATCTATTTAATAATATAATGAGAACAAATTTGAGATAAATTCGTTAAGAATTAAAGTTTCAGACAATGAAAGACTTTCAAGCTTTAAATTGAAATTTTCTCTTATTCAACTTACTTATTTCTTGACATAGATTTTATTGCAGCGAGTAATGTTCAATTTATGAATCAGGTAGATATCGCGCGTTGCATATTGATTTTACCTTCTTGTGATTGCTACCATCTTATTTACATTAGCCGACAAGGTTGATACTATTAATTAACATAGATATTACTGAGCAACATTTAATGAGTCTTTAGAGCGGAAACATACTTTCTGAGAATATCTCGGTGCGCGGATCGAATTGCATAACAAAGCTGATATGCATATAATTTGTCATGCATAAAACGATTTTCATTATCAATTTCTTAATAAAAGTTTACTTTTTAAAGCAAATCAATTATTTGTAAAAAATGCTATAAGACTAACAAAATATTTAAAGTCGCGCGGGATTAAATGACAAAAATTGTCTATTGTATTTTTACTATGATTAAAGAGATGATTATAATGTAATTAGTCGTCAAACTTGTTAAGACACTCTTTTTGAATAATTAGAAGATAAATTCTCTTAATGAATATCGGATACATTCGTAAAATTGACCAAATTATATTAATTATTTTATAAATTAATTTATAAATAATTTATTATTATTTTATATATTGATATGAACAAATAGGCAGAAGAATTGTAATTTCGGACAGATCTGTGCAAGAAACGTCTTTTATCCTTTTTCCAGAGTCGCTCTCATCGCCGTTATTTCTTCGAATTCTAAGATATGAACTGACGAACTGACCACAGCGCAAGGAACACGTGTCATATGATGATTTATGAATAGAGTTTTAGCGTGTCTCCCCTTTCGAATTTTTTTCGTCTAATCTACACGGAAGAGTCGTCGCAAAAAGTTTAGCTCATGAGCAATAACTTAGACTAGCCTGATTTCAAACAATTTTGATATAAATGCAAACGTCGATAATTTTGTTAAAAAATAAAAATAAGCAAATTAAAAAGACAAGGAAAAATTTATTTTATGACGTTCTAGATGTTTTATCGCGATTTTGTTAAATCTCTTTCTCTATATATCCTTCTTATATTCTATATTCTTTTTCTTTATATTCCTGTATATATTCTTATTCTCACAATTTCAGAGAAATAAATTTCCCTCTATTTATCTTAATTCTTCAATGCTTTACAAAGGCGGAAAGTGTTTTTCTGATTCGCGAGGCGAAAGAAAAAAAGGGAATTAAATTAAAACAGAAGATGTTGCGGTCCTCTGATCGCATAGTCGTATAGTCGACACGCGGGACGAATGAAGGAAAAAGATAGATACTATCTCTGACCAGAGAGGCTGCCTTAAACAACCTTGGCCTTAGCCTTAGAACAGCTACTATCGGCACTTAACGCAGACCGTCGGCTTTCACGCAAGCACGTCGGCGTTTCTGGCGAAGCGACAAAAAGCGACTTGCAAGCAGCGGAGCGGAATGAAACGAGTGCACGTGAAGGCGCTAATAAGAGAGTACCGGATTAATCGCAGTACGCAAGAATGCATCCGCACGAGATCCTCCCGAGATTCCTCCAGACAGTGATTAACGTTGCCGACATCGTTTCGATTAAACCAATTTGTATGTTTCGCGGATTATATCACATTACATATGGATTCATATATCAAGAGTTTTGCAGCTTGATTAATCAAACAAGTTGTATTTAATAAAATTTTTATATCACGCAATATGCGCGAAAAAATTGTACCTGAAAAGAATTTATCTTGAAAATGCCTATCTATGATTTTGAAGTGTGTTTTGCAAGTATCTCTAAAAAAAAAAAAAAATAAATAAAAATAAAAATAAATTTTTGGATTTTTAAATCCTCTCTTGCTTCTCAGATACATTTGCTATTTGATGAGAAAGCTGATTTCGAAGAGAAAATAAAATTATGACAAAACATCGGATCACACGCACACGATACTTTGTATCCACCGCAATGCTCTGCCAGGTATTGTGCAAGCAAGCTCTTATTATAGTTATCTTTCGGCGGCGTGTTTCCGGTTCTTGGTGGCGCCCCGAGGCAGCGGAAAAAAACAGGGCGATAAAGGCGAGCGAGTAGGCGCCTCCCCGATTTGAAAGGTGCAATTTTCGGACGAGTGGGCGGTTGCGAGACCGCGACGAGGAACAAGTTGAACGACCGAGAGGCAAGAGATCGAAACGCACAACGAATGGACATTTTTATTCCGCTGCCACATCGGCTCCTCCGTTCGAGTCACGCGAAAAGATGCTTCGCGACGATGCTTTGTTGACTGCGTTCGACTTTACGATCGATCGTGTTTCTTTGTGAGCTCTTTTCTCGGTCGCGAAAATAGTAGTAAAAGATGTCAATTTTCGATGCAGAAAACGTCACGCTTATTTCAGTTAAAAGATCAGGAAATTTAAAGTTACGAATATATAGATACCAGTGAAGAAAGTTATACGTTACATTAATATATCTGGAATTTTCAACTCCATTTTATTAAATTTTATTAAATTTTATTTTACAAAAAAATGCATTTTATTCAAAATTTAAAGAAAATTATCCCAGGTTTTTCTCATTATCTTTTCAGAAACCAGAATTGCCCAAGTTCGTGTTACTTCTTCAATTTCTCGACTTCAAGAAGAGTGAGAAAATTGAAAATTAAAAAGTGAATATATTCCCTAATAATTATAGATAATTTATTCGCGCGATACATCACGACATCGCTCGAAACATAATTCCAGCGAAGCTTAGAAGTACGTGATTATTCGGTATAAATGTTTTAACATCTCCTACTTAAGTATTCAATACGAGTACAAAATACACGGCGCAAAAGTCGTACATCTCTGCATAAAGGGCGATGCAATTATGTTCTTTGCCGGGCGCGCTTTGTGATCATCACGCGTCGAATTCGGGAGAAACGATTACGCGCGCGCTTGCCGCACGCGGAAGTTAACATTTATACGCACGGAACGCTTAAGGCGTGTGAAATACCGAATACCTTAACACACGCGCGGCGGACACGAGAGCGCGTTGCAGATGCGAAAAATTTCGTAGCGAAAGCCGGGAGAACGTAACGCCGATCGCCGATGCTGCCGATCGTTTTCGTGTAATTCGACGGTCATTACCGTCGTAACGTCCAATTTGGCATCTCTCGGGTTATCGATTTTACGCATCCTCGCACGTGAACCCCGACGGTGTTCGCGTGTTTAATCCTGATTCGCCAACACTTGTTTTGATATCGAAAACGGATCATTGAGAAATTTATCCACGCGTGAGGAAGGATAAAGATCCAATGTCGAGACGGATAAAAAATAAATAATCTTCATCGAAAGAAATTTTTCGATAATGAATATTAAAAAGTTATAATAAACGAAAGGATTTTCTAGCAACGTTCTTTAAAAATGTCTTCTCAAATTTCAAAAGTACATGGAGATTCATATCGTGCGATAAAATTGATACTCCATTTTTTTGTCAGAGAAAAAAGAAATAAGGAATCTTTTTTTAAATTAATATTCTTATCGTAATAAGATGTCGAGTGAAGAGACGGAAATAAATAATCTTCATCGAAAAAAATTTTTCGATATATAGTGAATATTAAAAAGTTATAATAAACGAAAGGATTTTCCAGCAACATTCTTTAAAAATAAATTTGTCTTCAAATTTCAAAAGCACGCGGAGATTCATATTGTGCGATAAAACTGATATCCCATTCCTTTGTCAGAAAAAAAGAAATAAGGAATCTTTTTTTTTTAAATTAATATTCTTATCGTAAAAGAGACCGCGACTATTATCATTAATGCTAAATTTATATTCCGGGCGATTCGCGTCAATCACGCGCGGGTATCCTTTTACGGCGATTCTCGAACGATTATTTATCCAGTTATCTGCATCTTGTCGATCGCTATCGACGCTTCGTCGATGAGCTCGCCGCGTGTCCTCGGGAAGATTTGTAGTCCGTTAAAGTTCGGCTGCCGTTTTACGAGGGATACGAGCAGATAACCCATCTCACCTCATCTCATTCGGCTATCATCGTTCTCGTATTAATAACGGCAAAATTGCGCGAGGCGTCTGCTCTGGAATTCCGCAGTTTAAAAATAACGAGCGACGCATTATGAAATCCGCGCGAATCGCACTTCTCGCTTTCGATCAAACACGTCTTGATTAACGCACTTGAGAATCGTCAATTGTGTTGTGAAATAACTTGGACATCAACGAGTTCCGGACGCACAAGGAAGCTCGCAGCATCCGCAGCATCTGGCAAGACTTCCTGCCACGCGACTGAACCTATTTACGAAACGAGCCAGCACGTAAGTTTTACACGCAAGAATCCCGCCATCCCTTTATTCCGCTACCTTCCACTTCCGGTTCGGGGTGAATAAAACACATGACACTCGACTAATAATCATTGTAACATACTTTTCTACGACTGACACGAAGAGTTTCAAAAACGGATGCTCACACGGAAACTGCAAGTGCATTTACTTTTGCTACGCGATATTTCTTTGATATCTTTTTCTGTGTCATATATCGAAATAAATTATTGAAATTTTTATCATGATATCATCAAATTTTAATACGCTTTGAGAAAAAGTAATAATATAGCACGAACTAATAATATAATATTAATAATAATAATACTAAAAAAATATAGAACTAATAATATATAAAAATAAATACTCTCTAATAATACTAAAAATATAAATTAATTTTTCAGGCATTATATATTAGATAATATATATTGATCGTATCAGAGTATTCTTGGAGAGAGAAAAAGAGAGAGAGAGAGAGAGAGAGAGAGAGAGAGAGAGAGAGAGAGAGAGAGAGAGAGAGAGAGAGATAGTGTGTGTGTCTCTTTGATCTTTTTTAGGAATATTCTTTAAAGATGCTACCGGAGCCAGATAATATTCGACGTTCGGAAGTAAATAAGTATACGGCACTGTGTCGCGAATCGCGGTATAAATAGCCCTTCTTTACGAACTCGGATTTTGCCAGCTTAATGCGACATTGCAATCGGAGGCAGTCACCGGACGAAGCTGTCAAGTCCCACCGCCATGAATCATGCCTATTACTATTCCGGCTTTAAGATACTTCTAGTTATGAATTTCTGGATTAAATCTGCGAATCTAGGAGAGTCTCTTTAAAACCGTAACAATTCGACACCTCACTCAAATAGCGGTTCTCTGAAATACTTTAATAATTACTTTTTTGTGTCGCGCGCTTTTACTTAATAAATACAATACATATTAATGAATATTGTCATTATTTTTCTCTTATATCCTTTTGTGAATCATAAAGCTGTTAAAATTAAAAACTAAAAATTTAATCGTTTTTATTAGAAAATTAATCTGTTATTGTGCACAGATAAGAAAAATCATACTTAACGCATAATGTAAATTCATTGTATAAATCAGATTTTCTTGTTACGGGGTAATCTTAAGTATTAAGTACTCTCAAAGTTACATTCTGAGTGGAGTATAAAGATTCTGATTAAAAATTCGTGTGGTAAAAAACGATCGAGATGAACATGTCACGGTTATCCTCATAAACAAAGATTTTACGTTTTTCATTAAACGATACCGCGTGAATGTCAACAAAATCGAGACCAATCCTCGAAATTATCCTCGAGGTTTCAAGTCGATTCGTTCTCGAGATGAAATCCATTAGGCGACGGTGCTGGTTATGGATCGGAGAAAAAAATAAGATGTTATGCTCGCCACTATAAAGAGGGATTACACGATTCATAAACTCGCCCAGGAGGTGGCAAGCGCCATATATTATCCGAGCTGCGAGGATACGAGATATGCCATCGGCTGGACTCGATATGTGCATTTTTACATCTTGCTTTATGCTGTATCAGTAAGAGGCTTTTTACTTATATCTTTTTTATATAAGTGCGTCCACCGATTAAATTAACTGTTTTTATTTTTCATCTGCGATATGGATGTATGTATTCCATATATATGTTAGCAAGCTGAGATATAGTAGTGAAGGTTTCTTGAAATTTTGGTGAAACAAACTTAATTTCAATCGACATCTATCAATTTAATATTCTAGATATGAAATATTAAAACAGAAATAATAAAACACAAAAATAACGCTTTCAACGCGGAAATTAAACGACGAATCGTGTGAAAGACAAATAGCTGTCCGACTTACATTACATGTCTATGAATGAAAAAGCGTATCACGAATGAAGACAGTTTCGTCTTCCCTTTGTTTCCGGAAGATGCTTTTGTTGCGAGAAAGAAAAAAAGGAAGAGAAGAATGTGTCGTAAGCTCTCTTCGCGCTGAGGAAACTTTTATATCCATTCATGCCGACGTGAACATTAATGTTCATTCATATGTAGCGCTTGGCCTTATGACGTATTGTGTTACTTAATCATTCATTCAGTGACGCATGCACAAACTACCCTAGTGTCTCTCTCTCTCTCTCTCTCTCTCTCTCTCTCTCTCTCTCTCTCTCTCTCTCTCTCTCTCTCTCTCTCTCTCTCTCTCTCTCTCTCTCTCACTCACTCACTCACTCACTCACTCTCTTTTTCTCTAGATCCAACGCTATCACCAGCGCGGTCGTGTGTTCGGCGCTTTTAATGTTTTTCATTAATCACGTTTATTCATGGCTGTGTCGCCTCCGCGATTTGATTAAGCGACGTAATGCATGTCGTAAAACTCGATTGAAATACAACCGGGGATACATGCGCGCGATTGACGTAGGTGGAAATGTCGATATTCTCGAGCGCGAAGACCTGTTGCGAACAGCGATGTCTCTATCATCATCCATTCTCCGATTAAATTTCCGAAATTAGGAACAAGAAGTACCGTCAATAATATTACATTAAATTAAAGTTATTAATATATTACGTGCTATCATACTACATTTTATTAATAATTAAAATTATATTCAGAACTTTTTATAAACAATATTATTCTTACGAAATTGTTAAAATTGTTAAAATAAATTAATGTCATAATGTAAAAAGAGTTTTTCTTTTGTTGATTCGCATATGCAAGCTTAGGCATTTTCTAAATGTTATGACTGAATCATCGATTCGTTGAATTGCGAAGTTGGAAATAGAACGGCGTCTTTCACGAGTTCGCGGCTTCCTTAGATACATTACTGCACATTATAGCACATGAAGTCGTACTATATCAACGCGGACGTCCATTCATTTTATCATCCACGTGGGCACGATCATGTTGTACCAGTAATGATCGCGATTTCGTATCCGCCCCACAATTTTAACCGTAAAAATATCTACAGCCATTCATGACTTATTTATTAAGCTGACATTTCAATTTAATTAATTCACGTTTCAATGATCATGTTTCATTAATGACCGGCTTTTAATTGCAAATTTCCTGTGTTATCCGAATATGCATCACTGCTATCTATTTTACTTCAGTTCTTCCAAGAAATTGTTACAAGTTGAGATTTAAGAAAATTACAAATTACAAATTTCATTTAATCAAATGGATAATTAAAAGTTCTTTTTACGCCTTTCAGATTGTAAACATAGCGCTATAGAGTCGCAATATCAAACTCTATGTCTTAGAATACCTTCATGGAATTATTATATTAAGATTTCCAGTAAATTTAGTTGGGCTTATCCAGTTCGGGGAATCGATGATCGCGCAACATAATCGTCATTAATACAACTATCCTCTTATTAACTCGCGACGTAATTTTGTTATCCGATTTCTCCCGTTGTGAAGCAATCAACATCAATACAAGAAGATGCGATAATGGGCGAGTTTCGTCGTCTTGAAACGGAAATAATCGCCGTTCGATCTGACCGAAAGAGGATTGCCCGCGGACACGTTTGTACTAATTTCGTCCGCGCCAATTAAGACTCGCGGCGCACATCAACGACTCGTCATCGATAATTGATACGTCTCTCCCGAACGTGTAACAGACATGTTCAACATGTTCCGGCGAAGCCGGAAGCGCCTTAAGATATCCGAGGTGAGAAATATAAATATGTCATTAATATCCAGAAAAGATTCGATGCTTGTAAAAGAAGATGGCATTATTTAAATCAAAATTGGTACATTTAATTAATCGAATATCGACGAATTTCTATTAATACTAAAATCCACAATTAATTCTTCAATCTATATAAAATAATAATATATAAAATAATTTTTTCTTTACATATATTTTTGTTTTTTGTTTTCAACACATATTCCTTTTTTAATGAAAAATATATATATATAGCTGTCAGACTTGATCGGGACATGAGTTCAAAATAGATTGAAGCGCGTCTGATCTCGAAGACTTTTAGAGCAAAGAAATTATTTCTCATTGAGAAATGTAGATCGAGCAATTAATAGCGATGGCTCTTGATAGTCTCGAAGGTCACGAATCGTAGTTCAAGGGAATCGCCTTTGTCACGATCTCGCATTCCTTTAAGGGTCTGCGCGCGTCCACGTGATCTCCACAGAACCCTCGGTACTCTGAGCACGCACACGCCGGCAATGTTACTTTGCATGTCCTGTCCAATCTGGCATTTAAACAGGAACAAAACGAGAACCGCTCGAGCGGAACGAGAATGAGATTATTTCGAGAGCGGCGCGGTGTGTGTGATTTCGGGCGTCGCGTTGGCTCCGAAAAGCGCCAGGTGCGCTACATAACGTCGACCGTTTATGTCGTTACTGACGTATTTCGGAATATCAAAGTGATTGACGTCTGCTGTTGCGAACCAATTTTCGAGATTGATACTGAATCGGAACGAAACAAAAGGCTAAATCAATGTTTTCGCGGTCAAAGTATTAAATAAAAAGACTTCACTACTTAAATGAAAATTAGTATACATATTGTATATTAATTCGTAGCTTGTAATATTTTAATTGATAAATTTTATTAATTAATTAATTAATATATACTAAATATTTTTTAAAATTAATATAACGTTTAATAACAATACATCGAAGTGGACACTATGAAACGAAGTGTCATATATTTATCGCGAAAAATTATTTATATTTGAATTGAATGAAGAAAGTTGTTTTCCGTATCGCAAAAAACACACCGACAATCACGGATAAACGATGGCTCGAGACAGATTTCCAATGTCATCGCATCGGCACATCATCGGTTAAACTTCCCCTCAAACTTCCCCTTTAAATGCTCTTTAAGATAAACGCTGATCGAACGTAGCGGCTGTTAAAGCAGAAACACCCGCCTCTTCGGATCTCGCGAACAACGAGCATTCACGTCAATCCATCGGAGCGAACGATTAAACCCGCCCTTTCCCCGAAACTAATTAAATTAATGATCTCCCCTCGGGCGAATCTTCGCCCGTTTAGATAGAGTCCGGTTACCGCCTTCCATCGCCTCGGTAACTCGAGGGTACCGCAACGGCGATCTTTATCCCTTTATCTTCATTCGATTCAGCCAGTCGCTTCATTATCGTTCCTCTCGCGCGACATTACTCGAAAATCGCACGTGAAATAATTGCGTCATCTCTGCGTATCTGAGTTATCATCAATATTGACGGCGTCAAATGTTAAGCAATGTCGCGAGCTCTATTTATTTAATTTTAAAGTACACGGTATGTATGTGAGAAAATTTGATCAGATAAGTTGCACAAAATACAATTTCCGATAATTAAACATAAAAAATATTAATTTAAATAATTATTAATTTTAAATAAATATTAATTTTTTGTAAAATATATAAAAATTTTGTCTCATTAGAGATATACGAATATTTGAAGAAAATTACAAAATAAATTGTATGAAAGTTTACGGAATGTAAACGTTTTATGTGCGTAAAATACAGCTATAACATTTTATAGAATTTTCTGAAAGACCCAAACACACGCGAACAAAGTTGCATAGTAATGCGATGCATGGAATAAAGTGCGTTTCGTAACGATTGCGTATGCAATATCGCTTTAGGTGGTTTAATCATTACGCACAAACAGGAAACGAGACCCGATGAGGAAAGACATGATATAGTGAGCATTAATTTTCGCGATAAAAATTACATCTTCATTACAGATATTACCTATTGTCAGTTATATATGTATATATTTATAGGTAACTAGAAATTGTGTACAACCATTAATTGAGATAGATAACGAAGAATGGATTTATACGCAAATCGTTGAACTTAACAATTTATTAAATTGTATATTATTTGACAATTTAGTCTTATCGATAAAAGAATTTTCGATTTTATTATAACTTCTGTAAAATATAAAATAAAATGTTAAAATAAAAGAAATAAAAGTTACATATAGCAATCTTGTGATTTCTACAATTTTCTGTAACGCAGACAGAAATCTTTATATTTTTTCTTCCAGATATATTTCGTATGCCTCAAATTTCAATCTTTACCTACAGAAGCGTACGAATAAAACAAAAAATGACTATTTCCATCCGGCAAACCCGATACGAACGTAAATATGCAACGAGTTGTAAGATGCAACGCGATAGCTTAAGCGTTATGCAATATATTGTATGTTACATGCGTGTGTGTGTGTGTGTGTGTGTGTGTGTGTGTGGTAGGACGAAGAAGAATACCATTTCACAATATTCCGGAATGGAATTTCGCCGCTTTTGCCGCTCGAGCCGATCGACCGGATTGCAGAAACAGGAAGCGACGCAACGAGCCCGCTCGATCTCGATATCTCGAAGATCCGATCGGAGGCGGCTCGCAAGTCCGCTCGCTCGGCTACGATGTTCGATCGATCGATCCATCTTGTATATCGGAAAGGCGGCCGACGGCGAACGTTAATTATCGCGCATTATTTTTATTTATCCATGCGAGATGGCTGCAAATTTATCGCCTAAGCGTCATCAAAAATGTGTTTTTCGCGCGACTTTGCCTCTTGAAAGGACCGAAAAGGGACTTAAAATTCAAGAAGGAAAAAAAAGGAAAAATATTCAGGGAACAGCGGAAGGAAGGAGAGAAAGATGAAGAGCGAGAGCGTAAACGATGCAAAGGACGAAAACATCTGCTAAAGTTAATTATTCTCGTTGGCCGAACTATGACTATTAACTGGCTGTTTATTAACCCGTAAACGACCCAATGGACGTATTTCGAGGGAATGTCATTGGAACTCGACAATTTAGAACAACATGATACATTGTCATGTCGAGAAATCTCAGACATGTCTCTTTTAAATCTTCGCGTTAATGATACGATGAAAATGGCAGCAAAAAGTTAAATATAATTAATGCTTTTAGAAGCACGTGAAATCTTTTCGCATTTATTTTAAGAGATGCGTCAAAATCTTAATAACAAGTTGTAAAACAATCTCGGGAAAAATTTTAATCGTATCTATAATTTTTTAACTTTAAAAAATTCTGATCGTTGTATCATTTTCTATCCATATACATAATCGCCGTAAAATATCTTTTTTACTAACGCGAGAGCTTTAAAACAATTACAAAATTATTCTTATAAAAATTAGGAAAATTATCGAAAAATTAAAAAAATTATACTTTTAATAAAATCGTTGTTACGGCTCTAAAAAAATCTTCAACTGCAATTAACCGATGCTATCAAAGATTCAAATAAAACTCTTCAGTAGTGCTACATATTGTGTGAGATTTTTATATATACGCGTCTACAAATAGATTCTCCACCGGAAAAGTCCGCTAATAAATTACATTAAATTACACCAGCCGGAAACGTTTTAAATATACCCTCTTCGCGTTCTCTCTCTCTCTCTCTCTCTCTCTCTCTCTCTCTCTCTCTCTCTCTCTCTCTCTCTCTCTCTCCTCTCTCTCCCCACCCCTCTCTCTCTCTCTCTCTCTCTCTCTCTCTCTCTATCTCTCTCTCTCTTTCTTCACACATTTCTCTTATCCCTCCAATATTTTTGTTGCTCATCGTCCAAGCGCGCACGTTTCACACGATATCGCCGTATGAAAGAATCAATATCCCCGAGAGAATGCCTTTGATCGTCCTCAAGTAACGAGTAAAAGGGTTGCGTTTACACTCGCGATCCTATGTGCGGCGGATTCAACGCGGTAGCCGTCGTGCTGCTAAATATAAAGCAAAGAGTCTCACCATCTTTGGAGGGGGGAGGAGAAGGAGGCTGCGGAATGTCCTGACATTTAATATTCTCGTGGCAGACGCGCGTTTTACGAGATTACGCGGGATCCGTCGGAATTTTCGGCAATATTTTAAAAGACCACACACACGCGCGCGCGCGCATTGCGCATCTCCGAGACACGACGACATCGCTTTTCGCGTCGCTTTCGCGCCGGAAATCAGCCGAGATTTACGGAAACGAGACTTACGCGTTATATCGCGAGAAGAAACGTGAGAAACATCACGCATTGCGCGAGATTTAATCTCGTCGGGAAAATATCGCCGAAGTGCAACATTGCGTACGAGTCGTTATACTCGCGGATCGCGAAGCAACATTTTTTTAATATTGTATCAATAATTAACTTGCGTGTCAACGCAAGAAAATATTTTGCGAAACAATAATTTTGATTATGGCAAAATATAATTATAAAAAACGACAATAAAAAGATAACTATTTTATATATTTAATACATCTATAATTATAAATATATAATTGAGAGGAATGTATTATAATTTTCATTATTCTTCAAAAGTAATATATTAAACTTGTGTGCATTAAACGAATGAAATCACTCACACTGTTACAAATTCTTTTCGAATTGTCAAAATACGCAAAAAAATAAGATTATGTTTATATAAATTATGGGATAGGTTTTTAATTCTTGCTTTTATATTATTACAATTATTTTTCATCACAAACATTCGTTTATTTCAATTTTATGATATTTTGTAGATATGAACTATAGCTTTCATGTAGTATCTGTTTCTTCTCATTTTTACAATCAAATAAACAATTTATATTCTTTCTGAAAACGGTTTTTTAATTAACGGAAAAAATAATGAGGCCTCTTACACAAGATAATGCGTAGTTCGCTTACACAATTTTTCCACAATTTTCTTTTACGGTTAATTTTATATCGCTTTATTGCAAATTATAAACAATGTAATGTCCTAGCCGATATTACTATGCGTAAACATAAGGAATAAAAAAATACTATTGTTAGTGTGTTGATACACGACTGTTAAATAATGTTTTTGTTTGTGATCGTTCGAAAAGTTCCTCTCAAGAGCAACTAACCGTAACAACTCACTAACATTATTCTCAGTTTGACAACTCATATTGTGCGGCACAAATTTTCAAAGTCTCTTTTTTTGAAGTCTCAATAAAGCAAAGTTTTGTGTGAAAATAATTTTTAAATATAATTTGTAATGTCAGCTAAACAAAATCAATCAAGAGAAAAGTTGTTCACTGTTCTTTCGAATCAACAACGCAGCGAAATTGTGCAAAAAATAAAGGAAGGTATTTCAAGACACCAAATGATTGATGATTATAAAATTTCTAATACAACTTTTTATAAAATTAAACGTTCTGCTGAAAATATAATTAAATTGACCAAACAAGAAACAAATCTAAAGAGAAAAAAACTTAATAAGTATGAAAGTTTGGAGGAACGGTTATATAAGAGGTTCCGAGAGCGGAATGAATCGGGAGACTCTATTTCCTTCTCGCAGTTTAAGTATGAAGGACTGAAACTTATGTACGAGATTGGAGGACCATCAACATTTGACGCAAAAAGGAAATGGCTGAGTGCATGTTGGACACGATTCAAGAATCTAAAGTTTCGAAATGCACCTAAGTGTACGGAAAATCTCAGGCAAAGAAGTAATCAGATTGAACAATCTGATAAAAAATTTATTCAAGAATTCATCCACCGATTGAAAGAGAAAAATATTAAAAAAGATAATATTTATCTTATGTTCATGAAGAAATTCACATGGAGATCGTTACTTCCGAAAAAAGCTACGAAAGAAATTGACATACAAATATTACAAAATGACGGTTTGACTATTATATTTTGTACAAATGCTACAGGTAGTTGTAAACTACCACCATTTTATTTCTATGAATATAAAACTCAAAAAGCTCTAAAGTATTTAAAAATTAAAGTGGCTATCCCTCAAACTATAAAAAAGGATGAAATAAATCAACAAATTTTCGCAGAATGGTACAATAATCACTTTATGAAAAGTGTGATAAAACATCAACAGGAAACAAATGTAAGCGGCAAAGTGCTTTTACTCGTTAAACATTGCAAGGAGTTTCTCCTACCAGAAGATATCATGCAAAATGACGATTTCGAGGTGCTGTGTTTTCCACCACACATATACAAACATTTTCTTCTATATAAGAATATTATTGAGAATATCAGACAAAAATTTAAAAAGGTGTCTAAAGATATTTGCACATCCTACGATATGAACATTTATATCAAATTGATCTCCGAGTCATGGGCAAATTGTATTTTGCCTGCATGTATAAAATCTTCATGGGAAAAATTTTTATCAGATTCTCGTACAGAAGAAAATACAACGTCAACATCTTTGGTTAAACAGACATCAAAGTTAATTAAAAATTTGACAGAGGAAGATACCGTTCTCAAGGAAATATCAGCAGAAATAAGAGAACAACAGACAAACACTAACACAAGTATTGGAGAAAATACAGAAAAAGAAGGTGCTCCGAAAATCTTAAAACTAATGCACAAGATAATAAAGAAAGATGTCCCTCCAGATGATTCGACAGAACATCTCAATTCTTGTGGAAAAGACGAAGGAAAAGAATATCAAGAACAACAGGAAAATAATAAAAATGATAAAGAAATTACAGATAGAAAAAATATTTCCCAATATTTTTTAAATATGATGCATGATGTAATGAAAGAACGTGTTCCTCCAGATAATTTAACAGAATATTTCAACTCTTATGCAAAAATCGAAGAAAGAGAATGTCAACAATTGGAAAGCACTGGATGCGCAGAAAACATTCAAAGCGTTAAAGAAAATTTTTTAAATATGATGCATGATGTAATAAAAAAACGCGTTCCTCCAGATAATTTAACGGAATATTTCAACTCTTACGCAAAAATCGAAGGAAGGGAATGTCAACAATTGGAAAGCACTGGACGCGCAGAAAACATTCAAAGCGTTGAAGAAAATATAGAATGAAACCCACTAGATTTAGATGACAAAAAGATTGAAAACATTTAGAATTATATTTACGTGAGAGAAGGCAACTTGCTCACAAGGCAAGTTTGTAAAATTTTATGTTAGATTAATAAGTTTTGGGTATTATTAACATATGTGCAAATATTAATATTTTATACGTAGACATAAAACTTTATGTAGTATATTTTTCTTTATTTCTTAGTTGCAATTATCAAATAAACAATCAATTTCTTTTTTTAGGGGAAACAATTTTAATTACAAATTTAATTTAATATAAATAACATTTTAATACTGTGGATTTTTATAACTGAAGATTTGAAATATTCATAAGGATTTCTATATGCCAGAAATTATTTTCCAGAAAATCAAGAAAAACTTTTAAAGCACATTCAATTCACATTTTTCTCTAATACTTTATTGTGTGTATATATATATGAGGAAATAGATATGTTCTTCTCGGTAAATTTATATCTTTGAATAAAATTGTAAAATTAATGTTTCAAACATTGTCTGAAACGGAGAATGTGCAGAAAGATTTAAGTTTTATTCGTACATTTTAGCAAAAGGATTCCAACCTTATTTGCAAGATGAGTAAATCAAATACATTAAATTGATTCAATAAACGTACGACTTATGTACTTATTTTGAACAAAACAACATACTTTGCATGTAGTAAAAAAAAGTTAGAAAATTTTCAAGAAGCTCGTTATTTTAAATATACATGAAGCTCGTTATTTTAAATATATTTGAAAAAAGTTTTATTAAACATTTTATGTGCCAGAAATTAAATTATTATAATAAATTTTAATATATTGTAAGCATGCTTTTTCAAAGTTTTGACGTAGTACTTACAATTAATTTATAGATACTTAAATTTTTGGAATCTTTTCATGGACGTACAACACTGTTATTTGTTAGATTTTTTAAATATTATTTTTCTGTATCTTTGCTACATAGATCTTCTTAAATATATTTTTAGCTAGAATTATTGAGCATTCTGCAAATTCAAACTAAAAAATCGATTTTTTGGCATATAAATTTTTATGATTTTTAACTCTTCAATTGTGGATATATATTTTACATATATATTTGACGGGTTGCGAATTTTGTTGGGGATTTTGTTATGATAAGCGTTATTTATATATGCATAAATGTATTATATATATATGTATGCGTATATATTGTTTTTAAACGACGGACAGGTAGCAAACCGACGAGCAATCGTATCTTTTGCCGAGCTATATGTACGAGTATATGTAAGTTAAATACAAAAGTCTTGTGAAGTTGGCATCCCAAAATTTTATAAATTTTTATCAAACTTATGCAGTATAAAATTGTTCACAATTTATCTACATTTGTTTCTTAATAATTGTTATTTGTTCATTAAGTAAACGAAAAAAAGATTGCAAATTCATAAACATTCCGAAATACGAGTTTTTAAATATATACGCGAGGTTCGATTATGTATAATTTGACCATAAATATATAATGTTACATTATATATATACATATTAAATATATATATATTAATTTATTAATATTATATATATATTAATATATTAACATAGATACATTATATATAATTAACATTTATATACATTTATAGATATATTATAGAATATTGTAGATTATAATTATATTATACTTATATATATATATATATATATATATATATATATGTATATATATATCTAAAAAATATTTTAAAATTATAGATGTATTATTACTTATATATTTAAATTATCATAAATTATATTGGAGATTTTCTCGTGCTTTTTATATGGCTGAAAATTTTCAATAGTTTACGATCTCAAATGATATCTTTACAAAGATATTTCTACAAAATATTTCGGGCGACATAAAATGAGACGTAAATTGACATGACACTATGTAAAGAGTACGATTAATTCCCTGAAAAATAATTTGCTTCGAATAACAAAATTCAAATTCAATGTAAAATGTTTAGGAAACTATTATACATAATATTTACATAATGTTCAACACGGATAAATCTACACGCGTAAAGAGTTTCTGTGTTACACAAATCCAAGCGTCAATGTCGGTGAAGATATCATAATCTGAATAAGAAGAAAAAACAAAGTATTGCGTAAAGTGTGTCATAAAATTCGAAACTTGCACACTTCACACAATAATAACACATCGATATTGACTTTGCGATTTGTGATATACAGTATTCCACTCGATTTTTTCACATACGATATGAATATTATATAAATTTTAAGGGATATTATATCATGTTTTAGATAAGTATCGATGAAAATATATTCCCACTTCAATAAGAATATAAATGTAATTTTAATCTGAGCTGGTTACATTATACAATAACTTCAAAATAAGTTTGAAATTATACCAGACATTATTAAATCAAAATAAATAATAATTTAGTTATAATATATTTTTAAAAAAATAGACCTAAGATCTAGACATTTTGGATCAGCGCTCTTTAAACTATTTCCGAAAAAATATTTTTTTTTTAATATGATAAAATTCAAATCAATGTAATATACATATATATAAAATAATTATAAAGTTATATTTATATAAACTATACAATTTTTAAGTAAACTATACAATTTTTAAATAAAATTTAAATTGTCTCCAAGAATTAATTATGAAAATTTGATTCTACAAAAATTTGTTAAAGAATCTGTCCAACTCTTGAATTGACGTATAAATATATATTTATATAAACTAGACAATTTTTAAATAAAATTTAAATTTTCTCCGAGAATTAATTAAGAAAATTTGATTCTACAAAAATTTGTTAAAGAATCCGTCAATCTTGAATTGACGTATAAATATATATTTATATAAACTAGACAATTTTTAAATAAAATTTAAATTTTCTTCGAAAATTAATTAAGAAAATTTGATTCTACAAAAATTTGTTAAAGAATCCGTCAATCTTGAATTGACGTATAAATATATATTTATATAAACTAGACAATTTTTAAATAAAATTTAAATTTTCTCCGAGAATTAATAAAGAAAATTTGATTGTACAAAAATTTGATAATGATTCTATCACACTTTAATTGACGTATAAACATTTCTCGATCCTTGTTCAATGGAATTTCTAAACAATAGGTATCGTAAAAAATACGGAATCATACGTAGTGGAAAGCAGGTAGAGACTTACCCTGTTTGAGGCTGTGCCGAAATCCGTGCGCAGCTTGGACGACGTTCAGGTTGCACAGGACCAACGAAAAAGCGACAGCGAGAAGGCGCCGTAACGTCACATTGCGCGCAAGCCCCTTCTTCATAGCGGTGGTCATGGTCCACGAGAATTCCCGCAGTTTCTCGATACGATCGAACAAAGGCGACCATTGACAAAGACACACTCACACAGTCCGTAGATTCCTCAATGGGCGAAAGAGAGCAAAATTCCGCGATTCACTCCGCGCGCTCGTTATCTCTCGCCTCTTCACTCCGTCTTCATTCATCGAAACGCGTCGCGTCGCACATCGTGTCTCGATCGTTTTACTTTTCAATATCATAAGAGCGCGCGCGAAAATCAGGTACGCACTTGTCGCAATCACTAATCACCGTACACGATTCCTCGATTACGCGGCGAATCGACTCGCGCCTCTCCTCTTTCCTTGCGGCAAACTTCTCGAAACGACGAACGTTGCACTCATTTCGCCTCCATTAATATCTTCGGGAGAGCGATGTCACATATCACTGCACTTTCATCATAGAACAACGCGTGATTCCTTTGTACATAGTTACCGATTTACAGAGTTTTTCGATGCAACGATTATTGAACGCGCACTATTCTTTCCGCGAAATATACCCGGCGAAAATTTCACGGACAATCGCGACGCGAACTTTTTCCTCACTCGCGTGAACTTCGCGTCGAACTTGTCGTTTCGAATCCGGCCGTTCCGCGTGCACAAGATCGACGGGTCTTATGGCGCGAATTTTCCACGTGACGCGTTCACTTGTTGCTCCTTCGATGAAAATAGGATCTTTCATCGGTGCACGTGTGTTCACTACGCGCTTTACTGCGTATATTTAATGAAAAGCACTATATACTCCGCGACGAACACTTCAATTTTGCAGTCACGCACGTGCAACACATGAAACTGAGATTTCTTCGACACTCCGAAACGAGGAATCTCACGCGCGCGTGCGAGAGAGAAAGAGAGAGAGAGAGAATCACGGACGAGAAGCGCCGCAACACAACCAGCACGAACGTCGCGAGCGAACTGACCGAAGGAACGAAGGAAGCGCCGAAGTCACCACCGAGCGATTCCCCCCACTCCTTCCCTTAACTAGCGCGCGACGTTGTAGGTAGGTAGGTAGGTAGGTAAAAAAAACTTGTGCTACGCGACAATACTTTCTCGGCGGTACTTTTCCGAGAATAAATCCAAAACAATTTCTGCGCGCTTCAATAGCTTCCCTTTTTTGAAGAAAGCTTATCGCACGGAGCAATTTCAGGTCGTGAATTATATCGTTTCTATCCGCTTGAAAGATTTCGAGCGTCGTGCACATTATATTGTCGACTATCTAAAATTCTAAACGTGAAAAATATTTGCTCTAAAGCTTGTTCCTTTAATGATATATATTCTTTATACATTATGTTTTATTTAATCTGATCTATTATATTTATAAGATTTAATATATAATTTATTTAATCTCGTATCCTATACATTCTCTCTTTTGGAAATTTGTTTATAACGCATATATGGATTTTTTAAAATTATTATATTAGTTCATAGTTAATTAAATATTATAAACTTTAAATATTTGTATCATATTTAAATATTTAAAATATTTAAGTATTTATAATATATGTATATTATATATATATATATATTATATATATATATATATATATGTATATATAAATATATGTACATATGTATTATATAAATTTCAGTGTTGTAAAAATAATACAAATTTAATACGAGAAAAATATTTAAAGGAAAAATATAGATAAAAGTAAAAATATAGAAAAAGAGATAAAAATAATAATTTCAATATGTATAAGAAAAATATAAAATATTTCTAAAACAATATATATATTATATATATGTATATGTGTGTGTGTGTGTGTGTGTGTGAATGCGTGTGTGTGTGTGAGTGTGTAAAAACTCTGTGAATCTCTCTCTCTCTCTATATATATGTATATATACTTTGCCGAATAAAATATCTCTTATACATTTTTCAATAAATCCGAATTATCGAAAATTTGAGATTATATATAAATCGGTAAAAATGCAAACTTTTGAAACTGAGTTCCGATTCGATTAAACAACATATTTATTGTGATTACTGGATTCTCTCTTTTCATTTGTCGTTAATTTTAACTCAACGTACATACACTCGGCAGAATTGTTTTAACACATGACATTACCACGCATTTAAGAATCATGATTAGATATTTCTACATCGTAGAGAGAGATTTTCAGATTTGTGTCTAATATAATTTAGCATCAGTAAATATTTTACACGAATAAAACATTAATTCGTTTCTCTGCTCAGTCACGTAGCATTGCGTAGTGTTCGTCCATAGGATATATAGATTGCTCGAACTTCCCATCGTGGAAAAAACCCGCTAAAGTGAAAAGGATAGTGCTATTTAACAGACATGCTGTTTCCTTCTAATGAACGTATATAGAGAACCTCTTTCTGATAAAGGAAGAAGATAGAAAAAGACATTTATATGAAGGACTGCTCGTTCCTCCTACTTAGAAAGAGAGGCATAACCTGTTAAATATCGCTATCTCTTTTGTTACGTTGTTATGTCTAGCTTCCTACGAGCAGTCAATAATTCTTCTGTTACGTGCTCTCTCTCTCTCGGCTCGCGCACTTCGGCTCATCTTCTTTGGACATATATATACAAATATACATACATATGTAGTGGAAGGGGAATTGCCTATACCACATGTGGAACGAGCTTGAGTCTAACATCGGTGCGAAAGAGATACGTATAATAACTTCCACTCGCCCGCATACGAAGGTATCGTCTTTACGATTGGGAGTTATTATCTTTCTCTCTCATACCGATGTTAACACAGGCTCGACAGCTCGACACTCAGTTCCCCTTCTACTTCTACATGTTCTAAGCTCCTCACCCCCTCCCTCCCCCCCCTCACCGCGCCATCATTTGTTCACGCACCGAGCGTCGAGCGTCGAGCGTCGAGTGTCCGATTGTCGTTTGTCGTAGTTCTTTTCACGCTCTTCAAGAGATCGCACCTTACATAAATAAAATATGATCACGGGAGTGTCGAAAATGTGGAATCGGGCGAGCGTCTCAATCGTTGCAGCACGATGCGTAAAAGTAATCGCGTTTTCACTTCCTTAAAGTGCGATATCATGCGGCGTCGTATACTTGTCGCGTCGCGTCGCGACGGATTAAACACGCATGAATATTACTCGCGCGAGATAAAATGTTGGGAATGAAGTATTATCGGGCCAAACTATCGTGTACGGGTATTAATCGAGTCTCGGTGACGGAAACAAAGTTTCAATGTGAGCGACCGATTTCTGTTTTCTATTTCTCATATCCGTGAAACATCGTGATATTCAAGCGTTCTTTATCGCGCGTCCTTTTTGCCGCTACGTGACTCGCGTAGCGTTCAGCTCACTTCGCGATCCTTCGGCTCTCCTCGCGCTGCCATATTTACACGTACACATATTCGCGCCGAGATCCGACTGTCGTAGTTCTTTGCGGTTCTTTACACGTTCTTCAAGAGATCGTATCTTACACAAATACGATCACGGGAGTGTCGAAAATGTGAAATCGGACGAGCGTCTCAATCGTTGCAGCACGATGCGTAAAAATAATCGCGTTTTCACTTTGTTAAAGTGCGATATCATGCGACGTCGTATACCTGTCGCGTCGCGACGGATTAAACACGCGTGAATATTATTCGCGCGTGATAAAATGTCAGGAATGAAATATTTTCGGGCCAAATTATCGTATACAGGTATTAATCGAGTCTCGGTGACGATACAAAGTTTCAACGTGAGCGACCGATTTCAATTTTCTATTTCTCGTATCCGCGAATCGTCGTGATATTCAGGCGTCCTTTATCGCGCGTCCTTTTTGCCGCGCGTCACTCGCGTAGCATTCGGCTCGTCTCGCGATCTTTCGGCTCTCCTCGTGCCGCCATATTTACACGTACACATATTCGCGCCGATGTCCGACTGTCGTAGTTCTTTGCACGTTCTGCAAGAGATCGTATCTTACACAAATACGATCACGGGAGTGTCGAAAGTGTGGAATCGGGCGAGCGTTTCAATCGTTGCAGCACGATGCGTAAAAATAATTGCGTTGTTACTTTCTTAAAGTGCGATATCATGCGACGTCGTATACTTGTCGCGTCGCGTCGCGACGGATTAACACGCATGAATATTATTCCCGCGAGATAAAATGTCGAGAATGAAGTATTATCGGGCCAAATTATCATGTACGGGTATTGATCGAGTCTCGGTGACGGTACAAAGTTTCAATGTGAGCGACCGATTTCTGTTTTGTATTTCTCGTATCCGCGAAACGTCGTGATATTCAGGCGTCCTTTATCGCGCGTCCTTTTTGCCGCTGCGTCACTCGCGCAGCGTTCGGCTCGCCTCGCGATCCTTCGGCTTTCCTCGCGCCGCCATATTTTTGCGCCGAGTCCGAGACGTACGCCGTATTTTTCGCGGTCTTCAAGATCGAATCATATGCAAATGTGACTTCGGTGGTGACGAACGTGAAATCGCGTAATCGTCTCGAATGTGTGTCGATTGCGTGCGTGATGTTCAAACGCGATGATCGCGTTTTCGTTCGTAAAGTGCGATTAAAGTGCGATATCACGCCGCGTCATGTATGTACCTGTTGCGTCGCGACAAGTTAAAATCTCCGCGCAGTATCGGGAGTGCCGAATAAAGTTTCGTGCGATCGTTGTTAATCAATGTGTGCGATATCCGCGTGTGTAATAGAAACTGAGCAGAATTTCAATCGGAAGGCGCGGCTCTCGATGGAACAACTCTGTGAGTACATCAGTCTATTGTATGAATTAATTATTTATGTATTTATTTGCTCTTGTGTTTGGCATTATTGCGTCATTAAACATGCTTAAACGTGTATAAGCACATCTCTTCCCACTAGATGTATTTTTCCGCGATTTAGATATAAAGAAAAAATGTAGTTTGTCCGCACACACGCATACACACATAACAAACAACAAACAAATGCCGGTAAACTACGTTCGAGGTTAGCGCCGTTATCTCAACCGAAGCGCGGATTCGGTTACTTCCAGGAACTGTCCCATAAATCTTGCCAGCGAGATAGAACGATATTTTACGAAGTCAATTGTTCTGCTTTTCGACATGAGATAAAGTTTGAGATTCGCTCGCTCGAAAAATAACTCTCTTACAATCGGGATAAAAATCGATCTTATAATCCTGAGGACATTTTGATATTTATTGGACAAAATTTCTAAAATGCAATATTTAATATTGATAAAAAATATTTTATATAATTTTTTAAGATAGAAATAAGATAAAAAATATTTTATATGATAAATAAGATATAATATATATCATATGTATAAATATTTTGGTTCTTAAAATTCCTTTCATTAAATATTTTTGTTCTTCTATCTCAATCGTTTCTTCGATATATCTTAAATGAAAGAAAAATGGGAATGTGAAATTAATTGGGAGAATGAAATAAATTATTTCATTAATTCTTATACATTAGTGAATGAAAATACTGTTTAATGAAATAATTAATAATTGTTATTTATTATATTTTTTTAGAATCAGCTGGTGGCAGTGCAGCAGTAGAGCAGATACAACGATCCAGCACAGCAGCATCCGGTGAGTGAAGAAATAATGCATTTGTATGATTAATTATTTATCTGGTAATGGCGTCGTTGCATCATATTTGTCAAATTAATATAAATCTGAAAAATAATTTGGGATCTTTCTTTTTGTCAGCAATATACTTCAATGTTATGGTTATAAATAAAAAAAAATATATATATATATAGTGAATTAAATTTAATATATTGAAATAATTAACATATTTAAAATATAGCATATAAAAATAACATAAAAAAATATAACATATAAAAAAATTTATATGACAAAATTAATATATTTAAATTATAAAATGTGACGCAACACTCGCCATTCATTTTTTATAAACTCATACATGATAAGAGGAAGGAACGAGGAACATTGAAGAGAGGAAAATCACAAACATACACGAGGGTGTAAATTTTCCAAATTTTTTTTACTAAAGAAACATATTTCAGTAACGAACACACACGGACAAATCAGTGGTCGAACTAAATCATACAAGATTAGGTACTTCTCTATTTCTTCCTTGCCTCTAGAAGGTTACAATGCATTGGTTATCTTTTTTTTTTTTTGTTTTGAATATATTATAGGATATTTTTACGGAGATATAATTAGTGTTCCTCTCTCTTTCGGCTTGTTAAGCGCTGAGTTATTTTATACCAAGCGGCTCGAAGTTCGCTCACATTGTCATTTTTTTAACCGCTCGATCGCGCGATCGATCGAAGGCGCATGTCGGCACTCGCGCTATCGCTAATCGTTATACAATAGTTCGCTATCGCTATCGAGTCCACCTGCCAGGATGCGTCTCGATCGCGTGATTCTCGAGCGGTCTATCTATTGCTTCGTCGCAGAAGTTAACGCATGTATTACATGTGCTCGCGCGAATTTCCACGTTCCACACGTTCTCCATTAACAACATGCTTTAAGAAAGCTTCACTGAGCTACGAAAAACTGGGGGGAAATTAAATTTGCTTCTCTCAGTTACTTTAATACGAATTTTTTTTATACAAGTTCTTCGCTTGCTTCTTCATAATAAAACACTTGCATGATCATAACTTAAATGTGAATTGACTAAATTTTGAACGACACTCATGTATGTGTCGTTTAAAGAATATATTAGTCGTCAGAGAATATATTAGAATTTAATTTGTGCATTAAATTTTCAATAAATCATAAACAAATTTTATATGCAATTTTAGTTTAAAAAAAAAATTCACATATATGTATATTTATATTTTAATGTTTGTATTATCAAGTTTTTGTGAGAAAGAAAAGAGTTCTTATCATGCAACGCAAAATGTGCACTCCTTTTACTCAAAAATATGCTCTGTGCCATGTAACAAATATATTCCACTTTTATTTCGGAAGAAGATCCGAATTGACAATTAAATAAAATAATCCTACTTATATATTGATCATTATGACATAGACATGATTTCTCGTTTTGTAAAGATAATAAAGACAATGTCAGATAATTTCAAACAAAAGGTAATACAATTATATCAGGCAAATGAAATATTCAGAGACTTGAAGTCGAAGCGTGAAGGGAGAACCAGAAAGATGGAAAATCGCGAATAAGCATTCGAGTACTCGGACGAAATCGTTGAAAAAACCGTTGGCAATGTCGACTCGTCCAGCTGACGGACGGACAGTCGAGTGTTTGGACGAGTATTACTCGTTCGTTTTACGCGAACGACGCGCAGAATTGCAAAATCGATCGGTAACAATCTCGCGGACGTTGAAAACCGTATGAAAGTGTGTATACGATGTGTGTGAATTTTGTGACAATAAGATCCTTCGGTTCTTCGGCAGTCTATCCTCCTTTTCTTCTTTTCTGATTTCTTGTCACACACGTGATATGCGCGATCAGGTATCGATACGGCAAGTAAATAACGTTAACGGTAACGCGCGTACACTTACATTATACGTCGGTCAGTCGACTCTCTTCGCGCTAACTTGTCTTCCGGCACTTCTCACCGGTCTCTCTCTCTCTCTCGTTTAATTAACGGCGATCTGTGTAAGAGCGCTTGTACGACACGTGATATCACTCCGTGCAACGCCAAGTGGAAGGTTCGTTAGACAATCTTTACGATATCGTTTAAAAAGCTTTACGATATTAAATGCGCCTGCCACGATCCTGCGCGCGCGCTGCAATAAGCTCTCGTGAATTTATTTATGTCAAACACAGGGACTTAAAAAAATTTTTTTCTGCACATTTATTATATGTGATCGATACATGATTAAATTAATCATGATTCACGAAGAATTGAGATCGATAAATGCGTGTATGTATTGTGCTCGGAGAAAAGATAATCAAAAATTGCGACCATAAAAAAAAAATTTATCGAACTTTCCGATTGGTTAAAACTCTTTTGTGCGACACACAAATAATAAAAGATAATAATAGATAATAATATATATAATAATAGATAATTATATATATACATATATTATAATATATATTATTATATATATATATATATATATATATATATATTATATATAATAGGTAATGATATATATTATAGATAATAATAGATATATTAACGTTAAAGAATGATAAAATAAAAATTCGATATCTGTCTACAGATTTGTACTTTATCATGTTTTGCTTCGTAATTACAATTTCATGCTGTATAGTTTTTGGAACGCGCAGTGATCGCAGAGAGAACGCAATTACTCGTTTTCTTCAATTGTACGCCCCTTTCGGTCAAAAGTATCGAAATCTCTAGCTTACGAAACGGTTTACACTGAAAGCATGTTAACACGATACAGAGAGGCGAACTTATCGAAGATACGCGATATTCCCTTTGTTCACATCTGTAGTTCGGGATCTCGTGAGACTCTCGTAAAATCCGCGCAAAAGCTTATCGCCGTTTCTTCATAGTATCAGGAAATAATATTTCTCTTTCTCTCTCTCGTATTACTCGCCGATTGCAAATCGCTCTTGAGATAAACACACAAGCGAGTCCTCTCACGAGTTCTCTCTCTCTCTCTCTCTCTCTTTTTCCCCTCTCTCACTCTCTTGAATTGCATACGTAGATGCACACGTAACATACGCGCAGCAGACATGCGAGCTTATTTATTTCGTGCTAATATTATAATCGAGTCGAATCCTCGGCAACTGCTATAGAGATACAAACTATAGGAGCGTAATATATAACATCGGTACGCGTGTACAGTACAGATTGTCGCAAAAACTGGATCCTACAGGGTTCACACTGAATAATTAGCTTTATTTTAATTTAAAATGTTTAATAGTCAATGTATAAGTCATATCTTTTATGTTTGAAAATTTTCAAATAGATTGACTTGATATGAAAATTCTCTCGGTCCTTCGATCCTTGAATTTGATATTTGAATTCTCTTGGATTTTTCTTAAATTCTAAGATTATGGATCTCTCTTCGGTTGAATTTCCGGATTCTGCATATCTCGGATCTTTGAATATGTGTCTATCTTTAGATTCTCATTTCCGCGATTTATTGTACTTCTCAATGAACCCGTGATTGCGCGATTTACGTCGTAGATTTTTCAGAATTTGTACATTTATAGAATAAATCTCGTTATTGAAGTGAAAGTTATGAATCCTGTAGAGGCACGATTTTTGCGACACTGTTAATATGTGTCGGAGAATGCATCGCTTGATACGCGCCGCGGTTAAATATACAGTATACGGTAAGAATAATATTATACAGATACGTAATCATAGTAGTAAAAAGTAAAAACAGTATGAAAAATTATTGTATTGTTTCCCATTACTTATTGTTACGTCGTGCTCCATACTTTCGAAGTCGCGGGCGCAAGTTTTGATCCCATCTCTTTTCTCTTTTCTTTCTTGCATCTCTAATAAAATAAATGTTTTGCAAAAATTTACATTTCTTGCCTTTGAAGTATTTTTTACGAGAATAAACTATTGCAAAATGATAAAATTTAATCAACAACGTCTAACATGTAGCTACAGCTCTTACAGCTAAATGTAAAATATCATAAATCTCCTAAAAGCCATATTATTAAATATGCAATATCTATATTATATATATGCAATTTTATTAATTTTTATCCGAGTAAATTACATGCTATTAAGAGTTATTCCGATGATTATTTAACGGTAAAAGCTTTTATTAATAAATAAGAAATACACTATTTCTTGTTTCCCGATCAATCTAGCGTTCAATCAACTTCGAAAGTGGAACGTCCAGTTATAAATACGAACACTATGATATCGTATTGAATGTACGATGATCTTCTATGATGGTCGATGTTCTTGGTGATGACGATACGATGACGTGCACGACTATATAATGAATAACGAACGATAGGCTATGTCCAAAAACAGCCCCTCTCAAACGGAGCTGAGATTTTTCCATTTGTTTCGTTTGTATTATTGTTTAAGTTTAATTTACATCAGGTATATTAGCGAATAAAATGTTTAGTAATAACGTGCATTAAAATTATCTTTAGCCAGATTCATTTTTATCAAGTCTTTAAAGAATTTCTTCATACTTTATACCATTCAATTTCGCGTTTTCAAGAAATATTTGTAACAGTGCATTTTTATATTTCCGTCACGCTCTCTCTTCTTTCTCGACGGAATTTATAATCAATTACTTAATATAAAAATAATGAAAAGTCAACCTACGGAGTTTGTTAGGCTTAACATACAAAAGTTTATTATGTAATATCAAAAGATGTAAAGAAGAAAGTCAAAATTTTATTTAATATCGACAAGCTCTTAACGCACTATCGCAGCAAAGAATATGAGAGTGCTATGCTGAAGACTCTTTTGATGGGAGTATTTCCATGTTCTCAATGGCGATAATGACCGTAATGATGCTGAGTGAATTCTGTTCGTTACGATGGGCTCGATTCTCTTGCAGGCGTTCGCCCGCCACTGAGATAAATCGTGTGTCTAAAGTGGTTTATTATTGTCGGCTTACATTTTTTCTCGCCTTAGGACATAAACGTTTTACCGCGCCCGTGAAAATACTCCCTTCGTACTAACTATTCATCACTAACTTGGATCATATAGATTTTATCACGCATGATTTTATCGCGCCAGCTCGATCGTTTCGCGACCGTTCTGTCTCAAATATCGCGTAATATCCAACATTCGAAAGATTTTATTGAAGAGTGAAATCGAGTCATTTATTTCTCGAAAGGATCTGGCGATGCAACTTTTTATGAAATAAATGAATATAATATTTTAATATAGTATTCTTATTAGATGTCATGTAAAGTCATATTTATATTAATTTATCAATTTTGATGTTACTATATGCAACCATAACGGTTCAAAGTAACTCGAGTTATTTATATTGAATGTTATCTATTGTCAGGTAACAATGATATTTTTTTTCAATTTTCAATATAATCGAAGTAGAGATATATACATCGTGTAAAACTGGCTTTTACACGTGCGGGACAGATCGCTTCTTTACCAGATTGCGATTGACAGAGATCGCCTTTATCGTCATTTTACACGCACGTGTTACACGTTTTACATCATTGGATAATTACCCAACGTTTAGTAAAGTTACTCCAACTTCGATTGATAACAGAACTATAAATTTAACGAAATATTGTAATTCCATTCACATCATTTATAGATTTGATATGTAATACTCGATTACCAAATTTATTTCTATTACCTTGTATTTTGCGGTTTTATTTAAATTTTCCAAGTAATGTAGTCTTTTTTTTTTAATAGCTGAAATAATTAAATAGCGTGAGAAATTTGATAAAAAATAGAAATGCATTGCCCGATCCTACCTGAGAGATTTTCATCTTGTTTCTCGTTATTCCCTACCTCGCATTATCGCTATTATTATCGCTAATTCCTAAGGGCACAATCACACCATACGCTCGTTCGTAAATTCCTCTGTCTTTTCAACATCTGCCTATATTGTATAGATTTATCTAAGTTTTCTAAACTTTCAAGAAATACAAGCGCACTGCGACATATTCTATATTCTCATTTTATGAATTTTTAATTAATAAACCTTTGCGCTAAAACGAGCTTGGAGATCTAATAAACGAAGAACTCGTTTAGTACATGCGATAAATTTTTTTTTAGTATGAACAAGTCTTAATGCAGGGTGCTCTCAAGTCTCTTCGAAATTATCACGATTGGAAACGGGAAAGAAAGATTATAAGTGATTTTTAATTATCTATAATATACGGCGTATATATAAAAATTTGAAAATTAATCGATGTTTCTCTATCTGCATTATATTATATATATATATATAGGCTTTCTCTCACCCTGCATTAATAGAAATATGTATATTTATTAAAGAGGGATCTATTCCATTTCGCAGAATGTTTCATGAAATATCGCACGACGTGATGTAACAAGTTACATATAATATAGTCACTTTACCCTATACATATTTTTTACGCGAAATTTCACTACTAGATTTCTTTCATATTTTCTAAATTGTTAGAAGATGAGTATTGTGTGTGTGGACACTCCCAAAATTGTTCCGCTTTTAGCTTAACTCTTTAATTGCCTCTATCAGGTATACGTACATTGAGTTTGAAAGTACACACGGTATAAACGCGTCTCAACGAATCGGCGCAGCTTTATTAATCCGTAGCTTTCCTAATCCGTTGAGTTAGATCGTTCAAAAGATTTCGATATGATATATCGTGAAAGAATTAAAGTTGACAATTCGAACAGAATTTATGCATTGCTTCGATATGCAGGCTACGATATGATATTAATTTGATATGCATGTAAGTGTTAAATTATTTGTTTGTTTGTTTCTGGAGGCGACGTTCGTCGTTCCACTGATAATTTATAAATCAGATACATCTTGAAATTTTTCATGATAATTCCAGGATCATTATTATATCATCATTTGAAAGATATATATTTCCAAAAACATTTTACACAAGAAATAAAAAGATGTTTGTTGGACAGAGAATTTTAGATATTTTGATTATTAGAGTCCGACCAATCTTTTCATTTCTTGGGCATACTTCGATCGGAGAATGCTGCGCAGCATATTATCGGAGATATAAATTGTAATAAAAGATTAAAATGTAATAATTTATACTAATCGGCGCATATGTATATATATCTGCTGGACGAGACATTTTGACGCGATAATACGCCAATTTTTTTCGCACTTTTGCGTCGAATGCGATGACTTGATTACGTGCATTTATAATTTATTGGCGAAGAAATATTATTCGTCAAAGAAACATTCGTAAAATCATTCGTCAAAATCTCTCTAACACACCTCTTGAGAATTTCTGCTGCTCTTTTTCATTGAAAAATACACTTCCATTGATGTCGCGTGCACCGCAATTAAATAGAAGATTAGTAGATTTTGAAAAATGTCTCATTTTAACTCTCCAACTTCAATTAATGTATCGAAAAACTTATAAAAGAAAAAAGTCGAAAAATTTTCTAAAGATTTTTAATTATTCTAGAGATTAATCGCGTCGCTAATAATTGTTCACGAATATCTAACAACTCTCATCGTGAGCTGTCAAATTAAGACTATAAACCGCTCCCCTCCAGACTTAAATTTCGCTAATATCTCGTACATTTCCTCTTTCACTGTCCTGATCATGGCAGTTTAGCTAGCTTCCGTGTGTCCGAATCCGACAATCGGAATTTTCTACCTATTCGCTTATCCTAATCATGGTCTTTGAACCACCAAAGGACCGCGAAATCCGTCCATTCGCGTTTGCAGGGGCTCCCACGATTTCAAAAAATCAATCTTTGGAAATATTTCGATATCTTGTTAAATTTTACTGTCGATATTTCAAATACAGACAGTAACATCTATCTACATGAAAGTATCATTTAAAAAAAACCGCGGAAAAAATAGTATACTCGGTAAGAGTATACTCACAGTAGTAACTAATCGTGTGAATCCCTTTCCCTTCGCATTTTCTCTATCTCTTTCTCCCTTTCTCTGATTTTTTCACTCGCACATATACTATCGTCAATCGTTCGTCCTCTATCTTAAATCAAGTTTAAATCAACTCCGCACTATCTCCACACAGGCACACTTCTTCTATACTCTTTATCCTCAAACAAGATTTCCGTCAACCCATTTCAGCTCAATCGCCACAGCGTTTTGGTTTATTAAAAAATTTTGCATATCGGATTAATCTGTCATTATTATTCAATAACTTTAATTTGCGTTATTATTGATTGCATTCTCTCTATTATTATCTGAATTAATAATTTTAAAACTGTTTAATAATAAACATTAATATTAACGTGCGAATAATATTATCCGATCAAAAAAACGATGGCATCTGGCTTGTGGGCTGAAAAGGGCTGAATATGTGGAAAATATATCGCGATCTACGGAATGATGTTGGTAACGAGGAACGTTGACCAATCGCACTCTTCTGATTTTACAATCCATCGGTTCGATCCGTGAAAGTCTCAATCGTGGCGGCATCGAATAGCGCGTGCCGATCGAATTTATATTATGTCGCGCGCGATTCGCAGAAGCTATACAAAGGCTACTTGGCGATTCAGTGAAAATGAAGATATTTTCGATGTCTCATCATGCACGTAAAATCAGCGACATGTGTCCTGGATATGTGTTTGTCGAAGTATGAAAACGGTACCGGCGAGCTATTTAATTTCTCTCCCGCACGCAGATATTATTGGTCGTCATCAAGCTCGAATAAATATTGCCAAGTGTGAAATGACTTGGAATTGATAAATTTGCGCTTTAACTTTGAAGAATGTAATTTTTCAAGACATTCTCTCTCTCTTTCTCTCTCTCTTTCTCTCTCTCTCTCTCTTTAAAGATGCTTTTTAATTGCTATTGAATGTCTCGAGATCACAATCGAAACTAACCGTTCTGCTTTAACGTGAATGTTCGAGGGCATTTTATTGACAATCGCAATTGTTGCTCGAGTAAAGCGTCACCTTATTTACGTTCGAGCGTGATAAACCAACCGGTTATTCTGTCATTCACTGTGACGCCAGTTTTTTGCGCTAGGGTCGCGAAACTAAAACTTTTCATATATATATATATATATATATATATATATATATTAATGATAAATTCTCTCTCTTCCTCCTTCATTCCGCTCTCACCGTTATAACTTCTACATATGTATATGCTCTTCCTTTTTTCGCATTCGTAATCTATGGAGACGGCACAAAGCTGAACGGCTCTAATGGTAGATACAAGTATATTACAAGTACACGCCCGCGAAGTATCCGTTCGCTTTGTGCTCGCGCTTCGCCGACGCAGTAACGGAGGAGGGAAATAATCGTAAAAAGCCACACGAGGCACCGAGTATAGTCGCCGTAAGAGGATAGAATCTCTTGGTTTATGATATCTATAAAGAAATTCTCGGCGCGAATGCAGCGCCAGAGTGCTCACTAACATTAGTCGCCCCGCGGGATACTTTATTGAATTAAGTAGCGTTTTTTGTCAAAAGCAATTTTGAAAATTGATAAATGATACCAATAGTTTTTTTCTTTAAATGTCTGAAGAAACTTAAAAAGATGTATATCCAGCAATCGTCTGAAAACAATCTACTGAGAATTTAAACGATAAATTTGGCTGTTTTGTCAGATAAAAAAAAAAAAAAAGATGAGGAGAGAGCGAGTTCTCTTCACAAACGATTCCAACGAGATGGATTGCAATTTCTTGTTACAGTGTTGTCGGCCAATGCGCACGCACTAATGCATCTCAAGCGTGCTTTCGTCTCAGATACTCGCGCGCATGTATGTACATAATGATCTCACGGTAACGATTTTCCATGCACACATTTCGATAGAAACCTTCTTTCTACATATTTTTTTAATCACGCGTATCTTGCAGCATCGAATCTTTTAAGAAAATCACCGGATAAGTATTGCATCGCCGGCTAAAATATTGCGCGTGTACTTTAATACGATTTTCTCCGAAAAATCCACTTATACATTTTTCAACATATTTGATTTGACGGTTAAATAGTCGATGGCTGTATATCGTATCTTTTTATTCTCGCGATAAAAATTTACACAAAGATAAGTATAGAGTAACTAAATCTATCTCGTCAATTTATTTGGGTATCAATGAATTCATGAACGGCGATACGGCTATCAGTTGCAGTTAGAGAAAGCCGAGTTAGGATATATAAAGACAAACTCCCGCGCGAAAATCGTTACCGTGAACAACGGATATGCTTCGTACGACTAAAACGGCGTTCTTCTCTCTCTACTGCTTCACAGAATACACACCGAGAAACACCTGGCTTACGTGACTAGGCTACGTAACGAAAACTCATTGCGCACACGTGCACCACGAGATCGAATCATCCCGTCTCTCTCACGTTTTTCTTGCTCTATGCGTGCATTTGTGACTCCGATCTCTGTCGCATTCGCACACTCTCACGCACACGCGCGCACACTCACGCTTGTTTGCAATTAATTTTTGTCCAATGATCTCTCGGATCGTGTGTTCAGATCTCGCATTAGGTCGACGTTATCCCGCCACCCCGCTCTTCCCCTTGTAAACATTTGTATGTATCGTCCCGAGCGAATTTCAGAAATAGCGTTCGTCTCGTTAAATAGCTCGATTAGCGATGCAAACAAATCCTTGCGAGCCTTGCCTTTTGCTTGCAATTTTGCCTCCTTTATCCATTTCCGTTCGCATTTATTTTTGCAATTATATCTATCGCGTTCGAAAACATTTTGTATATCTATTACGGAAATTTCTCTCGGAAAAATATAACGTTTCGTGAAACGACATAAAGATTCAGACAGTTGTTCTCTCCATGATAAAATTCGTATCTATATTTGATCTTCCGTTCTTCCGTATTCTGTACTTTCGGTGCGATTCCATGACACTTAAGGGAAGACGGAAGGTGGTTCGGAATTGCGTTTCTTTGCGGTTCGATGTAACGCCGATAACACACGACCGATATCAGCAAAGGACGATTCGACGTCTGGCGTCGCCCCGTCCTAGGGCGGTGAAGGGCACCACCGCTCCGATTCACCCTGCGGGCTCTGGTCCAGGCCTGCCTCTATCGACACACAAAAGTAAATTCGATTATGCGAGTTGTTCGAGCTATCATTGATATTGTTGATGTCAGTGAAAATTTAGAATTAATTTTATTAATTTGTTATTTATTAATTAGATTAATTACATTAATTAATTATCAGGGTGTCTACTGCCTGGAGAAACCAGGAAAACCGGGGATTGTCAGGGATTTTCTTTTATCTTGAAAAATCCGGGAATTCTTATGGAATTTTATTGAGACTCAGGGAATTTTTTCAAAAATTGTGTCTTTGATAATTTTATTGACGATTTCTCTTTAGTATCAAGATTTTATGTAAGTTTCAAAATTGTTCAATTTTTTAATAATATTTAAATAAATTATAGTACCTACTCCTTAAGACGTTTATAATAAATTATTTTTTGTTTTATATTTTTATTTTATATTTTTGCATATATCTTTAGCATTTAGATATAGTGATATATTGCACTTTGATATTGGCCAAATTAATTTTACGATTAATAAATCAATATTAAATGCTAGAAAAACTGCATTCTTAATAACTTTCTTTGTAATCGTATGAATAAAAAACATTAGAAAGTGCATACAATAAAGAAACTATATTTTAAAAAGCTGCATCTACATTTCTATTTTCTTATTTTATCTGGAATTTTAAACGAAAATATCTGGAAGATCATGGAATTCTCAGGGAATTTTTTTACAAGATTTGAGTAGACACTCTGATTATATTAATTATTAATTAATTATATTTTATTATTTATTAATTAGATTAATTGATCCCACGGGTTTTTCTCTGCGTAATCAGAAATAAAGAAATAAAAAGCTTAAAAAGTTGCGGAATAAAGTTGATCGATGAAACTTGATTCTAATATATTGCATTGTTTTCTCGCGTTTACGTTGAACTATTTTAAAATTTGAACGAAATAATGTTATATATTTACACTGAGAGTTCACACAGAAACTTCAAATTAAATTTAGCAGTAAACGCGTGATATACGTGAATAACACGGTATATTTTATAAACGCTCTTGACGTTGCCCACTTTTAAAAGGAAATATTGAAACTGGTAATATTTAAACGCGTATAATATTTGAACGTATGCATGTTGGACTTGCTCTCTTGTGACGATTGATAAAAATTAAGCGACCGTAGAATGGGAGTTATTTTCTTCTAATATAGATATATGAGGCATTTTTCATTTTTGCAGTATTCCAGCTCTACGAATTATTACATTTCTCATATATTAAAACATATTCTTGTTACGCTTGCATAAAAGCAGAATAGTAACTCTCATGCTTTTAAATAATTATAATACACACAATATTTAACGTTACCGGAATACTTTCAAACAATCTTTAGAAATCTGCAACTCGAATCTCGCGTAACGCGGCTATTGTGTAATGGAATTTATTTTATTAAAGATTTGCTGATAAACTTTACTTCTCTTCTTCCAAGTATCGCACATCTATGACGAGATGTTTTCATTTCCCTGTTATACAAAGTTTAGCTTTTCATAATCGCTTTCATAAACGAGCGGAGCAATCGCCGTGCTGTAATAATAACGTGAAATGAAATTATTCAGAGTAGCCGCGAAGCGGCATAATGCATAATAAAATAAAGCTGAATAAACAACCGATATATCGCTCGGAGCCACATCGAGATCATCCGCAAATATCATTTTGGAATATTGACATTCGCAGGCTTGATTGCCTCGTAATTGCGCTTTAAAAAGCGAAGTATCTTTGATATTCGAATAAAATGGAATGTTCAGCCCGAGGCGAACCACCTTGTCGAGACAATGGTAATGGCCACACTCTTTGTAATTGGAATTTTCAAAGTTCCGAGGACAAGTTACGTTTACGTTTCAAAGAGAAACGAAGGCAATGACAGAGAATCGCGGTGTGATCGCTGGATGCAATTTTTAACTCACCTACACAAACCATTCGTCTTTCTGGCTGGAGGAGATGTCACTGAAAGATAAAAGAAAGATATGTTTCAATTAACAGCGTATTCAAATCGCAGATAACGATTAAATAGTATGCGCCTTTCCATGTAACTCTTATCAAGAAATATGTCCCAGTGCAAACATAATAATATTGATAAATTTCATAAAAATTAGTATCAAAGAATTCTCCCTCCAGTCTGAAATCAAATAATTGCATGTTGCTTAATTTTTTTTAATAATTAGAAAACAAAAAAACATTTTATGCCAATTTGTGCCACAAATGCGAAGTCAATAACTTAAAACGATTGAGCTCTCACTTTTTGCTCGACCCACATCATATGCTCAAAACATCTGATTTCGGGATAATATTTGTTACACTCTTTTGTTGACCCATTCCTCCTGGGCTGGACGTAATATTTTTTTTAAATATTATTGTTACAAAGAACTGTTATTTTGTTTAATCTATTTATTTAATTTCATTTTTGTAGCTTTTTTATTATGACGTTTATAATATTATTTCTAATTAACAGTGGCATTTTTTGCATTAAATTTTTTTTAACTTTAAACTTTTTATTAACTCTATCGCCTCCATTGAAGTATACATATGATCTAACTAAAATAACAATTATTTACAAATGCGATTTATACATAATCGATTATAAAAATTTAGTGAAGTAATTGCAACGCTCATATACGTAACGTGTTAAGATAAGTGTAACATATATGAGCGGAAGGAGGGGGGTATACACGTATATCTGCTGCGTAAAATGGCTTTACGATTTTACACAATAATTTGCGACACAATTCAAGATAGAATTGCATTTATAATTTTGTGTTACATGGCTCAATGCATATTGCCGTGTATTTTAATAAATATTTTGCATATGTATAAAATTTACTCATTCGAATGTTTTCTGTATTACACGACATAAAATTATAGATAAAATTCTGCCCCGAATTTTGTCGCAAATTATATATCGTCTAAAGTGAGGTTAATACTTGCCGTAATGTTCTGAAATTAACTTGCCAATGAATATGACAAGAGACACGTGGTCACGCTCCTTGTGTTTCTCTCTCTCTCTCTCTCTCTCTCTCTCTCTCTCTCTCTCTCTCTCTCTCTCTCTCTCTCTCTCTCTCTCTCTCTCTCTCTCTCACATATATTAAAATATTTAATAAAATTAGAATTTTTTAAAACGCACATCACACGTCTGTCATTTAATTCCTTATGCTATTTATTAATAAATAAACCCCAGTTTAAAAAACTCCAAAATTAGAAAAATAAATGTCTGCCGATAATACGTATAAACATAACGTACATAATTCAATCGACAGAATTATATAGTTTAAGGCAATCATTTGATATAAAATTTATATTAAATCAATAACATGACGTCAAAATTACTCATTATTAAGCCTCTAAACATTTTAGTTGACAAAATATGCAATGATGGCCATACAACATAATGTAAACTTGAGAGGAGTGTATTATAATTTTCATTATTCTTCAAAAGTAATATATTAAACTTGTGTGTTTTAAACGAGTAAAATCATTCACACTGTTACAAATTCTTGTCGAATTGTCAAAATACGCAAAAAAATAAGATTTTGTTTATATAAATTGTGGGATATGTTTTGAATTCTTGCTTTTACATTATTACAATTATTTTTCACCACAAACTTTCGTTTATTTTAATTTTATGATATTTTGTAGGTATGAACTATAGCTTTTATGTAGTATCTGTTTCTTCTTATTTTTACAATCAAATAAACAATATATATTCTTACTGATAACGGTTTTTTAATTAACGGAAAAATTCATGATGCTTCTTATACAAGATAATGCGTAGTTCGCTCACAATTTTTCTACAATTTTCTTTTACGTTTAATTTTATATCGCCTTATTGCAAATTATAAACCATATAAACAATATAATAATGCAAACTCGAGAAAAGCGATTTTTTTCACACTCTTAAAAGCAACGGTATTACATTTGCATCAAACAAATAAAATTACTCGCATATTATAACCTTTTCGTATTTAAACTATCAAATTACGCGATTTTCACACAATGATAAATCCTCATAAATGCAAAATAATTATAATAAATAAATAATTATACGTATATAAAATATATATCTTTTAAGAGTTTTACATATTTAATTAGATATCTCATGTCTTATTTTATTCGATACCTTTGATATTTATATTATCATCCTTCCCTTCCAAATTTCGTTGTATGTCAAAGAAAATAATGTAGTTATTCGAAATCCGAATAACATTACGCAAATTAAAAAAATTTACAACTGAATTTTCTTATTAAGAAAAAAAAAATATCTCCGGAAAAAAATAGATATACAAAATATATTTTTTGAAAATTTTACATTTAATGAGACATCTCATGTTTTATTCCTTTTTTGATATTTATATTATCACACACATCTTTCTCTTCAAAATTTCGTTGTACGTTAAAAAAATTATGTAGTTATTCGAAATATTCGGGTAATATTACAATTCAAAAAGAAATTACGAAAACTAACAACACTGAATTTTCTTATTGAGAAAAAATAAAATGTCTCCGGAAAAAAAAAAGAAGATATGGACAATGTATCTCACCTGTCGGAACCATGGCTCCTCACTTTGCCTGGCAGTAGAGGCGGACCCGGGCCGCGCTGTGCCTGAGCCTGAGGCCCGCAGGGCGCAGCCAGTTTCCCGGCCGTGGCAGGGTCGTGGCCCCCATTACTCCGGGCGCAATCCCCGAGCCGTAATTCCCCAGGGGCCCCAGGGTGCCGGTTGTGCCCTTCAGCGTGGTCATGCCCATTGGTAGACCGGCGCTTGCCCCGTTCGATCCGTACATCTGTTGCACTAAAATGCCGTAAGACACATCAGTCCCGCCACACCACCTGCATCCCTCTCGACGATAAGGTCGACGTCTTTCTTTTCCATACTTCGCGCAATTAATTTAAAAGACATTCCAGGATTTGAGATAATATTTATCCTCTTTTTATACGAAAATTTCTTAAGAACAAAATTCAGGGTGTCTACTCTCTGGAAAACCGGGAAAACTGGAGATTGTCAGAGATTGTTTTATTACCTTGAAAAATCCGGGAATTCTTGTGGAATTTTATTGAGACTCAAGGAATTTTTTTCAAAAATTTTGTGTGTTTGTAATTATTTTATTGACGATCTCTTTTTAGTATGAAGATTTTATATAAGTTTCATAGAAAATTGTTCAATTTTTTAATAATATTTAAATAAATTAGTATTCCTTAAGACGTGTATGATAATTATTTTTTGTTTTATATTTTTATTTTATATTTTTGCATATATCTTTAGCGTCTAGATATAGTGATATATTGCACTTTGTTATTGTCCAAATTAATTTTACGATTAAGAAATCAATATTAAATGCTAGAAAAACTGCATTCTTGGTAACTTTCTTTGTAATCGTATGAATAGAAAAGCGCATATGATAAAGAAATTTATTTTAAAAAGCTGCATTTACAAATTTTCTTATTTTACCTGGAATTTTAAATGAAAACACCTGGAAGATCAGGGAATTCTCAGGGAATTTTTTTTACAAAATTTGAGTAGATACCCTGAAGATTGTTAAAATTTTAAAAGAATCTGAGGGAGCAGAGGAAAAATTTTGACATTCCGGAATCGCTTATGCAATCGTGAACCTGTAGTAGCTGTTTAAACTGCAACATCATTGAGAAGCTGTACCTAGACATTTATTATATCATTTATACAATGTTAGCGTTGTAAACCTTTTACTGTCATTTGTTGTAAAAATTTTTGTTCACTGATTACAAGACAATATTTTATTTATCGATAAAATATGATTAAAATATGATAAAAACTATTCCAAATGTGCGACAAAATATACAGAAACCTTGACACTATATTCGGAATTTTAAATGGATCTATTTCTAAACTTAAGAGCACGGACGTAACTGCGAGAACGAGATTAAAAATTCTCAAGCGCAACATTTTTGACATTCGCATGCACGCAATCTATTTTCCCGTCCTCGTGACAGCGACATGCATTTGCGCTTTTCCGCGCGCGATTACGCGGTGAATTTTCCGCCGCTCTTTCAGCCGTCACTTATCCGCAGAACGGACGAATGGGATAAACTTTGCTTTATGCGCGGATCCGGAATCCGGGTCAAGCGGATTTTGCGAACTACGGCCGAGGAAACGCGGTTAACGTTCCCGGCGATTTTTCGGGGCGCGCGAGACGTGACGTCGCGCGCGAGACGTGACGTCGCGCGAGAGCGTGAAATCTACGCGCGGAACGTGACAGGGATAAGAGGGGGCAACCGGGCGATCTTTCGGAGACACTTGGCTAAGTTGCACGTATTTACGGTTAACTATGCAAAAGTTTGGACGATTCCGTGCGGCCGCACGTCACTGGCGCGACTCTGGCGTCTCTCGCGAATTATGCCGGAGCGAAAAGCTGAGAACGTGAATGGCGTAAAGTTCATATTTCTCGCCATGTAGGAATGCAACTCCCAGTACAAGCTTCAAGCAAGGTCCAGCAAATTTCGAGCAAGCGCCAATTCTCTACGTATATAATTGTTCACAAATTCAGGTAGGAAGCGGGCTAATAAGAGCCAGGCGCAGAAATTAGGCGCAACAAACTTGTTTTTAAATTCTTCTTTAATATAAATTAAAGAAGAATTCTTAATGCAAATAAAGAATTTTTTAATACAAATTAAATAAAGAAAAATTTAAAAACAAGTTTGTTGCGCCTAATTTTTGCGCCTGGCTCTTATTAGCCCGTTTCCTGAATTTGTATTTATATATCAGAGTCTTTTCGTTTTATTATAATTTTTTACGCTGTGTACGATATCTTCGATACTTTTCACTATTCATATCTCTAATATATTTATTGTATCCTTTTATTTAAAAAAAAAATTTTCCGTGATTGGCATTATACATTTATAATAATCTTTTCGCAAATGACAAATGATAAATTTTATGCAATTTCTAAAATCTTCGATAAATCTTTTGTATGTATCGCGTTTAGTAAAATTGATTTATGAATCGAAGATGTATCTATATCACAGAGAAATGCAGATGATAAATATTTCCAAAAACGTTAGAATGACTGGATTGAATAACGAAGAAATAAGCAGCTTGATGAGATTCTTGAGTTTTTACTGACTTACGCGATTTTTCAGCGCAAATAGAGCGTTGCAGCGTTAAATGTATGCTCGGAACGTGAGGGATAAAATCGCGGGCGACTTTAGAAATTCGAGGCAACCGCGTATTAGCTTCATAAAAGCTTCGACTTTCGTATGTATCACGTGCGAACGACGGGCATCGCATTGCTGATTTAAAGGGAATCGTCGAATACGTTTTAATCGAATACTATTTATTCGCTATGAAATAATCGCATAGTAATTCGTCATTTTACAGATGCAAAAACAACATCCCTTCGCTAATACGAGCGATTTAAGCGATCAATAGCTCTCTTTGCCTAGTTGGAAAACGATCTGTTGCATAATCAAACGATTAATTGCTCTCTATCGTATTACAAATTTGATGGTGCAGTTTGGCTCATGTGACAGAACACGGTAATAGTGTTACGTTACATTATGCTAGAGGATATAGCTAGCATAGCATGCGTTTCTCATATTTTTGTGAAAACGTTTGCGCCGCTTATGATATATTACTCTATTATACGTTTTCGCTGCATAGCTTGAATTTTAAACGGCCGTAATGACGATCAATACGGCGCGATATAAAGAGGGGGATTTATTACACTATATACCGCGTTTAAAGCGATGAATTTTTGTGATTCTCGTAACTTTACGTTCATGTAACGTTAATATCATAAATAAAAGGAATGCGTTTGTGGCGCAAGCCATATTCTTATATCGCGGTGGCAATATTATTTTACATAAAAAATGCAGATTTACGGTCACGATCATCGTCTGATGTTCTATCCGGCGAATAATTGCGGGAATATGCATTTTCGCGGGATCTCTCTTAATTCAAAATGTCACTCACAGGAAAGAGGTGTGCATTCCGCGACGAAATTCCCGTCTCTCCGCCCATAAGGGGAGCGAGCCATTTTTTGGCCTCTTCGACGACGTCGGCGTTTTCCGTAAATTCGCTGTTCGCGGACGATATTTTTCAAGGTATCGAAAAAAAACGGACGGCGCAGCCCTAAAAAATGTCATTTGGCCGAAAATTTATGATCGACGCCGAAACTGTAGAAGAGCCGCGAAAATGGCTTCTGGAGGATCTGGAGAGAAGGGATTTTTTTTATCGTCGACGAATTTGTGTTCTTGTTGTTCAAACATTATTTCGCGAGATATGGAATTTTTAAATAGATAAACAGATACATATATACGATACGATAATCTAAAGTGGATGTACTACGATAAGTTTTGTCACGACAACTAAGATAACGTTTGATTAAGTATTGTCGTTCGTATTAACTTCCGTTTTTAACTTACGCGATCCGTAACAAGGCCACATATAGACTTACATGAATCCAAACTTCAATAGTCTAAAATAGAAGCTAAATTTAAACTTTGAATTTCAATTTTGGTTGTTACGTTTAATAACGTTAAAATTAGTTCAACACATTTCTCTCTCCTGTCAATGTAATTTGTCGAGAGAAAAATGCTATCAATTGTGTTGCACAAGAGATTTATAATTTTTCAATTCAATAACATTTCTCCATCAATTTCTCTGTATATAGTTGCCCTAACATCAAAACTTAATATTTGCAAACGGCGACTTTAGATTTCCGCGGATGACGTTCTGTTCTCTTAAGCAGACATCCGAGACTGCATGCACAGAACGCAATCATGTGATGCAAGTTACGTAGCAGTTGGAATACAACAGTGCCAAAAGTGAGCTCTCTGATGACGGACGAGTGTAGTTTGGAATATGCATGAGGCTGTAGTCGGTGGATGATCACGTTTTCCGGGATCTGATCTCTCCTTGCAATCTCCATATGCGCTATATAAAGGGCTTTTAGCGAAATCGCCAACAAAACCGACGACGCCCGATAATAACGGCGTACAACGGATCATCGCGAAAATGGCGAGAGAACGTTACGTTTATTATTCCGGAATAATCGGGGTGTATTGATTTCTCGGCAATTGAGGTCACGTAATAGCCATAAAATCTCAGAATTTCGTCGCACAGACGTCACTTTCGTAAAAATAGTTTTCGCAGCATAGCTCGAAAGGGAAAGAGGAAAAGGGTAGTTATTTTAACCTTGCAACTGTGACATAATTTTTTTTTTTACACATTTTATGTAGATATGTAAGTCACGTTTTGAGATCAAATTGAATCGATGTGTAATAGCGAGCTATTTTGAGCTGCAACAAATAAATGATATAGAAAGATTTTTTTCTAATAATAGTTCAGAATATTCAAAATTAAAATTAATGTTTTAACAGTTAATTTTATAAATGGATAAATATATATATTGCGAGTTTAAACAATTCTTAATATACATTAGATTATATTACATTAGAAAATTGAAAATATTAATTCTATTGCTTTTCGTTTGCGATTGCGAATTAACACAGAAGGAGAAAGAGAGAGAAAATTCATTTCTAGATCGCGCTAATATTATCAGTAATCGAACAGCGATTACTGATGAAAGAACGGAATATGTGATAGGTATCAGATAATGATTTTCGCCGATAATGAGCTTATGCTATGATATAATTATTACGTCGCATAATTATTATTCATTGAACGCGCATATACAGGGACGATATCCGCAATAACGATAATTGATCATCCAAAAGCGATTATTTCGCACAACATTTACTTATGCCTTGGCTAATTCACGCATTATCGTCTTAATACGTTGCATCGTAAATTTATTTAATAAGGGCGATGTGCGGGGCTTGTAAAATTGTTATTAAAATGCCCTGAGCGACGTATAGTCGATATAAATTGTTGGGGTGATTTTAAACAATTTTGAAACTCTATATGGGTATTATATTAAATCGCCCCTTTGTAATACGTCATCGATGTATATCCAATTTCATTGTACTAGAATTAATAGAGAGCTGAATTTCATATTAACGCATATATGGAGAGATGAAAGCTTCATGCGTTTGAATAGCATCTCATAAATTTTTTAATGACAATTTTACAAATATTTCTATCAGTTAATTGTTATTTGATTGTCGATATAAAGGAATATGGAAAAAAAAATTAATGATATGTTTGAACAGGAAATATACGGACAATTCATATCTTTTGCGATGTAAAGATTTACACGAATTTGCACGTTTATCTTTCAATTTTAGAGATGCATATTCTACGCTATAATCAGCAGCTCTCCTTTACGCAGAGAATTGCGTAGACATGGTCGATAAGAACGGGAGGAAATTATTTTGAAGTTCTTGAAATGCTGTCAGACGTAACATCGTGACTCTCGTAAATCTTTCGAAAGAAATTTGCCCGCTCACGAAAATAACCCCGGGGTAAAGTAAACAGCCGAGGCGGAGAGCTAAGGTAATGCGTGGCTAATGCGAATTCCGCGGTAAAGTTTTATTAAATTATATTCCACTCGGCAAATTCAAATTATCTCGGATACTGCGCCTGCGAGGGCGCGCGTATATATATTCGCCCGTACCAAGAGAAACATATTTGTCTGTATGTGTGCGCGCGCGCGCGCGCGTGTGTGTGTGTGTGTGTGTGTGCGCGCACGTGTATGCGCGGGATACCAGAGTAAATCATGGAAAGTGGACTACATAGGATTTTTCTCCTACATTTTTATTTTTTGCGCTCAACGTCGAGTATATCGCTGGACACAGTATCGCGTGATATACCTCCGCTTAAAATGTGAATCGGAAAAAAAAAAAAAATTTGTTTCGAGTAAAGCTCTGTGTTAGCTTCGTAAAACTTTTAAAAACAAAATCTTTCTCGAAAAATTGTTTAAGATGATATTATTGTTATCTCACACTTGTACATATGTATGTATGTAACGTCGGGTTTGAAGATCTTTTAAAAATTATTTTTTTCCATATTTTCTACAAATTAAATAAAAACGCTGTAAAGCACGCCAGTGCTGGAAATAAGTTTCTCTCGTCTAATCTCCCTTGCAGTGCGCCGAGAGATAACAGAATAGCATCTGCTCATTGTGATTCAGCCTCTGCAAGTATTGCACGTATATTCGGCGCATTTTCGACAAGTTTTCCCTCCTTTTTCTCTCCCGCCACCATTTCTTCCTACTTCTCGTTCTTCCCTGCATTTTTCCCCGAAGACTTCTCGCATTCTATCGCCAAGATTGGCATTCTTGCGCATCTCACGGAGACCAGCGCGAACCAGCGCCCTTTCCATCAACCCTTTCCTCGACGATCCGATGCGATGGCGAGAATGCGGGATTGCGGCCGCGGTAAGGATGCGCATTTCTCCGCCTAAGTTTAAATTGTGTACTCGAGGAAACGATTCGCCCAACTATTCAAGCAACTTTTAATACGGCCGCCAATGCCCGCTCGCAAAGTATGATAATCAGCCGGCTCTTCCGCTCGCGGATGAGAAAAAGAGCGGCGAGACAGACAATTTCGTTCAGTCTTAATCTTTTTTAGGATGTGTTATTATATTCATATGAGTGTTCAATGAGGGTAATAAAATTCAATTCGTCGATGAAAATGCTGTCAAATCCTAACATTTTAGGACAAGTGTTTAAATGCATAGTCCTTGTGTGTGTGTGTGTGTGTGTGCGCCACAAAAAAAAATGTTTTTTAAATATAAATTTTTTTTATATTTTAATTGTTTCGAAAAAAGGGCTGTGTAATATTACAATCTCGTATTCTCAAAATTGGGTGTTGATTTATGACCTTGATTTGTCACCTGGTCAATCTGTCAACTGATCTCGCGCATTCGGAAGAAACTCGTCCAAAGTTAAATTAAGAGTCTTAATTGGGCGGACGCGGGGCGACGATCTCGCGGCTTAATCGCAAATTAGTGTCGGGCGCAACCTGTTGCTGGGACGCGGAATTTGTCGTTCAGTTTTAAGCTATGACGATTGAGCTTTCTCGAGAGAGGAGAGGGAAGGAGAAAGAGAGAGAGAGAGAGAGAGAGAGAGAGAGAGAGAGAGAGAGAGAGAAATTACTCGCCGTCTCTTGCTTTTTACTCCAATCATTCTTGCCGTCACGTAGTCGGTAACGAGGGTCTCGTTAGTTGCTATCGAATTGTTTGGATACAATCGCGCGAATTTCCCTCCCCCTGGGACGTGTTCCTCGCATTCATTAACATTCGAATCAGGCCGGCTTGGATTTCGAATGCTTTGATACTGCGGATTAAGTTGATTGGATCGCATTATATGAACGGTTCTCCGGAAACGAGGTTAACCAATGGCTGCATGGATACACAGAGAAAGAGAAAGAGAGAGGAAAAAAATCTCAGTAATATCGTTCCGTAATTTATAGCAAGTAGTTTTCCCTGGAAATTAAACGCATTCCAGCATCGTCCAAACTCCAAACTGTTATGATTAAAGCCGTAAAAACGCGTTAGCATCGCCGAGAATTAAAGAATATAGTTTATATTTCCAAATGCAGAAGAATAATTATATATCCAATAAAGTTATAATGATATTTAATCTTGCTTAATATTATATAATCATAAGGTATACAATTTGAATAATTATTATATCGTGGAAAACAGAAGTATGAACTTAACGAATGCATGTAGAAAAATTTAATGAGATTTTTTTGAAATGAAATTTAAAACTAAATAGGTTAATGATCAAAGCAAATAACAAGCGTTGATTGAGAAAGTACACTAACTCAAATTTGACGAGATTTTATTTTATTTTTTTTATTGGATATAATATATGTATTATATAATTATAGATGTGATATGTAATTAGATATATATACATGTACTCGTATGTTTAATACTTAGATTTACTATTGCTTTATTATGCTTACTATTATAATCGTACATTCTTATAACGGAGCTTACATATTGAGATGCATTAACTTAAAGAGGTTTATACTTACAAAGGATATCTGTTTAGAATTCAAGTAAAATATAGAATAAAATCAGAGAGAATGTCTAATCCAATTTTCACTGATTTATCTTTTTATATTATATTATATTTATTTCACTATTAATATCTAGTACCTAACTTGACATTCACAAGATATATCTAAAATTAAAGTTATTCGAATAAAATCTTCAAATAGTTAAATAATTAAACTAGATGAAATAATAATTTCGAAAATTTTCTTTATCTTCTAAGTTATTTTCGTCAGAATATAAATAGTATTAAATATTAATTATGGCATCATCATGTGAGCATTATAAATATCAAATATATATTTTATAATGCACATTAACTGGTCAAAAATAATAAAATATTGATTTATATATTAATATCGAAAAATTTAACAAAAATATAACAAAAATGCCTCTGTAAATACTAAGCTAAGAGAAAAATAATATATCGAGAAGCTATTTGTGTGATATCTTTAACTCTCTCAGGAAATGTCTTTCATAGCGTGCACGGATAATAAGCCTCATTCTCCTGAGATCGATTCTCGAGAATCTAACAGAATCAGTTTATAAGGCTTTCGGTTTTCTCGTAGCACTATTTCCTTTATATCGAATACTTCGACGAGGAAGATAAGCAAAAAGATAAAATCACGATAGGTTCGCACAAAAAATTCTGCGCAACATACCACGTTACTATCCGTCGATCCACATTTAATTTCAAAACTTATGTAATGTGATAATCTATCAGAGACATATATGTCTCATGATGCAAAAGGCATACATCTGCCTATTATTGAGAAATAATTATGGAATAATGAATATAGAAAGCGAGGGGCAATATTAATTATAGGAAAGCTTGCAAATTTGGCAATATTGAAGCTTGACAATATCGTAAAAATATTATACGTCAGAAGAAAGAAACGGTTTAAATAGGCGGATAAATGGATAGACGGACAGAGATAGACAGACAGATAGATAGACTGACAGATAGATGGATAGATACGGTTATAAATACTTTTTATTTGAACGCCGTACGTGTTGGATCGATAAGAAATTGTCTAGTTTGCGAGTATGTCGCAGTCGTGTTCGCTCCACTTCTCCGGTTTTGCGAGATATCGATTAGCAGGCAGTTGCCTGACCTTGACATGCTACACCTTCTCGCGCAGCGAGATCAGATTCACGAGACCGCGTAACGTATTCCAAAATTGACAAAGAAAAGTCCCGCGAGACTTTCTTCAATACTGATCGTCGATTTCATTCACCTAATCTATAGAGACCACAATAATAAAACTCGTAACAAATTTCGTAACCGTCTTCAGCGTTCTGTCACATTCCTTTTAGATATGTCAGTTTTTTTTTTTTTTTTTTTTTTTTTTAGTTTGCATTTTGATATAAGAAGATAATGCGTATTATATTTTCGTTTTCATAACGAAAAAAATAATTAGACAGGATATCAAAGCCTATTTATAGTAAATCATTACTCGTTATTTTCAAAAATAAACTAATCGAGAGAAATTACGCATATCTCTTGAGATTTTAGACATACATGTGACCAATTAATTTAAATATCTCTCGAAATGAAATTCGAATATAATCTATTCACGCAGTTTGCTTCAAAATTGTGTCGAATGACTTACAATAGTTCTTTCGACAAAGAACTTAGTTGGCATCACCGAGATATCTCAATCTTCCCGACACGCGACGTCGTGTTAACACGAAGAGTCTTTTACATTCTCGCGCCCCTTCCCCCTCGCGTTTCATCAATCCGTACGGAGTCTCTCGCGATCTCGCCGTAACATTTTCCCCGGGAAGAAATCGTCCCGCTGATAAAAGTCCCGTTGATAAAGGTCCCGCTGATAAAGATCCTGCTGGTAAAGATCCTCCACCGTGAATATCCCCTCCGCGTACGGGCTCTGCGCCTTCGTCTTCACCAGATAAAAGCCCTGATACCTCTTGTTGACATCCTCGCCCATCAACACCGCGGGATATCTGGGCGGGCAGAGACCCAGCAGATAAGCCACGAATCCGTAACAGGGCCAGCCCCAGAAACCGATCTCGGAGTTGATCGATTCGGCGAAGTACTCCGCCGCCCTGTGATGATTACAACCGAATGGATTTCCATGCTCCCAGCATCCAGGCTGGTTGACCCCGCCGTTCATGTAAAAGTCGATGTGGCCGCTCGGCTCGATCTTGCCCTGAATAAAGGCGTTCGTGTGCAGGACGTCGACGAATTCGGCGTCGCTCGCGTCGAGCTTCTCGTCCTTATTAACGGTGATGAAGAGCGGCATCGCCGGGTCCAGACCGGTGATCCTCGACAGCCGATAAGGGCGCAGCACGTTGGCCGCGAACGCCGGCACGTGGGCGCCCAGGCTGAAGCCAATTATGTGAATGTCCGCGGCACCGTAGTCTCGTAGACGATTGACCAGCTGCGCCAGACAATCGCCCACGTGAGGCACGTTGTGGACGGCCAAGGGATAACACGGCGCGGTCGCCAGACGATGCCAGTCGACCGCTATGAGATTATATCTGCCTCTCTTCAAGTACTCGTTTCTGATATCCACCAAGTATCCCAGTTGCATGTCCGAATTGTAGCCGTGCACGATAATCTTCGTGGGCGCCGCCGCCACGAAGTTGGTATCGGCAAGATTCGAACTCGTGGCGTTCACTAGGAGCTGCTGTCCCTCCTCCAGGTTGTATTTTGTGTAGAGGAAGAACGTCACTTCCTCGTCGGGACAGGTCTGATTGGTGTTCACCAGACAGGGTCCCACGAAGTAGTCCTTACCGAGTTGATCGTCCACCGCGTTGCTCACGACGAAGGTCTGCGTGCTCGCGGTCGTGACGAATTCGCAGATCATGAAAAGGATCGTGAGAATCTTCCAGATTGGCGGATAACCGCCCCGTTTGGCGGTCGTCATCTCGTACTCGTCAGGAGCTCCACCTTGATCACGGTAGCGCGCGAAGAAACGTCTGTGAATGATTCGAGGCGACTGTCTGGCGGGAACTGGTCGCTGCAACGATTGGTTGATCGTTGCGGGCGAAACTCGGCAATGATTGAGCAACGTCACGTACTCGACGAGCCTCGACGAGCTTGGAATCCCTAAAGAGCACGGACACACGCGGCGAGGTTTTTATTTTATTTATTTTTTTCATCAAAAATGTTTGATCTGTTGCGATGGACGCGGAAGTGAGTCGTGGAAGATGAACGTTGTGACTTTTAGCGACACGGTTCAAAAATTGAAAGCCTTTCGAGAGAGAATCGGCACGTCGAAGAAAAGTGAGAAATTCGAACTTTACTAAAGAAGCGTAAACATTGCCGGTTGAGAGAGTTTCTTTCGAATTTTTAATCGCGATCAAAATATGGTTCTTCATCAATCCGAAAGTTATTGTTTGTTTACGCACATTTATTATTTTTATTTCGACGATAAGATATACGTGGATGATAATTTAATACGAAGCAGTGCATCTTAAGGTATGTCAATTTTTTGCAATAACAAGAATATAATTATCAAAAGATAATTGAGAAGTTAATTTACATATATATAAAATTTGACATTTTATAAAATGAGCGCGCGCTTGCATTATCAGTCAAGGAAACTACGTCCTTTCCTCGGACAATCACGACACCTTTTCACCACTCTACGCGCAAAATGACACGATTTCATGTTAGGTCGAACCGATGACGAAGTAGAGCGCACTGGCACGAGTGATGGTTTTTCTATACGCACTTGCACGTGTACACTAATCGCGGCACACTTCGCAGAATGCATGAAACTTGATCGATGAAACGTGTCATTGATATCGCTCGGTATAAAAAACTAGCGAGATCTAATCAATGGAACAATTGTGCGCTTAGCGAAGCCTAGATTGCGACGAGCGAGCGATTCGAGGAGTGATTATGGCATTGGCGAAGGCGATCGATGAATGCTTGGGTGCGGGATTGGCGGATTCCAGTCCATCTCGTGGACGAATACAGGAGATGATGCAACGGCACGTGAACTGTAATGGCACTCGTGTTTTGTACGACAAATTGGATATTTCCGAGATACGAGTGTTTCCTTAACCGTCGCTTGTGTCGGAATTTCGCGCGATATTATTGACGTACAGCGTACAGCGAAATTCGCGAGAAGGAAGCTCTTTTCACATATATAAGTGAATATATATAAGTGAATCTTTTTAAACTCCTATATATTAATAGAACTCACCATTGAAAATTGAATCGAGAGTGGCTAAAATTATATCTCTGACTTTATATCTAAACTTTATCGTTTTATTAAATTTCTACAAATCTCGATCTCTGAGATCGAAGGAAAAAGATGACTGGAAATAAAACATATATGTCAACATACTACTCCCTGGAAAAATCGGGAAAACCGGGGATTGTTAAAGATTTTTTTTTACGTTGAAAAATCCGGGGATTCTCATGGAATTTTATTGAGACTCAGGGAATTTTTTCAAAAATTGTGTCTCTGATAATTTTACTCTTATATTGTAAACGGTCGATAATCCGCTGATATTGCACTTTGTTATTGTGCAAATTAATTTTACGATTAATAAATCAATATTAAATGCTAGAAAAACTGCATTTTTGATAACTTTCTTTCTAATCGTATGAATAAAGAACATTAGAAAGCGCATACAATAAAGAAATTTATTTTAAAAAGCTGTATTTACAAATTTTCTTATTTTATCTGGAATTTTAAACGAAAATACCTGGAAGATCGTAATTCTCCGGGAATTTTTTTTCAAGATTTGTGTAGACACCCTGTTATATTTTCAAGTATGAAAAGTGAGTTTGGAAGAAACGCGTTCTCTATCGTCACGATAATATTTTAACAAACCGAAAGAAAGTTTCGGAGCTTTTATTGCAGGATTCTAGCAATTAGAAGTTGATATCGTTGATTTACGTTGCGGACGCGCTCCGATAACACGTGCTGTGCATCGCGTGACTAACTCCAATGGCATCGAAGGCTGCTTTGAATAATGCGCCAACTTCCTGTTACAGCTCGAGTCTCGTTCGCAATAATTGCCGCGATTGTACTACCAAATATCGCAAAGCTCAAAATAAATGGCATTTCCATACCTTCGAATAAAGTACAATATTATCGATCGTTTTTCGCGTATACGAATCTACGTGTGGGGTTCGCTCGAGTTTCGGAGAAGAAGAAGAAGCTCGTGAAAGTATTTGTTCGTCACTTCCGTTCCGACAATGCGCGCGAGAAGGTGAAATTTCGCTCGAGAGTTGGCATGCAGCCTACAAACATATCAATAAACTTTCGCGAACGGCGCGGATGTGAATGCTAATCGTGGTCAAAAACATTTTTACGTTCGTTGTCATGAACGACCGAGAGCTGTCCCAATTATATGCGTGCCCACGTAATTATCAGTATTATCGATCATCAGCTAAGCAAACCGCTCTGCGTGTAAACGGTCGCATGTGTCCGCAAGCTGATATTCGTCGTAGTGGCAAATATTAAGCTGCGCAAATTAAAGGATATATTATTAAATTTTTAAACAATGTAGAAATTAAGAGAAAAAGAGAGCAGATCCAAAAAAAAGATAACCGTATCTGCAAATGGTTTTATCTCTTTTATCACATATCATGAGATTTTTTCAGGAAAAGTATACAGGCAGGCTAAATATGTGTATAATATTCCCCAAATTTAAATTGAAACGTCTAAATAATAAATAAGAGCGAATAATCTCATTTCGCCGGCTTATCATACATTATAATTTAAGATTTTCATGAATGATTTAGAATATCCCCTTTAAACATAAAGTCCTACTTTTCGTCGAGTTTCTTTCGAGCCAAGCCCCGAAACGAGCTTATTTGCATAAGCTGCAAGAGACTAAGAGAGAAGAAAAAAAGAAGGACGAATGTGTTCTCATTCCTCCTACATAATCCGTCTATACCCGACCACTCGTAAAAATTCTCCAAATGTAGATCGGCTGGAAAATATACATCTGCATACGGACAACAGTATGCATCTCAATATGTCTCGAAAATACGAATATTTTCTCCGAATAGAAGGCATCTCAAATTCAAAATTATTACATAATTGGGGGAAACATTATTAATATAATTAATTAGCAATAATTTATACGCATATATCTGTTTATAGCAGAATTTTAATTATCTCAGAATTATTAGAAAATTTTTATTTTTATTGTTTTTAATTGTCTTTATTTTAATCATTTCTCTCTTTGCACAAGATTATTGTTGCATAAATAGCTTTATATCTAAATAATATATAAAATTATATATCCCCGATATATTTTTATATACGTTATGACATCTTATGTAAAACAATTAATAATTAAGATTTAGCTACAAATAAATTTATCTTCTCTCTATCTCTCCACATTTACATCATAAGATATAAAAATATTTATAAATACATGATAATAATGAATAATTCAATAAATTCAATGCAATAAAAATTCAATAAAGCATTGGATTAGTCGAAATAATAATTCCAATATTGTCAAAAATATTTATTTTTGCGTAGCAAATTAATTTTTATCATGCATACGCATCGCTTAAAATTACTATTACCCTCTCGTTAATCAAGTTATATTTCAAAGAAAATCGACACCAAGTGGCTTGCTTCAATTTGTGGTGTGTGCGGCTTATCAGCCAATCATATTATAATTTCCATTTTAAAAGTGTAATCCGTGTTACATGGACTAATGATGAAATCGGTGGCATAAAGTGTGCACGCCTCGAAATAGACATAGTTATCATATGGTTGCATTAATTGCTGCGCGAGCGCCGCGCTTCATTACTGGAAGGAATTAATTTCATTAACTCCAAGTGAGCACCGCGAATGCTAACGTCATTGTATTATTTTGAATTATTTCGCGCACAATCAGTCTTCGATTAAAAATTGATAATTCTCCGTAGTACTTCGATTGTTTATCTTTCTCTCTTTGCGTTTTTTTATTTTCGAATTTGAAATTCCATTTACAAATTGCACTGCAATATCGCCTAGTTCCGTCCTCGTCGTTCCGTTCCTTCTTTCATGTGTGTATTCAATTGCGGGAACTCCGATGTTGAAACTTTTTATTTATTATTAAAACGTACACATAAGCGAGTCGCGGAACACGGTGAGCGAGGAGAGCGCATTTTTCTATTTTCCCGACCGTTCAGATCGACGAAGTCGTTCTTTTTTGGACCGAGGCCAAAGCATGATGTACCTTTTGCCTCCATTTATTCTGCATTCTCCTCTATATTCTCGGGATAGTAGAATATCGTAACAAGAGTGTACATGCAAAACTTTTAGTTAAGATACGAACTATCGACATTTATTTTGTAAAAGCCACACACACACGGTATGTCGGTTTCATATAAGCTTCTCTTTCGCTGTTACTTCGATATTTTCTCCAATTTCCGGAATACAATGTATTTTCTTCGTCGAAATGTATTTTACACTTGATATCCTGTCCGTTTTTTCTTGATACGAATAGAAATGTGTGTAATTTTTTATTTAGCTTAGTTAAAATTATTCTGAATATACCGAGTTATATTGTAGCGAGAAAAAAATTCTCAGCGTCGTGTTTTCCGCAGAAAGTTCTTGCCACCTCAAATAGCCAAAAAATAAATGAAATTATTCAAATTAATTTAATATCTCTCAATTATAAATATTCTTATTTTATTTGAACGTACGAAATTTTCTGCACGTATACGCAAAACGCGTATACGTAAAAAAGTTTTACGATAAATATTTGACGAAACCCGGGCTTTACTGCAGCGCAGTTTGACATTTGCTTCGACCCATGATACAAAGCTCGCTGCATTGCTTCAATTTATTGCTATTCCGCCAAACTCGGACGTGTCGGACTCGGATATATCTGCAATCCAGCGTTGCGTCTGGACCGACTCCACTGCAAATTCGTATTATATATTCTGAATACCTCCGCTCTTGGAGATGTATGGGATGCGTTAGCGGGGGATGTATGGAGTTTTAATCGGATCGCGTTACGCAAACTTGGATTTTTAATCGAATTTATATTTATTTTCCAATCTGTTGCGATCTGCAGAATCGTTTGATTTTTATTTCCGTGCACTTTTGCTACTGGCTCGAGTAAATATCGCTCGGATGAAATTCGACAAAAGGGCGACAGGTGAGACTGCCCACCGCATTGATGTACAAAATATCTGCGGTGGTGAAAAACGCGTGCAAACCGTACAAACCGACCACTCAAACGCGTTTTAGAGGAATGCGTTCGTCAAAAAAATGTCGTTATGCAAAAGTAAAAAAGAGCATCTTTCATTGTTTGCATGAATTTAATATTCGATCACGTGGTAATCACTACATTCGCTACAACATTACATCAAAGCTCACAGTATAACAGATGTAATAAATAAACGAGAATATAAAAGGGATATATCTCAATTCTTTCAGTGCAATACAATTAAAATATCGTGAAAATTAAATAAGTAGATTAAAAAATACAATTAAACATCTCGCTATTTTACGTATTTATAACTTTGATCTCTCTCAAATAAGAGGCTTAATATATATATATAAGCCGAGATATAAGAGAAAACCCCGAACGACGTTATATCTTAAAGAAATTGAAAAATGTAGCACGGAGAGAAAAAGAGCTCGGTCGTAGATTAAAAAACGCGACGTCTTAGTTTCTATCTCGCGAATAATTCAGACGTAACTGAAAGAGAGTTAGCGAATAAATTAGGAAATTCTTACACAATACGATACTTCTCTAATACGGTAAACGTTGAGATACATAGCCACGAATTGGATATTATGATAATTTTCATGTTAGACTTATCGACCACACATGACTTATCGCGACATTAGCGTTAATCTTATTGTAAATACGCTATTGCGAAAAGTCCCTATTACTTGTGTCGTTAATAAATCTTGCAACGTAATCCGAGTAATGGCCGTTATCAAGTTGACGCGCTCCATTAAATCGAGACGGTGACGTAACAGCAGTTTTCTTTACTCCCACAGTCTCACCTATAATCTCGGATCTTTTGTGAAGTTAGTATCCCGTTTTTAAAATCTGGATATAAGGTTCTGACTCTTCGTCAAAGAGTTTTTTAGAGTTCCTGATACGATCGAGAAAGTCTGACGATTAAATGTAAAAAAAAAAAAATAGAAATCTGAAAATGTGGGACGTCAACATTGTTTCCATTTTACATGAAAATTGATAATAACTTTTCTCTATTTCAAACAGGATTGATTTGAATTATATATATATATATTTATTTATTTATTGAAATAGAAAAGTTATATCAATTTTTTTTTCATGTAAAATAAAAATGATGACGTCTCGTATCTTCAGATTCTTATTTTTTTTCCATTTAATCGTCAGACTTTCTTCGATCAGAAACTCTAAAACGTTTTTAAAAAAAGTCCCTTATACCAAGAACCTTATACCAAAATTATATGTAAAATATATATACAAAATATATATATTTTTTACTGGAATTCTGAAAGCTTTATTTTTTAAAATTTTCAAGAATATATCCGAGTCTCGAGAAAAAAAATTATTAACTTATGAAAACTTGAAAGATTTTCATGTAAGAATTGAAAAATTGCTATAAGAAAGTTCTTTTATTTTTATATTTGACATTTTTTTGTTAATCGGATCATCGATTCGCGAGAGGGCAGACAAAGTTATTGAGTGGAATAAAACTCGATGAGCTATTCAAAATTGAAGCAAGAGATAGTATTTATAAAAGAAACTGACGACTTAGATTTGCTCGACCTCCTTGGACACAAACTCGGTTAATTTTAGCCAATTGCTTCCAATCAGATCTTAAATAGTTTCCTTGACATCGTATTTCAGACTGGTATTGATTTGACTTGTATCATATAGGTACAATATTGATGCGTATATACGCAATGTGTAGAACAATAATGATTCTTTATAAATAATTCTGATCTGTAATAAATGGAAATACGTTTTACAATACGACTAATTATAATCGCGTTGTGATGAACGTTTTATATATTATCTATCTAAAAAGAAAAAAAGAAAGCAAATATATTTTTATTATTATTTTTAAAAAACTTAGTTGACGTTAACTTAAAATTATATTTTCTAGGATGTGATGGAAACAACCTAAAATTGAGTTGATTTAATTAACAATAAAATTCTCTTGATTGATAGAGTTCCAAAATATTTCTCTCGTAAAGACTGCTATTCGTGGAGATTGAATATTAAAGATTAATTTAATAGACAATGAGAAATGTATTGATATTATAAATAAATCGTAAAAATATGGCGCTGGTTCGTTTGGCGCGAATCTAATTTACATTATACAGCCCGGACTCGTGTCATCTACGCAAATTATCATTCGGATTAACACGCGTCGAGGCACGGGCCATGGGCGATATATAAATCGTATCTCGCTAATACATTGCAAACATATTACTTTAATGCACATGCGTACACGCAAAGATCGGCTGCGCTCGCTCGGAGATAGACGCCGTTCGATTAATCAGCCGAAAACGCGCGTTTCTCCGGGGGAATTAATTATCCGCCCTGTGTTCGTCTGCCGTTTATTTCGGATAATCGAATTTCCAGTGCGCGACATGCTGGAGAGAGACAGAGAGAAGTTTCGACTCTCGTATATTAAACTAATTTAAACGCGAGTGCGATTTCTCTCTCTCTCTCTCTCTCTCTCTCTCTCTCTCTCTCTCTCTCTCTCTCTCTCTCTCTCTCTCTCTCTCTCTCTGTTTCTCATTCTCTTTTTCCGCAAGTTAGTAATAGCAATAAACAAACGGGACGAGAAACAAGCCGCGAGGCACGCGTTATTTGTTATCGATTACCGCGGGGCCAAAAAAAAAAAAAAAAAAAAAAACGATCGGCGGAATTGTGGCAAGCATCGCGATACCGTTTCGCCGATTGAAATCGCGAAAAGCCAAACGACATTATAAAACGAGCGCGAGCAGACCAAACGCGGCGATCGATCGTTTAATGAAAACACACCGACGCGCGTTTTGTTCGGGGTTTTTCTCGTATCATTTTTTTCTTTTTTTTTTTCATCCGTCATATCTCCGCCCTCTAATTTCGCTGCGCTGCCGCCGCAACCGCCCGCGGTAACAGTTACGCGTAAATAAATAACGGATACCATTGTAAGAGAGCACACAACGGAATACATCGCGCGATCCGCGCCAATGGTCTATCGATCATCTCGCTACTTAATTATAGCGGGGCGAGCCGGATTCAATCTAACCGATGGTTGCTGATTAATTCAGCGCTAACCGCAGATATTTGGGTCGGCTCTGTTGAAAGGTCGCGAGTTCGCCGTAACGACGTCACGAGGTGTTTTATTTATGCATTCGAAAGCGAGCGGGATGATTGCGAAAATGAAAGAAGGGACTATCCCTTGCCCAGAGGGCATCGTGTGAACGAACGAGATCTTAGATGTTATCGGTGAAATAAAAATGACGCGATAAGTACGAGTTTAATCTAGTGCAAAAATTCGTTGTATATAGATACGAATCACAAAGAAACGGGGTAAAAACAGATCTGATTATATTCTATATAAAAACTTTTTTTTTCTACATTTGTATGAGTTTCAACAGTAATTCCCAGAGAGAAAAATTCAAACATTGTAGTATATAAAGAGACAGAAAAAAATAAAAGATCTTCAAATAACTTTAAGTGTCCAACAATCGATTTTTCACATCTAGTTTGTTTATAATAGTCTTATGTACAAGAGTATAGTTGTACAGAGAGGTGACTTTTAATCGGCTTGTGCGTTATTAAGGAAAGACATTTTATTCAAGGAAGACCGAGTTTGCAATAGAGATAACATAAATGATAAAGTCGAGAAGTAATATAAGTAACCGCAAATCTTCTATCCGACAAATAAATTTTAATGGCCGACCACGAATATACGCGGGATGATTGACGGATGCGGATCGCCAAATGCATTTGTCAAATCTGCAGATTAAATTAATTAATTAGAATCGTTGTCATGGTACGAAATGACGTGCAGAAGTGCGAGGTAAACCGCTATGCAATCAAATGAAAAGCAAACATACAGTACATACGGGGTGTTCGAATGAGATCAGCATAATCGAGTAACAGCACGCGACGCGAAATGGCAGCGCATGGTAATGTAACATTTTGTAAATGTAATCCTAATGTAATAATTCTAAATCCAAGATAATCCTTGATTATCGTACGTAATCTGGCATTGATCCACAACTCCATGCGCTGATAGATAAACACGTATCCTGTATTAATTAGCGCCTAATAAATTGAACATATTACATTTTACATTTAAAGCCAATAGGCAATCGTGAAATTAATATATCTTTGAATCTGATATATATGTTTGAAAATCAAAAATATTGTTATTACAGATTTATTGAAAAAATATTGTACTCTACATCTATACAAAACAGAACATACTTTGCGAAAATCGAAAGATAAATAATTTGTTGAAAGAAAGAATTATAGGTATATGAACTCTGGATTATATACATGCTAAATAACAATGTTTCACTTATAGTACTCTGTTATCGATAAACTTCGCGCTGGTGACTTATTTCCTCATGAAATACAATATCGATTTTCAATTTGGTACGCAAAGTGGCTTTTTAAAATGTTTATTCGGAAGGCGAATGTGCAGATATATACGTGCTTCATATTGAACTGATCAGAAAGAATTTCATGAATGTACCGACGTCTGTGTGTGACTTATATTCTACATAAAGATGCCATGAAACATAATAGCACGTTACGATAAAAGCATAAATAAATGAATGTTTTATGCCGTAATCGCGCGAGCGCGTGCGTCCTTTGATCATTGGCTCGACCCATGCAGGATTCAAATTGATTAAATGCATTTATTATCATATTCAGGAGATAAAATTAATTAATTTTCATAATTATTAATACAATCCGCTGTGTAGAAGCAAATTATCTTTAAATGTATATCGGATGCAAAAAAAATATATAATTAAAAGTTAAAATATATTTTTAAATTTATATACAGGATGTTCCAAATTCAATTTTAAAGTTCTCTTTTAATTTTTGTTAACCAGAGATCAAAGAGACCAGATAAATTTATCAAAGCTCTATTTCGCGATAAAAAAAATAATTTCGATTTTTTAAATATATAATTCATAACACATTTTCCAAGATTTACGCGTTACAATATTTTTAGAAAATTGTATTTCAGTTAACTCACAGCTCTTTTCGTCAAGATATTTTTTCCTTACACCTATCTGATCCTATTTCTATTTGTATAAACATTAAAATTATGTGCAAGTGAAATTTGTATAACTTATAATTCATCCTTTTAATTTTCGGGAAATTGTCGAGATCAGATGTGTATAATCTTTCTAAAGTACTTCACACAAAAGAAAAAAAATTTGCTATTTTAGACTTTGTTTCAACAAGTTTCATCAACGATTTATTATTCAATTTACGAAAATTATTCCTATTCGTTCTCGCGCGTGCGTATTATGGGAGTGCAATCGTTCAGAGTAACGGCATTACGCAAACTCGTCGTGAGAGCGAAAAAGTTTTCCTCGGTTGTTTTGAGTTGACAGTACACGAAGTAAAACCACAAAGAACGAACTGGCTGACGGCTGGCAGCGAGGTTGCACCGACTACGGGCGGTTGTGCAACGACACCGACGCGAATCGATCGTGTACATGTAAGGGGGGTTTTTTGTGACTCACATGGGAAGCTGACTGGGGGATGAGACTGAGCGTTGTGCGCGTTATGGGGGTGCCTCGGGGTAGGAACACGCTGCTTGCAAAAGCAGAGAACCGCCGCCGTTACCAGACCGCCCATGCTGAGTATCAGAAAAACAAGGGCGATGGCGAACCAAGTAGTCTGCATGCCTAGGATCGTCGATGCCTCGGAGTCTGAAATTACAAGGAAAGATCGTTAATCAGATCGGGAAAGTGTCCCGTCTTTCTTTTGAAACGAGATACGCTTTACAACAAGTTAAGTGAGATATAATGAAGACAATACATACATATATAAGGGGGAAAGAGATATGTCAATAATCCCCCCCCCCCTCTTAAAAACATTTATGAAGGTATAAAATTTATAAAATTATAAAATTTTACTTGCCAGAAATAAATTCTTTTAATAAGAATTTTTACATGTACAATAAACAATGTGTATCGCAGAAAAAATGATAAAAAAGTAATCTCCTTCTGCTGAAAAGAGGAGTATTAAATGTTACATAGAATAGCATTGCTTACAACGCGTTTCACAGAAGACTAGTATACACGCGTACACTTTTCGACGGGAATCGGGAAATCGATATAGCAACATATACTTCATGTTTTACCGTTACAGGACACGATACTCGAAAGTAACGCGAGTAATAAGGAAAACTTTTATGAGAGACATTAAATTTTTAATAAATCGATCGTGCACTATGATGCGCGCTATGTGTGCGACAAAACAATAACGAGAACTATACATATGAACTATTGCCATTTCGGCATTTTAAACAATAAATTTTGCGAAGGTTATTAAAATTATTGCTGCAGAATTACAGCACAAAATGAATTGTGAAAAGTCATGTAGCGCTAAAAATTATTTTAAATCTGGATATTTCGTCTATTGATCAGAGATATATATTGTTCGTTTTATTGCGAAATTGCACTATTAATTGTTCGAAAATCGAAATCGAAAATTATGAAAGGAATACGGCGAATTAATAAAATATCAATAGAATATGCTAAATTTCTGCGGAAACGAGTATTATACGACAAGTTTGTAATTTACTTCGCTACTATTGCGAGCAGCCTAATGGATATGTAATGAATACACGGCAATTAACCTCTTCAGATATGTCGACGTGCGCGTACTTTCGGCCATTAACATAAATATTATGTAAATTCGGTTTGCGTGCATTTCACAAGCATTTCTCTGTCTCGCGAAATTGTAACAGTTTCCACGTAAATACAAAAATCGGGATTACGCTTTGTCATTAGCGAGCAGACGATAAATCACTGCAGTATGTAACTATGATTATTTATCGGGTGGAAAATGCAAAGTCGGAGTCTGTTTATTCCCTCGAAGAAATGAAATTTGTGTTCTCCTTTTTCACGAGTTACGTGAAAATTAATTTTTCATGTAAACAGAATCACTGCCATACTGTGTATTTCAAATAAATTCCTAATTTTTATATTTCTGTAAATATTCTTCACGATTTGTAAAAATTTAACTTCTTTTAACCGCTTCATTTCTAATTAAAATTGTTCGCGCGATAGCAGCTTTTGATATGATGTATAAAGAATTATTTTTTGAAATTCGCGTTTTCTCTGTGTTTATTATCTCTTTGATACTTGAAACTAATAGCATGGCTAACCGCACTAAATCATGCGAGATTATATCTCCGCGATCTAAATCGCTTTGCTCATTAAATATAGCGTGTCTCAAAAGATATGTGCACAAAGTTGCTTGATATACGATACGGCTTGATGGCGAACATATTGATTTCATGTTAACTAGCACATTATTATCGTCTATACTGCTAATTACCAACATCCGAAATAATAGTGCACGATGCAATACATTAACGATGGATCGTTCTGGCAAGATTTATAGATTATTAAATAATTTTACGTAATTTATCTAATGTTTTAACATCTAAAATTATATAATTTTCAAAATTTTGTGATTATCGTTTTTCGAATACTTAAAATTTTTTATGAATAAAGAGAGTCAAATTTTACAAAAGAGTCAGGACAGTCAGGAATGAAACCGCAGTAATTAGAACTTACTGGCACAGAGGGTAGAGGTGGCCTCGTCAGATCCGTCGCCACAGTGATTCACACCATCACAAAGGAGATCTGTCTCGATGCAGAATTCATTCTGAGTGCATCGGAAATCCTTGCAAGTATGCTCTGCAAAATGACAGAATTTTCTTTAATGCAATTTCATTGCTTAAAATTTTTATTTTATTTTTAATGCATAAAGGAAGCATTCCTCCATGACTTATATAACAATTCTAATATAAACAAATATTTCGTTTGTATTTTATTTAGGAAAAAAAAAACATGTTAATTACATTTCATATCTGCTGTATCTTTTTTATCTATATCTTTTTTATCTATATCTTTATCTAATAAATGTACGCGTGGAGTTTAATTAATGCGAAACGCATTAAAGGCCACAGCAAAAAAATTATATACTTTTTTTACCCGCCCTCTGTGTATCGCGCGAATGACCTCGTCGAAGGGTTGTACACCCCTCGTGCCCAGCACACTCTCCGATAAGCGTCGAAACTTCAATGACAGGCTATTTTAAGAACACCCGAGAAGCTTTTCGCGTACAGTCTTCCACGTAATTCTTCACGAAGCAGAAATATTCGCAGCGTTTTATACGTGCGAGTATTTTTGAGAAAGTTTTCCTTATACAGTAGTAAGTTTCAAAGGAGAAAAATAATTTCGTTAATTAAGGGAGAATGAAGTAAAATATCAGCAGTGGAATGATGTAATTACTTTTGAAGGAAATAAATTTCTCTCACGGCCAAAAAATTAAGAACAGAAAGTAAATTAATCAAACTGACAATTAATAAATTAATCGAGATTAAGGAATGTATACAAATTATATGAGACATTGAGAGAATATTTTTGGAAACTACAAGAGAGAATGACAGAAACAATGTTTTATTCAGTGAGAATTTTATTTTCTCTTATTGATTTCAACGTAGAGAAATATTTTTATAAGAGAAGAGAGACCGCGCGCGATTATAATGCTAGAATAAAATCTAAGCAAGAATCTATTTTTGATATCACTCGCAAAGTGCACAAGTTCTATTTCCGTTGAATTTTATTCGAAAGAGGAGAGTCTTTTACGAAAGATAAATATATAGGTTACGCTCTTTTGATGGATTTAAATATAACGCAATAAATCTAAATTGTACTTCGACTCACTGGTACATTATTGATAGCTTAATGAACAAATGTTGATGTACTCTCATAAAGAACAAATTTAATGAGATGTCCGATGAGATTGCAGGATAATACAATTAATTACCTGATGTGCAATTTGAATATCGGCCCATCTGCTGGGTTACAGTTCATCAGTGCTATTTAATATGAAATTACTGACGATCGAGACCAGTAGACAGATTCGTCCATTCGCTTCGCGGGGAAATTAGCTACGACCAGGTGCGGGTATAAAAGCAACTGTCTGATTTAATTACAACGATGAGTTCAGGCAAACGGAGACGTACTCGATATAAAGGCATTCGCGCGCGCGATTTAATTACAACGATCGCGCTTGAAACTCGAGTTCGGCATTAAGCTAATGGCTTCGATAAGTTTACCCTTTTACTAATGAAATCTTGAGTTCCCGTAAATGCTTTGCGCACCGCATACGGCAAATTAAACTGTTCTTTATCAAAATTTAATTTGCAGGAAAGAGCAATGTTTAACTGTTTAACATTTACCTACTTTCTAAAGTGCTTGTGACGAAAATATTTATTATATCTTGTGAATTGGTTTGCACCAAAAGTTTCCTTTGCATAAACATTGTCCCTCGTTAATATATTATCACGCGATTATTAATTATTATTATTAATTTAATAGGATTTATTAGAATATTTTTATTTCGTTGTAATGTTGTGACAACAGAATTGATGGTTAAATGTGAACCTGCATGGTATTTTACAATAAGAACATTTTTCAATCGCACGGAAAGCGCATTTCTGTCGCATTCTTGGGCATCGAACCGTCGTAATTCTTGAGACATCTGGTCTAATTACGGTCCAACTCGTGGAATGCGAGTAATAACAAACGATAACTTTCGCCGATCGTGAAAAAGCGCACATTTGGACGGCGAAGACAGCGATTCTCCGCGTTCTCTCGCTGGCAATTATAACTCTTCGGGGTCTTCTGGAATCGCAGGGTGGGTGATAAAAGGATCGACGACGATTTTCGAAAAGATAGAGTGCGATAGCGCGAAAAAACCCGCAGACGGTCGTAATTTTACGTAATTTAATAGTTGAGATTTTTCCCCCATTCCATATCCGAACTTTCATGATTCGCCGTGATTTCCGAGTTTTTGCGAGAGCTTCTGGCAAAAAAAAAGAGAATAAACGTTTGATAGCGATTAGAGATAATGGGGAGGGCATTTTATTCCGAGAATAGCAGGATACGCCAAATACCCAGAATCTTTTTCGCGCGATCCAGAGATTATAAATAATCTGGCTCTTCTCGATATTGAAAAAAAAAAAAGAAAAAAAAAACGAAAACCGCGTGTTACATGTAATGATTGTAAATCGCACAACGCCAACGAGATTGTGAAGAGGGTGGAGAGAAACAGGAAGGTAGCGGGAACGATTGTATGTACAGACACCCGCGACAGAGTCAATGTTTAACCTCTCGGATTGGCCAATCATTTAACGTCGGACGATAGTAGACGCCGTATGCACGCTCAAATATGCTCAATACACCGCACCGATGAAATTAACAGTCGTGGCTGGGCAAACGGATGCGCAGTCACGCCGTCTCGCTGATGTGCAGTAATACCAAGTGTTATGCGCGCATTGACACGCGCGTGTACACGCATTTGCACAAGCTTATAGGCTTGGCGGATTCGCGCACGTGCACATAACTGAAAACTAGGAATGCGTGTATGCGGAAGCTAGGAAATTTTGTTCGCGTCGTAGGAGCAAGAGAGTCGCGAAATTTTTATCGGTGGCAGCGTGTAGTGGTGTAGCGCCTCTTCTCGACAAACAACTTGATAATTTTCAACTCCTTATTCAATTATGTTGCACTTAATTACTTGACACGCATCCTGATTAAACCTGCATTTAACGTCAAATGATAAAATATATTAATGTTGCAAAAATTTGTAATAAAATTTAAAATCTTGTTGTCGCTCCGCGATGCACACGTGTTTCGCATTTTTTAAGTTTGCATGAATAAACAAACTTAAAAATTTCGATAAGCGATGGTAAGAGAATGTGTGTCTGATATGTGAAGGAATAAAAATTAATTATGTTATTAAACAAAGAGATAAAGCGTCAAAGGTATTTTTACGCATAGGCGTAAAAGCACTCTTTGAACTGAAGCGAAATTCACCTCTCGTTTCCGAGAAGGACCTCATTAAATTCTGTCGTGAGATATAATACTTACATGCGAAAGCGCATGACAGTGGCATGCCGACGTTGTATAAATGATATTTTTGTAATCTTTTGAGTAACATGCAATTTTACAATCTGTAGCATATGCTTACGATTTTGTTACATGTAGATTATAAAAAAATGCGGACATGATTTTTATCTGAATGCTTTTTTTAGGAATTTTACAAATATTACAGTGTTTCGCTGATTAAGAGAGAATTTCTTTCTTAATCTGAGAAATATAACGTCTTTGGAGTTTTAAAGCAGACATTTAGAAATTGTAAAATGCGAATTGTAGCTGTATTTTTCTAATAGAAATAATATTCGCGGAATGCAAATAATGCGTTTCAAGCGAGTGATATTATATTGCCTAATTTTCGATTCTCCCCTTCTCTCTCTCTCTCTCTCTCTCTTTTCTCGATGATTATGTTTCATTTGCTATTAAGCTTTTTATAGAGATGTGCATCACGAACATGTTTGCATTTGACCAATGCCATTAGTAAGAATAACGTACTGTGCCGAGCCGTTTGCGCATACTGCAACACGCAAGCCGATTCTTTTTGCCCTTTACGCCGCGCATATCTGTCGTCGACAGGATGTTGCACTGGACGATGCACCGACGGCACGACCGAGCTAAAAGTGCGAAACTAATGGACTCATGCATTTCCATTAGCCATCAGAGATTCATTATACATTGATCACGTTCACTATCGGCCATTAAATCGCGACCACACTTGTAGAAGATTAAATTTTCTAAAACAATCTACATGATATTTTATTCATAAGTTAAGTGATCTTTTTTTCTCCTTCATCTATCTATCCTCTAATGTTAATATCTATTTTTATTACTCATTGATTGTGAAGAGAAACATTATTACATATAAATCCGTCTGGAAATAGAGAGTTTTATCTTCCGAAAGTGGTCCACTCGATCATTGTATCTGTATCGTTAACGAATTGTTCTCACATCGTGCGCTTTTCTTTTCAAGGCTGTCAAAATCTGACGAATTATTTTATTGCACGAGAATTGAGAGGGAGAGAAAACGTCATCTCCGCTCTTTTACATACATCTACCGCTTCGCTCCACATTTAGTCTTATCCGCGTGACAATCCGCTCGTAAGATTGAAGTCGGTGATCGCGTGAGAAGGGTTGCATGTTGCCGTTAAACCGCAATCGGCGCACGTTTACGATAATGACGCCGATGACGACGTTCACGACGGTAATGACGATAATCCCGCGATCCCGTTACTAGCGTACGAATGACGGCCCGGTTTTATTGTGACCGATGTGAATCCGATGAATCCGATGTGACATATACGCTAATTCAATTTTGGAATGTCTCGCGAAAGGTTCAAAGAAATATAAGACGCGATTTATCTGGCTTTAGAATTTCTAACACGTGATCGCAGATATCATATAAATGACTGATTACACAATTAAAAAAAAAAATAGTAATTATATCTCGTAGTTTTTTTTACGATTCCGGCTTCCAAATTGCTCCATTATATCACAATTTTGAAAAATTTATAATTAAAATTGTAAAAAGGACTTTAATATATTTTAATATATTATTAAATGATTTAATTATAATTTGACTTGCAGAAATTAATAACTTCTTTATTTGTTACATAAGAATTAAACTAAAAAATAAAAAACTAATTTTTTTATATTATATTATTCAAGTAATTGTCTCATTAATTTTAATTTAATTATTATTAATTACTAATTTTTTATTTAAATATACTATAATTTTTATTTATGATATGTGTGATGTGTTAGAGAAATTTTGTTGCAATCATAATTAAATAATATGTTAGGATTTTTTAGCTCTAAAAAGAATTTGTTGTATCGATTGTGATTAATAAGATATTCATAATGAAATATGGATCTATTATGGAAAAGTTGCGAATTAGAAAAATGAGGATCAAATAGTTTTCAATCATGTCTATTCAAACTTAAGGATTTTTTTTAGATCAGCGAATCTAGATACGCGAATCTGATGTTAAAATTGACAAATTCAAAATGTACCTACAGATAAATTTTTATATGTATATATTTTATATACATTATATTATATAAATTTTTGTAAAAATTCAAACATTTTAAATTTTGACATCCGCTCTATTGATTCAGCCGTCTTAAAATTCTCAATTTTAACATCAGATTCGTATTCAGCGATTTAAAAAATCTTTATTGTTTGAATAAACATAATTGAAAACTGTTTGATAGATCTTCAATAGTTTATTTCGTAACTTTTTCGCAATAGACCTTATATTTATAAACATTCTATTAACCGAAATCGACACAATACATTTTTTTTTAGAGCTGAAAGTTTTTAATATATGACATATTTAACTTTTATTGCATTAAAACTTTTCCAACATGTCACATGCTCTAACTATAACATGATAAAATGTATTAAAATAAGTTATTTTTTGCAAATTTAACTATAAATTTCTCAAAATTGTAACGCGATGGAATAATTTAAAAACCGAAATCATATTTAGCATCGATAAAAATTACGAGAAATGGTTATTCTCTTTTTTTTTGTTCTTTTTTTTGTTGAACTGTGTTATATACAGGATTGGTTAAAAACTGATCAGAATAGAATGTGTTCTACTGTGCAATGATAAAAGTATACGTATACAAGTACTTACACATCCCCGTATTAATATGATGACACATTATCTCTCTCTTTCAATCATTACTCTATTTATATTAATGATTAATGCATGATGCTTGAAAAACTATTATAGCAGTTTATAAGCCCGATGACTGTGCGACATCATTGTGTTGCCTGTATACATAATATATTAACTTCTTAGCATAGAAATTATTTAAAAGCAAAAAATCTTCAATAAATCTTACCACTCATCTTTTACCACTCATACTTTCCATACTCATCAACAAGAGAATAAATTGCCAGAAACTTATTCAAATAGCAAACGAACGCGTCGAAAACGAATTAAATGTCACGAACGTCGCGTGCAATCAATATAATAGTACATAGTAATCTCGATGTAGTATACCAAATATAGCACGGAATCTATTCCATCGTTTAATTAACTTTTCAATGACATTTCCTTGATATATATCGTTGGAAATTTCTTAATGTTAATTTATTTTATCCATTTTTTTTAAATACGTATTCAGCTTTTTTTTTTTTTCCGAGCCAAAAGTTTTCCCTCGCATACTCACGATACAAAGCAAGCTAGAAAAAAAGATTATTAGAATCTATTCCATTGTTTAATTAATTGTTCAATGACATTTCCTTGATATATATCGTTGGAGAATTTCTTCGTGTTAATTTATTTTATCCATTTTTTTTAAATACTTATTTAGCTTTTATTTTCTTCTTTTTTCGAGCTAAAGGTTTTCTCTCGCATACTCGCGATACAAAACAAGCTAGAAAAAAAAAGATTATTAGAATCTATTCCATCGTTTAATTAATTTTTCAATGATATCTCCTTGATATATTATATCGCTGGAGAATTTCTTCGTGTTAATTTATTTTATCCATTTTTTTTAAATACTTATTTAGCTTTTATTTTCTTTCTTTTTCGAGCCGAAGGTTTTCCCTCGCATATTCGCGATACAAAGAGCAAGCTAGAAAAAAAAGAAAGATTATTAGATACGGGCGATGCAGCGCGTTTGCGCCCGAATGCACGCCTATTAATTTCGCAACGACCGACGTGTAATCGCGCGTTCCATGAACGTAAAATCCATTCCGGCAGTGAGAGCGCGGATCGGCGCGGTTTCGGATTACAAATACGCCTCGTCTCGTGCCTCGCCGTATCTGCGCAACGAGCCAGGTTCGCGTTACGGAAGCATCATGCAAATGCATAAACACATTATTTGCTTATACGACCGGGGCGAAATTCTGGCTTGCGGAGGTAGGTACATATACACGGGAACGATAAACGACGAGGAACAATAAGCGCGAGCGGGAAAGGATCGCGGCAATGGCGTAACTGTGGCATGGAAAGGCTTAGATAAATAATTAGAGCACTTAAACTTCACCCTCGCATTTAGATGACATTTTCAACCAAAGGGAAACTTTTGGAAATGTTTCTTCCTTATTTTGGACATTTAGATGTCACGATAAACCGTCTCTATTCAACTCAAAGAGAGTTAAGATATCTGGGCTCAACAATATCTGAATTAACAAAAATGTTTTATTATTACGGTAGATTATTGAGGATTAATTCGCGAAAAATTATTAATTTTCGATCATTCGGAAATGTAATCATTGAATCCCTTCGAAATTAATCCTTCTGTCAATGAACGGATACCCAAAGCGCGCAACTTTAAATGTTAAAAATGTGTCGCAACTTTTCTCCACCCGAAACAAAATACAAAGGACTTTTGTATTCGAAAATCTTTTAAAATATAACGGGAAAGAATGTTCGATGCCCAGCGACTGCTATAAAGAAATTGTCGCAGTCCAATATGTTAAAAACACGCTTGGTATCCATACATTGACGGAAAGGTGAAAAATTATGCATTGACAGAAGGGTTAAACTGCTAAAATTAGCGTCTGAAATTAAGCTGCGTCCCCCTGAGCTGAAGGAACCACGACAAAGAAAGGGTACAAGAGGCGAGAGGGTGCTATGTGCGTGAGTGCACGAGAACCATCCGTATGGAAATCAGCCCCCCTCCCCCACCCTCTGGTCCCTCACATCTTAATTCACCGTTCTATCACCGTGCACGATCACCTCAAGCAACACGCTCACGCGAGCGTGAACCTTACAGGGGGATGAGCCACCTTTGGTGCACGCGTGGTTGCACCGCGTACACACGCCCGCGGTGTTTATTTCGCCATCGACCCCCCCCCCCTTTTTCAACGCATCCCTAATTTCTCTCGCTTCACTCTATTACCGCCGTAAGGAGCGCGCGCTATCGTAAACTTATAGCGTTGTCAAAACGCTCTCCCTTTCAGCGAGCGTTAATACGCGTCGCGAATCCTCGATCGGGGAACATCCCGCAGGCGTACTTCGTTAATAGCATTACGAGACGCGAGCTTGAACACAGCAAGGTCGAACGGGGATCGAACCTCTTTAAGGTTCGAGAAGCTCGCGTGAAGAGCTCGGCTTTGAAGGCGCGAGCGTGCGAGCGGGCTAATAAATTTCCTTTCCGCGCCAGTTGCTTCGAAATTGCTCGTTGCGTCCCTATTACGGGACGCTCTTCGTTAGAGCCCGCTATTACCAATCTCAAGACTGCGGTAACTAAGTTTTAGTGTGACAGAACTGATTTTCGTACGGTAACTTTGTCTAAAATTTTCCTTGACGGTTTTACAATTTCATCTCTACAGCGGATGAAAATTAAATAAGAGTACATTAAAGAGAATCAATCTTACGCGGTTTGGAGGATTTTGTAATATTTTCTGTGACACGATTATCTAATTGAAAAAAAAAAAGATAATATATAAGGGTCAATATAATTATTCTCTTCTCTAACAAAATATACTTGAACCCTTCTGTCAATGCATAATTTTTCAACATCAATGTATGGTTATACCCGGGGACCAACTGCGTGTTTTCGACACATTGCACTGCGATAATTTCTTTATACAGGGTGTCTACTTCCTGGAAAAACCGGAAAAACCACCGGGGATTGTCAGGCATTTTTTACCATGAAAAATCCGGGAATTCTCGTGGAATTTTATTGAAACTTCAGAGAATTTTTTCAAAATTTGTGTCTTTGATAATTTTGTTGACGATCTCTTTTTAGTATCAAGGTCTTATATAAGTTTCATAGAAAATTGTTCAATTTTTTAATAATATTTAAATAAATTAGTATTCCTTAAGACGTGTATGATAATTATTTTTTGTTTTATATTTTTATTTTATATTTTTGCATATATCTTTAGCGTCTAGATATAGTGATATATTGCACTTTGTTATTGTCCAAATTAATTTTACGATTAATAAATCAATATTAAATGCTAGAAAAAAATTCTTGGAATCTTTCCTTGTAATTATAGAAAAAATTAGAAAGCGGCATACAATAAAGAAACTTATTTTACAAAGTTGCATCTGCAAATTTCTTATTTTACCTGGAATTTTAAATGAAAATACCTGGAAGGTCAGGGAATTCTCAGGAAATTTTTTTATAAGATTTAAGTAGACACCCTATTATAGCAGCTGCTGGACATTCTTTCCTGTTATATTTTAAGAGATTTCCGAATATACAAAGGCGCTTTATATTTTCTTTCGGGCGAAGAAGAATCCCGACACATTTTTAACGTTTTCAGTTGCTTTGGATACCCGTTCATTGACAGAAAGGTTAAAAGTTTCAATATTTTATACGCATTTTTACGCAGCGAGAAAAACTGTGTCATTCACTAGTATCACACTCTATTTTTACCGTCATTTTAGTGTGACAATTCAACCCGACGCACTTCTCAATTTACGCACTTTGTGCGTAAGCTCTCGTTCGTCAAGTAGTACGTATACGTCGTTGCACCCGCAGAGTAAACTCTCGCTATAAAACGCTCAGGTTTAAGAGGCGCATCTCTCTCGCGATGTAAAACGTTTCTCCGGGTCCATTCATTTTCCCGGTTGTTGCTTCGAGAATGACGCTTAAAACTATCACGCGCGAACCGAGGGTGTTGTTGCGGAGGAACATAAATATTACAAGAATCGTGCGCTAGCGGGAACACCTGAGGAAACAATGCGGAATGGCTCTCATAAGGCCGGACAAAAGTCAATATCGCAGCCCGGTGCAGTCGTAAAAGAACCGTCTTTTCGAGTAAATCGCGATCGTACTTTTCTCCGCGAAGGCCATCCAGTCAGAGATTCCTGTACGTAGTCCGACTTCATTCATAAATGCATCGCGTGTCTGTAACGTTACATGTGATAGGGCGCTACCGGTGCAACAACCGTGAACCGCCAGTCCGGGGATGATCGAACGGGTGTCTGACATCTTGCGCTTTCACGCCTTGCGTCTAAAATAAAGGGAATGTCAAACGCAGGTCTTATCGCTCTGCGTTCGAGAGCGTTTACATTTAGGCATTTAGGAGTGAAAACGCCAGTCCGGATTAAATGATGGATCGTCAATGCACGAATTTTAATTTAATTTAAATTAATTTTAATTTAATTTAAATTAATTTTAATTTAATTTAAATTTATTTGTACAATTTGCAAGAAAATTGTGCAATTAAATTCCTTCTTTTTAAAAATGATGCAACAAACAAATATTTTTATTGTTACATTTAACCTTCCTAATTAGCCTGCAATTTTTGCTTTTTTAATTATTAAGTAGTGATATTCCTCTCTGGAAAAGAAATATCATGAGCAAATATCAAAATTCAAGTAATAAATGGGCTTGAATTTTTATATTTACTATATTAGAGCTTTTTCGTTTTGTTATCACGAATAAACATCTTTATCGTCTTTGAATAAAGAATCGCTGATTTTATTCTCGATTTTCCGCGAGTGCTTGCCCGAAAATTTATGGCCGAGATAGAACACTTGAGTTGATGGAATTACTCGCGCCAATTTAATAACTTAAAATAGCTTCAAATCGAAGGGTTAAGCTTCGGGACAACCAGCTAGCGCTATAATGATTGTCTCCGTATCGTCAATCCGTTTCTATACGTAATAGAAATGTCTACAAGCCGCAGCTTCGTGTACATTTTACGTCAATGTCGCGCGGAAGACGGAACCGGATTGACTTTAATGTGCGGATTAAAGGGGGCGAATCGAAATCCCGTGGATAATCCTGCCGAGACACAGTCAATTAAATCGAAGCGAAGACCGGTAAAGCCAAGGATCCCCATCGGAATTCTTGGAATCGCTCTTCAGGATTCAATGTTACCCCCCTGACCGACTGGCGTGCGACTTTGCTTCGTTCTATCGCTCCCTCTCCTTCCCTTTCTCTCTCTTTTGTTCCCGCACTCCGACAATATTTATTTTTAAAACAAAAAGAAATTACCTTTTTCCATTGGATTGATTCGTTTTGTACGAATCCTGGGCGCACGGTCCTTTTCAAAGCCACCGAATCGAAAGCTTTTGCTTTACCCGCGAAAATAAACGCGAGCGGTTTTCCGTACAGATTACGCGGACTTTAAAGGTATTAACGGTTTCGGACGCAATTTATACAGACCGCGTGTTCAATTTAGTGCGATACATTTTTACGAAGTAAAACGCAGGGAGAAAAGTATGTTTTTTTTTTTTTTTGTTCTGTGTATCGACTCTCTTGGCTCACCCCGAGAAGAAATAATCAATTCAAATTCTTTCGTACAAAAATACGCGAAATCATTTTTATGTAAAATTACGGATACGAAATATCGGAATCAATACTGCAGTATCAATTTTGCACATTTCATACTGTGTGTTGAAGTAATAAAAAAATCTCTCTGTACCGAAACTAACGATGTACAGATATCGATGTACAGATTTCGCAGACTTTTAAATAGAATCTGAAAAGTTAAAATATATCATAAAATATTCTTACTGTCTTTGCTTCAAACTAATAGTCTCTATTCATTATATATTTGTTTTACTTTTTTTCTGTAGAACTTTACCCGTTTTATTTCAGTTTAACCTATGCATTTCATATAACCAAAAGTACAACTTACTTTATTCGAGAAATAAATTTTACTAAAATCAATAACATACAGAGAAATTCCGAGTTAACGAGATTACAAATAATTATATTTATTTATGATTAAATAATAATTCAACTTTGGTGAAATTGTTTAATTAAAAATATAATTAAATAATGTGTCATATATAAGTACAGAATAGAACAGGAAACATAAATTTAATGATTATTCGTATATTGTGATATATCTAATCTATAAACATAAACGATAAGATGTCGTCACTTTAGTGTGTTTATAAATTGCAAATAAATACATGTCGCGTAAATGATGTACGTTTCCTGTTTGAGATTAGAAGACTCGACGGGAAATAAATAATGGCTTTTTTTAAGAGCAGAAGATTTATTTTACTTTATCTAAAAAATCTTTGACGAAACAAATTGTGAAATAATATTTATAAGAACACGAAACATGTATTTTTTAAGATAAACAAAGTGGAGAGAGTTCCGAACGAAAGACTTTCAGTTGATAAGGACTAACTTTTAAAAATGATTTCCCTTCACTTTAAAACGAATAGCGACTTTGCGCACGTTCCTTTTTATGACTCTCGAGGAAAATCGCTCGAACGTTATGCCGAAGCTGTGCGTGCTTACGAAAGCTCTTCGAAATTAGTATTTCTCCGAGTTGGTCACGCTCGCGCTAGCTACTAACAAAAATTCCATAAATTGAAGTAGAAACACAGAAGTATCAAACTTTTAAAGAAACGTCAGCATTGTGAGAAAAATGGGTTAATATTATAAAAATTATATTATCTCATATAAATTTTATATATATGTATATGTATATATGATTAAACAGGTCATGCTTTTTCGCGATTTCTATGTACATACACAGCGATTACTTTGCGTTAGAATTGTTGCATAGAAAAATATGGATAATTAAGAAATTAATAAAAGATACAGATTCGATGTTGAAGCTTTGATTTAAATGTAATTCAACTGTACGGATATGTTTCTCTAAATAACCGTGGAATTCTACTATAATTCTGTGTCGAAGACAACACATGGAAGCCGGCGATATCGACACGTCTATTCCGTGAAACGGGAAGATTGCCCGGTAAAGTAAAACTACCGGTGATTGCATGGAATTATCGTACGAGCGTGCGTGAATAAAACCGCGGAAAATAAGGCACTCTTGGCGCAAATGGATTAGATAGATAGTAATGTCTCTATAACCTCAATATTATCGCGAAAAAATATGTTTCTCCTATATTAAGGTATTATTAGATAAAAATTTTTCAAGAAATATATACACATCCTTTAATTTTATAAATTTTAAGATTAATAATCACTAATTTTAGGCCTTAACAAAATTTTGAGAGAGATACGTATTATACAAGAAAAAAATTTAACTTTTTTTGCTAATTCTCTCTCTCTCTCTCTCTCTCTCTCTCTCTCCTTTCTCTATTATAATAATTAAAATTATTCTGTGATAATTTTATTCTCGCTCGACGATCAGCTGATACTTATAGCAATCTAATGTAAGTATCAGCTGATCGTCGAGCGATAATAGAATTACACAGAATAATTTTAGTTATTTTAATAGAGAAAGAGAGAGAGAGAGAGAGAGGAGAGTAAATTAGCAAAATAGAATTAATTTTTTTTCTGAATAAAATATTCATTGTTTCGTTACACATATCAGGACAGGTCGAAAGGGGGATGGGCCAAAATTATTGATTTCGGACTCGTCAGCCTCGCCGCTGCCTCCGTGTTCCGACGATAATTCTCGACTTCCGGCCGCAGCACGTACGGTCGAGCGGAAGAGATTGATACGACGCGCTTCTCTATCCGCGGTTCGAACGACACGTATCCGGCGGCGGACAGAGACGGCGAGCGCGTGAGCGCGTGATATTGAAAGGCGGTGAACGAATGCTTTTTTGGGGGTTGAGGAGGGGAGGGCGCATCGAAATCGATATGCGAGCGCTAGACGTCCTAGACGTCGGCGGGGAAGATTGAGAGTGCGTCCGCGCTCTCTACGACGGCAAGAATTGAATTCGTCGGGCAAAAAAAGAGGCAGCGCGTAAGACGGGAATGAGGGAAAAAGAGAGGGCAAGAGAGCGGACGAGATGGAAGGAAATGGAAGCACTCGGAGGAAGTCGAGCGCGATAGCGCATGAATCATCCTTCCGATCGAGATCCGCAGAGAGAAAGAAATATACCTTTCCGACGGGGAAAAACTGTAATGCCGCGAGATGAAGATATTAATTTTCGCTGTTGCGCATTCTCTCTGCTCGCATTCTCCTTTATATCCGCGTGTCGCACTTCACGCGTAATGCGTACGCGTTATCTGAAATATGCGTATATAAATTTTTATCATATTTTATTCATATTTTATCATATAATTTTACGCTACGCGTAAAAAATCTCGTGAAAACCTCTACGCAAATATTGCGAGATAACCCTTTTATCAATGCATAATTTTTTACCTTTCCATCAATGTATGGATACCCGTTCGTTGACAGAAGGGTTAAAAATAAAAAGTCACATTTTGCGTATTCTTTGTCTTTTTTTACGAAACTTCTCTTCCTCTACGTTTACACAGTGAACATCGTATATATCTTATTTATTGTCGAGAGAGCGTCGACAGACACGTGTAGTTGCCGCTCTCGCGAGTCCCCTGCGATGAAAGTTAAGGGTGGAATCGCTGAGGACACACGGCTAACTATTCGAGCGAGATTGAGAGACTTGGCGACACAGCCGGCACACTTACCTAAGTGTCTCGCCGGGTTACACGCTCGGTGCTGACAGCAATGCCTCTCGCACGCTTGAAGACGCGTGTTCCGGAGCGTTTGAGACATAGGAGTTTCTCGGGTTGCACGTGTAAGGGCGTGTCTCGTTTGATAGACTTGCCACCGTTTTCCTGCCTCGCTTCGCGATGCTCTCCGTCCTCTCGATCTCTGATATTTGTTTGACGAGAGAATTTTCCGCTTATAAATATTTCCGCTTTTAACCCTTCTCTGTCGATGTATAATTTTTCACTCTTTCATCAATGTATGGGTACCAACTGCGTCTTTTCGACACGTTGCACTGCGACAATTTCCTTTCTTTCCCGTTATATTTTAGGATGTTTTCGAATGCAAAGGCCCTTTGTATTTTGTTTCGGGCGGAGAAAAGTCCCGACACATTTTTGACATTTATAAAGTTGCTTTGACCCGGATACATTCGTTCATTGCCAGAAGGATTGATCGAACTTTAATCTCTCTCTGATAATATCGGATAATTTAGAAAAATTTTTGTAGAAATAAATTTATACATGAATATTAATATTTTAAATAGTCAAATATTTTTTTTTTTTTGCACATCACACGCACACATATGCCACGATTTGTATTCACTCCGTCAATCGTCGAAAATAATTAATCTTCAAAAAAAATACTGACATTTTTCCTATTTCGAGTATCGGACGTGAAAATATGCGCGGAATCTCAATTAATCTAAACTCCGCGCCGGTGGATAAACGCGAATCGGCAGCTTTTTTCCGGAATGAACTATAATTCACCGGGCTAAACAGAAGGCGGATGCGCGGAGGGATCGGAATGGCCGATCGCGAGAGAACAGGACGGGCATGAAAATCTGTCGCCCAGACAATGCCCGCGGGGATTTTCTCGGTTGCGGTTGGCACTTTTCGACCGCAACGAACGGAATCCATACATGTGATCGTCCGCGTTCCAATTTATCAGCGCGCGTGATAGCCCTCGCAGGGATTCCGCCCCTCGATCGGAAGAAATTCTCGGGCCGACGCGTGGAGCCACCAATTAATTACTCGGCGATCATGAAATTCCCGGCCCTGTTGTGAGATTCGAGTCATCGGACGGCTTGTGTAATTGACATGTCAGAGGTATTCGGCTATACACGGCCCCCTTTATCCCGCACTTATCGAACGTGCCACCCTGTTTCCTTTGCGCGTCCCGCAACGGAAACGCGATTCATCATCTTAAAAAGAATTGTTGTCTGAAATAAGCGTACAAATTTTCATCACGTTTTAAAATATTTTTCTCGAACAGTGAAATATTACAAACGTCGTGTCTATTTACAGCTGTATTTACAAAAACGTTATATTCGCATCTAGCTATTTGTTAGCTGGATGAAAATACAATTAACTTTATCAGGAATTTTTTAAGTAATAGTACATTTTTCGCGTAATGCGAATTTTGGCGTGCAATACTCGTGTGAAAAGAAGTGGAACATTGGAGATTCTACGCTATGATGATAGAATATGCCGGGTGCGAGGGAAGTAATTCCGCGAAAAAATCGAGATAAACGGGACGCATCACGCGCCTGAACGAGACATAAATCCGACGAGAATGAAAGCGCCGTGTTACGTCACGTCGAAATGTCGCGTTTTTATATAACGAAGTCGAGAGAAAGGGCGGATCGCGCGCCTGTAAAGTATTTTCTGTCAGTCCGCGTCGCGCATTGAGAGGGCTTCTCTCTTCTCGTCGAAGAGCGAGGGGGGGGGGTTCCCACCCCAACACCCCCTTCCCCCGCAACCGTTCCCCGCGCGTTAAGCCGCCAACGTCAGCCCCCGTCGCTTATCAATTAATCACGCGAGGTAATTAGCGTCGCGCAAAAAGGCAAGAGCACATCGCGACCACGCAATAATTACCGTTGCGAGAGCTACGAACGTTCTCGCGCGTCGACGGATCGTTTCTATGCGCGAACGCAGGGCGGGGGGGGGAGGTGGAAGGGGGAGGGGGAGGGGATGCACCGGTGCATTAAAAGGGACGCGAGCCGACGCGAAAGGGCGAGGGAGAAGAGATTCGCGCCCGCTCTCTCGCGGTTCGCATTCTGCATAATTACGGTAAATTGGTGTAACGTTGGCTACACGACCGACCGCGTGATGTCGCTGAACCGAAATTTGTGCTCGATAACGAGCGCGTGTTTAGCTATGCGAGATTCCTGTGACAACGGCTGTTGAGATCGTTGATTTGACGTTGATTTGCGAATTCGATTCGATCCGATCCGATGGCTTTTTTTTTTTTTGTGGATGGGATACGGATTTTGCGGAGAGAGAATCTCTCTCGAAAAACGCCGCCCCGTTCACAGACGATCGTTATTCGGCGAATGTAACCGATCAATTCAGATTTCGATTTATTTGTTTAAAAATCCTCGACAATGCGAGATGACAACTGCGGGATAACGAGGGTCGTTTGTATTTTGTTACGAGATGATTATTCTCGCCACTCTCACGGGAAGACGACACCTGGGGCTCTGTGCCTTTCGCGAAAGCGTATACTCGCGATAACTCGCGTTGAGAAAAATTCCGCGTTGCGGAAATTGCGAAAGTTGCTTCTGCGAACGCCAGTAAAGACAGGTTGTCAAACAATCCTTTCGGGATAGATATATACGCTTCTCGCGCTTCTGATGCTGATAGAATAACGGTCGTGGAACAACAATGACCGAGCACGCGACTGAGATTTCGCGTCCTGCATTTCAGTTTCCGAACTAACTTATATTAACTTTCTCTCGGATTATCCTTGAAGTGCTCCTTATAACCGCCGGAAGATTACAACTCGAGGAAATTGTTCGGCAGAGGAGAGCTAAAGTTCGACACCTGTCGAGTCCCGGGACGGGATAGCTACTTTACCGAGACTCCTCAAGTCGTCTTGAATGCGGATCTCGAGTGTGAGTCGGCAAAGTCATAGTACTTAAGATTAACGCTTACTCTGCGTTCGCCATTATATTATATCACACACGCGTTGTCTCGCGATGTTTGGGCGAAAGTTGCAAAATATTATCCTCCGTGTTCTCATTGTTTAATCGAAGCTCCGTGATCGAAAATACGTTAGCTTTTATTTAATAATTATCGAATAATTATTCGAATTTTGAAAATTTGAATTTCCTATCCTCATTTCACTTGCAATTGTATTAATATTAGCCATAATATTAGGATATATAATATCCTTTGCGTAAAATCTATAAGAGAGAATAGTGACATATTTTATTTCATGTGTATACTTTATCAATTTATATAAGAAGTTAAAATTTATGGTTAATAATTTTAAAAATAATTTTCTGTAATAGACAACAAAATAATTGCGATCTTTGTCGCTTTCAAGATTAGATCATCTGTAACCGATGCAATCGATTAAATAGAAATCATCGCTCGATGAGTTATTGCATGATGTGAAGATATCAATATTAAAACTACAAAATTGTAAAATTACTAAAGTTATAGTAAAAATATTAATACATTGTTTAAACTATCCTTGTGCCCTGTGTCATATGCATATATGTGTCGAAGTCACAAACTCGCAAACTTTGAATTTTAAAGATTTTCTTAAGATAAATAACATTTGTTTATAAATTGAATAAATTAAGTGGAGAACATGAATTTTTCTAAATTGTTGAAACAGATGCGCATTTCTCAAAATAGTTTGATTTTGCCAATTTCGCGGTTTTGATATTGCATAATTATTTAATAATATTCTTATTAAATAATCTACGATTATAAAACAACGTGAATCGTGCACGTTCGCATACAAACAAAACATGAAATATATAATTTCAAAATATTACGGAAATATTGCACTTTAAACTCTTTTTTTTTACTTACAATGAATCGCGCAAGCCGTAACAAGGCATTTTTTGCGCAATAGTTCAAGTAATTTTTCAAATAAACCAGGCATTAAAAATACGTAGCTTTTATTTAATAATTATCAAATTAAACCATCATATCGTTATGAAATATTAAGTTTCTTTGAATAAATCATCATCGGTATAAATACGGATTAAATATGCAAAACTACATCTTCTAATATTTTCAAAAATATTCTGGAAATACAGCAACGCGCCCATATTCATAATATCTTGTTTGCATTTAAACGTGATATTGTGTATAGCGACCAAGAGTGTAACGATAACGATAAAATGAAAACGTATTGTGAAATGCAAGTTGCGCATCGTCGCGTAATGATGTGATATAATATCTGTATATTAAAGCCGCATTTCAGCGCGAGCATTTCGTAATTAGAGCGTGGAATAGCGTTGCATATTTATGCATTTTTATCCAAATATTCCGGCGCGAAGATATAAAACATATAGCGGTTGCGTTTGTCACCGACGCTCATTTCTCAGAAACTTTATTACATGGAAATATTACGCTCGGGATGAAGGAGCGGGACGGAGAGGGAGACAAGAAGATAAAGATTCGCGATGGAGAGAGCGATGCGGTACGCTTTTTCCTCGGTATTAGACAGCCGAGATGTCGGAGGAGCACCTCATTTCAATGCTCGACCGTATTATTAACGGTCTTTTGTCGGCTTCAGAAAGGTCCTCCGCTTGACAAAATCGTCGGCGAGGACGGCGTATTTATCGCCGTCGCGAGCCGACACGATTCTCGCACCTCGTGTCTTCGTAAAATGAAAAATTGTCGCGCGTGCGAACGCACCTGAGAGAGATCGCGCCTCATTAACACGCCAGATGCCATGAATGCGTGATTCGTGATCGGCGTCTGTGATACTGACACGTCACGCCGATGTAAGATTGCGAAATAGCAAAAGCAGCGGTATTTATATTGGGTTGATTCATAAATAAGTTCCGTTCTAATTAATAAACTGAATTTTTATATTTAAAATTATTTATAATAAATTTTAATCTGTCATATATTCTTTATTTATTAAGTACAACTTGTTCTCATTTAGACGGTAATTTGTTAATTTCTTCCTCGAATGATTCAGTAATTATCTATAGCGGAACTTATTTATGAATCAACCCAATATATACAAGCAGCTGCACGTTATCGTCGATAGTAAACCGATTGAATGAAATAATGCGAGTGTACATTATTAAAAGAAAAGTATCCTTCCTTGGATATTATCGATGTTATTTTGGATATGGACATTCTCTTTAATTTATCTTTCAGAACTAATCGAAGTTCGCTTTTTAAAGCCGCGCTTTCATTATTGTCGCGCGAAATCTCGCGCAACAATGATCGACCCGCGAGCGTTCGCTCGCCAAATTAAAAATTCGAATCAACGTCGACACGTCAATAACGACGTCACTTACCGCGTCGCCACCTATTTCAATTACAAATTTCGTTCAATATTTACCCGATCAACTTTTCACTCGCGTCGCAGAGCCACGTTGCAAAATGTAAAATGGTCTCCGATCGCGCGTGTTTCGCCGAACTCGCGTAAAACCTGAAAATAGCTCGTTAAACTAGCCAATTAACGCGCGTTGTTTGTCTTGCGCAAGTTTCACGAAGCTGACTCTGTGACAAAGCCACAGAGAGATTTTTTGTTTCGCGATTCTCTTTTATGTGTAACAAAGTTCGAATCGGTTCGCAAAATCGCATTAGTGACAGATGGTCAGATTTGAGAAAAGCAGAAAAGGACTCGATGATCTATTCTTTTTTTTTTATAAGTAAAAGATATGTTATTGTTTATGGAAAAAAAACTGAGCAGATATATCTCTGTTCTAAAATAATTTTTTTATAATTCTTGAACTCATGATCTAAAAAGGAACTTATCCAAACGACTTTAATATTCGATAATTACAGTTTAATCCTTCTATTTTGGAAAATTAATGCATCAAATGGAAAACAAAGCCATTAGCCTCTTAATGCTTGAAATAAATGCTTTCGGTACTTTGCTAAAGCTCGCAAGAGCTTTTAGACGTGTGTAGTCGTGATGTTTTACAGATGACTGATTCAATTGTAATTTCGGATTCGTTGGTACGAGTGGCACCGCACGAATGGAGTATTACAATGTTAACTGGGGTTCATCGTGCGGTTATAAGCGACTGCACTCTGAAATCGTGCATTAAACGTCACCGGAGAGAGAATACGAGGACGCGAAGACGAGGAGAGGGATTGACATAGCGCTTTAAAGAAGGCTGGATTTGAAAGGCAAATTTAATAGCTCGAGGGCTACCTAATGAATAAAAGCGATTGAATGATAAACTTAGATCTCCCTCGAGTCCGTGGCGACCGCGATACAATTTAAAAGGCGGATTAAAAGAATCGCTGAGGCAAGAGCGACCGCGAGAAAAAAGAACGGAAATAGCGGGAAAAGACTTCGACATTTCCATTCTTCGGGTACGATTTCTATCTCGGAAATATGTTTCTTAAATATCAAGAGTATATGCTTCAATGGACAAATCTCACAGTGATTAGGTTCAGCTGCGGTGAATCGCGTTGAAAATGAAAAAGAAAGAATTACGTCTTCGGATTATCAGACTCAAACACATTTTTATGTTGAAATTATTTTACAATTATGCTTTTTACGTTTTTTTAATAGTCACATTTACTTAAGTTTTATTTTTTTAAATAAAAGATTGGAGATTTCTCTATAATTTTTTGACCTGGAAATTAAGGTCAGATTGAACAGTGGAATTTTTTTATACGGCGTGAAATATCTTTGCAAAAATCTGGTCGCAACTTTATCGAAAGTCTAATTTTGAGTCGTTTATTGATTCATATTCGTACAGTGTCAGAGAATCAATATTTACTATCGAAACAGTATGTAACAGAAATATAATAAAATTTCTTGTATCCCCGGTATTGAAAAAAAATTGCAATTGCTTCGAGCTTCTCGCGTATTAATCTTCGTGTCTAGACGTCAGCAAGTGTCAATTGGCTTACGAATAAGTTACGATTCGCATCGACAAAATACTCACTCGGATCCTTGACGGCCGTGATGACGAGGCGGAAGCCATTTGAGTTGGTGCCCCAGGCGTCGGTGACGTATTTCAACGTCACGAAGTTGGTGCGCGTGTAAATCGCGCCCACGGTCTGCTTCGTGTTTCTGCAGGATAGGTCTGCCTGGAAACAAAAGAAAATTGCGTTCGTCGAGTACGTGCCACTTGAGGAGAGGGATTCTCTTTTTTTCTTCCTTTTTTTTTTTTGCCCGGACTCGCTAACGATGCAAATGTCGCGAGCGCGATATCGAGCGAACGGACGACGGGCGCTTGATTTACGGAGATAGTTTTATATTACGACGGGCTAAAAGTCCCAATCGATGCTGTCCGAGAAACGTCACGGGGAGCGTGATTTATATTGTTGCACATCTGCGGCGGGAAAGTACATTTAACACGAAAATACATTTTTCGTATTATCTCGCGTATTGCTAGTATCTTGATTCTCAATTTGTCGGAAGCGCTATCTATATTTTTTTTTTTTTTTTTTTTGCCATTCGCGTATTTCTCTTGTCTGTGTTTTCCCATTTTTTTTATTAAACTTCGCAATGTTAACGTAATGCCATAAAATATTAATGTAACGTTCACGAAAAATTTTACTTGCTCTGTACTACGTTATCGAAAAGAGAAATCTTCCCCTTAAATTTTTTTGCGACGCCTCTAAAAGCGCGAGAAAAATGAAGAGTATGGATTAATATTACTCGTAATATTACTCGTATTACCAAGAATAATAAAAATGTTCTCTTTTACATGTCATTAACTCCCCTCGTTCCCTCGCACTTTATGAATCGGGCAGCAATGATAAAGGGACCGTAATTTTACCGCGGCGAAAGTCAAATGACAGCTTATAAAAGTCCGGGTAAACGTCAAATAACGTCGTTTCCCGAGACGGCGGGTACTTTTAATAAAGCGACTATCCGCGCGCGCGGTGTGTGCGCGAGCTTTTTCTTTTTCTTTCTTTTTTTTTTTTTTTTTAATTTATGTCGGAGCATTTGTAAAACGGCTTAAAGCGTAGCTTGACGCAAAACAAAAATGACGCGACCGAGAGTAGATAATCCTGAAATACGGGCCGTAGATATCAATTCGAGTAGTTTTAACAGCAACGTGGTCGGCGAGCAAGAAATTTATTCGTAGATTTGCGGCGCGGTATCTCGCTCTCGTTTGCCTCGAGACACGAGCAACATAACACTTGTTGCACCTCTCGCGATCAACGCGAAAGAAACCGAGAACAAACAGCTGCATCCCTGGTGGCGTCGAGATAATAAAAAAAAAGACGCGAATGGCGCGGATCGATCCTTTCGTGCAGCGTTAATTTTTTCAGGAGCCGCACGAAAGGGTTGTGTATAGTGTATTTCGCCGAAATTTTACAATGAAATTGGCTCTATTTCATTGTAAAATTTTGGTGAATGTTACATACATATATATATAATATTTTATATATGTTATATTATTACATTTAAACAATGATAAATTTTTAATTATTAATTTTAAATTATATATATTATCACGTGATATTTCGTTTACCACTACATATTAGGCGAACAGACTTAATATAATAAATTTTTTTTCTATTGTTACATAGCAATTAATGTTTTTTTTATTGCCTATATTTGCGAAATAAAAAATTACGTATGCACGCAGAAAAGTAACGAAAATAACGATAAATGAATGCAAGACGTTGCGTTGTGAGAGAACAGTTTGTTATGCAAACTTTGTTGTGTTTTCCAATATTCGTGCTTCATTTAGAAACTAAATACACGCGAATAAGTTTTATTTGTTAACAAGCATCGCGTAAAACGTGCAGTTTGCATCAGTTTATCGCACTATCCTTAGCAAAAGTAGCGAAAATCGTAATTTCGTGCCGTAGAAAATTTAGAGTGAGAGAGAGAGAGAGAGAGAGAGAGAGAGAGAGAGAGAGAGAGAGAGAGAGAGAGAGAGAGAGAGAGAGAGAGAGAGAGAGAGCGAGAGAGAAAAAAGTTCTACGGCGATAACAGTTTAAATTACATTCCGCGCATAAACAACTTTTATTGAGACTTTGTGTTGTGTGACGGATTGAACTGTGATACTCATTTTTGGCTCGCATAGATTGATTCATGATTTTTTTTCTACTTTAATCGCCAACTTGGCTAATGCGAAATATTTTCAAATTTATCATAAGCCGTTTAATAACAGTATTTTTCCCGTTTTAATTACTGCAGGTAATATAATCCACATTTAATTATCTTTTCTCGCTAAATAGGAATATATAGTAGGAATATATAGATAGGAATATATATCCATTTATAAGGCAAAAATAATTTCTGCGGATCAGATAAACGGAAATAATTAGAGCTCTCTATATAGATCCGCTGCGCCTAAATATTCGAATTTTGAAAATTTGAGCTTCCTATCCTCATTTCACTTGCAATTATGTTAATATTATCCATAATATTAGAATATATAATATCTTTTGCATAAATTCTATAAAAGAGAGAATAGTGACATATTTTATTTCATGTATAATTTATTAATTTATATAAAAAGTTAATTTATAATTAATGATTTTGAAAAGTAATCTTCTGTAATAGATTACAGAATAATTGCGATTTTTGTCGCTTTCAAGATTAGATCATCTGTAACCGATGATAAATAATATTTTTTTTTTATACATTGGATGTGAATTAAATGGAACATAAATTTTTCTGAAATTGTTGAAACAGATGCGGATTTCTCAAAATTATAGTTTGATTTTGCCAATTTCACAGTTTTGTTAATAATTGCATAATTATTTAGTAATATTCTTATCAAATAATGTACGATGATAAAACATCGTGAATCGTGCATATTCGCATACAAACGAAACATGAAATATATAATTTCAAAATATTACGCAAATATAGCACTTTAAACCCTTTTTTACTTACAATATGAATCGCGCAAGCCGTAACGAGGCATTTTTTGCGCAATAGTCCAAGTAATTTACGATAAGCCGGCCATTGAATTTGCTAGGGGCTGTTAAGTCACAAAGTATAACGTGTTGCTAACACGGAGAGTGGAGGGAAAAAAATAAAGGTAATGGCCCCGAATAATTTAGAACAGATGTTCGAAAAACTAAGGCGCCGAGAATAAAAAAAAATATAGAATAAAATCAACAGTTAATTTTAATTGAAATTGAATGAAATCACGAGAATGTAACAACGTAATTTCATACCTTATTGTAAATATATTCAAACGTTTTATAATTGTTACCATTCATATGAATTATTATCCCTCGCATCCTGCATTTGAAAGCTCGTGCGTTTCACGTTGAAGAGAATATCCTATACGGGAAACTATGCGCATATTTGACATGCGAGCAAATAATGCATCCAATATATACGCCAATTCATTTCACAGACGTCATTCGCTGTTCTTATCACCAACTGTACAGTGCAATTATTCAGGACTATTAAATCCCGTCCGATTAAACCGTTAATTTTTTAATTGACATATCTCAAGTTTTAAATTTGACACATTACTGATGCATGCTTAATGTCTTATATCGATTGTATGACCGGATTTTCGATACTAATTACGAAATAAACAATCGAGTTATCCTAATGGTATTTGACAACGCTGATCCCCATTATTACTGTATATCACGGTAAATCGCGTTAATTCGAGGATATTTAAAATTCGATTTTGCAAAACAATCGGCGCGTTACTCCGTACTTAACACACTCATCGCGGTGCGTTGTATCGGAGTATTTTTTTTTTTGCGCGCGCGCGCGACGCGCAAGTACTACCGTGCAAACGTCCGTTCATTATCGATTACGGTAATGAACGTGTGCCACGGTCAGATATAATTGCCGGGATTTAGCCGCTGAATGAAAGTCAGCCTAATTTGCGATCGCATTATTATCGGCAATATAGTCGGTGATTCACCAGACTGACCTGTAGGGTCTATTTGCGCGCGGCAAATTGTGTACTCTGCCGGTATTAGGATTGCGTCCGTTCGTACGCGAACGGTGGTTTAATAACGTGCTCGCCGATCGACCGTGTGTCAACCGGACGGGCACTTGTCAATTCCGATGGCGAGAGTCATCGATCATGCGCGAAACGTAGGGTTAAGTAATCTGCAGCGTCGGGGTAGGGGGGGGGAGGAAGGGAGGGAAGAGGGCACACACAGCCCCCCCTCACACAGTTGTGGACTTAAGCCGGCGGTAGAAAGGGTTGCTCTCTTGCAACGAGGAGGATTGTACAGGGCCGCTTGCAAAATTACCTTCTCGCATGTGCCACTGACGTATATTTGGCGTAAATGAACCGGTACAGTCGCGCATAAATTTCAGATGCACCGATCACCTAATTTCATACATATTACCAATCATTGAATCTCTACGTTCGTCTGAGATAAAATATCGAACATTTTATATACATTGATCTACAAAGATAGATTTATCATTTTATCATGCTATCTCTTCAGTCAATCAATATTAAATTACTGTCATTTGAAGCGAATTATCGGAAATAGAAGTCCTTCATAAAGGTCAAAAAATCTCGACGTAGGGTGGATAGAGAAGAAGAAGAAGAAGAGCGAAGGGGAAGTCCGAGGACGAGTTCAGAGATCGCGCGAGATTAGATACATCTTCGGGGAAAACCTCGACTGAATGGCAATAGCGTGACGTAAACACGAATGGGGTGGAAAGGGGAGGGGGAGAGGGGAGGGGGCGCGGGAGCCGCGCCCATGAGAGAACCACCTAATTTACATTTACATAGCTTTCAACGTATCTCGCGAGAATGGAACGGCGAAGCCTCGAAGGTACAATCTCTCTCTTTCGGCTTTCTCGCCGTGTCGGGAAAGAAGGCCTCGAGCGAGCTTACAACAAGCTCGCCGTTTCTAAGTCGGCACCGAAAAGAGGGATCCGAAAGGGGCGCCGAGTGGCGGCCGAGAGGCAGGGGGCCATTGTCGCGCGTGCAAACAACGAAATCCTTCCTTCGAGGATATGCAGCTCGGCCCCTGAAATCTCGAAAACCGGAAAAACAGCCCCGAGCTGCGCTCGAAACCTCTCGCCGCCGTCCTCTCGTCGACAAAGGCGCCGCGTCCTCTATCAAGCGACATGTCGGGGAAAATATTCGGGGAAAAATGCATCGCGCGTCGATGTGGAGTTTGGAAAAGAGATTTCTAGCGGCGAATCGAAAGTCATTGCGTGCGCGTCTCTCCAGTTTCCTCCTCTCTGCAAAATAACGCGATGAATATTAAAGAGGAAAATATTTTTCTAACAAAAGCGCGAAGTCGTCTCATAAGTTACACATATATTTATGAGAATAAGTACGAATGACGAGTACACAGTCTAGATATGAGTGCTGTAGTATAATATTATGTAGTTTCTAGAAACACGTGAAAGCTCGAATATTCGCCAGGCAATAAACATTGCATCGACGGCTGGAAAGGAAGCTCATATTTCTATATTATGTTTTCATATAAAATTTGTCTCGGTATATATATATATATATACACCGGAAATATATATATATTTTTTCGACGTAGAATTGCACTCCCGTCGTTATAAATTGCATACAGCGCGCACAAGGCCTTTATATCTCGGATGCGGTAACCGAATGCACGCGTTTTACGACATATACGAAAAGTCGTTTCCGACAGAAATACTGTCGCATTATTTATCTCATTCGCCGCGAAAGATACAACAGCTATATCACATTTGAAAAGAAAGAAAAGAAAACGAGATAACAATATTTTATGCTTTATGAAACAATGCTGCGAGGCCAAGTACATAAAAAGCGACTGTGGTGCTTTCAATTAAATATTCAATCACATATCTGTAGAACCAGAGCCGTAACAAAAAAAATTCTAACAGCATTTTTCTTATATAACTCTTGATGTAAGCTTTCAATTACGATCAGTTCGAATAAAATTGATGTAATTATTTGCGAGATCGCGAAATTTAATTCACGAAAATAGACAATTTTTCTTATTTTAGATTTCATTTCCAGTCTCACGTATCGCTCATACACACACACATTTGCAAAGGCGCATTTGTATCACTTGTGTATGTACGAGACTTGTTAGGATGTGTGTGCAGAATGCACATATATCTGCTGCGTGACAATAGCTGTAACATTCTGAAGTTAACTTGTAAAATGATATGATAAGAAATATGTGATCACACTTCTTGTCACAACATATTTAAATATATTTAATGAAATAAATGTATGTATGAAATATTTGGATTCGAAGAATATTTTTTCGTTTTAATATTTATAACATACTAATTCTTGTGTTTAATTTATCTAACTTATTAAATATTAATAAAGCATTTATATTTTTTATTGCGTTATAAAATTGTATAAAAAAAACTAAATATTATCTCTACAGAAGTCACGCTATATTATAGTTATGCATTTGCGATATTTACACAATCTATAATCAATATCACAATTATTTATAATTTGAATTATATATTCTGCAATTCTAAAGAATTGTAAGAAAGATTCCCTTATATATATTGTATGCATCGAATATTATACGTAATACGTACAACAATAAATCTTTAAAATATTACTTATTTTGGGCGCTACTATAATTTGAATTTTATATTTGTATGTTATAGATATATAGATCAACGTAGCTTCTACGTAATCAGCTGTTGCGCATCGACTGGTGAGTGAAAAACTCTTATTTTACGGTAAAAAAACGCCAAGTACATAAATAAATAACATGTATATATTTTAATTTTCATTTTTTTAAACTTCTATTTATTACATACAAGCATTTTTTTATGTACTTGGCGTGTATTTTTTACCTTTTTTTAGAATACGATTTATTTATGTGATAATTCAATTCTACCACGAAAAATATTTACATGCCTCGAATCGAATCGTCTTGCTAAAAGCTCCACAAAAGTTGGCAAAGCTGCATTCCGTCGATTCGAGAAGCGTAACAAAAATAGCGCATCGTGCTTCTCGTTGTGATTTTTAGAAACAATCTAACAACAGTAAACAAGAAAACAATATGTTTTTTCGCGATACACATTGAAGGAATTTTTATATATGTACACTTAAAAATCTTAAATCTATTTATAAATTTATTACAATACTTTTGTATAGAGTAGAGTTTGATGAGAAATTCTCAAGAGATAATATAATTGTAGAGAATACATTGTATCGAAACATTTACTCAGTCCACGTTCCTTAAATCAAAAACATTTCAGATAATTTTTATAATATGAGAATATCAAAAGACAAACTTTTGTGTACACTTAAAAATCTTAAATCTATTTATAAATTTATTACGACATTTTATATAGAGTAGAATTTGATGAGAGAAATTCTCAAGAGATAATATAACAGTAGAGAATACATTGTATCGAAACATTTTCTCAGTCCACGTCCCTTAAATCAAAAGCATCTCAGATAATTTCTATAATAAAAATGAGAATATCGAAACACAAACTTTTGTTTGCACTTATCTATTTATAAATTTATTACAACACCTTGTATAGAGTAGAGTTTGATGAGAAATTCTCAAGAGATATTATAATTGTAGGGAATGAATACATTGTATCGAAACATTTTCTCACTCCACGTCCCTTAAATCAAAAGCACCTCAGATAATTTCTATAATATGAGAATATCGAAACACAAACTTTTGCGTGCATTCGAGTTACTAAATTGAATGCCGAAGACGGGCGCGTATCTGCGCGAGAACGTCTTGCTCCCGGTAAAAGCTTGCGAAAGCCATTACTGACGGCGAGACAGACGCTTTTCTTCGCGCGATCACAAATTCCGCCTCCCACCGACCGCTTTGGCGAAACTTTGAAAGCGATGAGATCCAGATGGCTGCTAGTTTCGCAAACTTTGCTGACCAATCTCTCGCGAGCGAGAGCGCAGAAGCAGATACGGGACATTACGTGACGCTATGTTGGTGGTGACGCTCCCATAATTAATGATCCCATAAACCGGCATTATCGTAACGACGCACCGCGTTGATATCGATCTCCGTCTAGAGTCTAGAGAGAACCGTGAAACACTTCTACTCTCTCGCCCCGCGAGTCATAATTAATAGATAGTAATCAAATATTATAGTCCATCGCGCGTTGGGATCGGGGTAAATTATTATAACGGCCGACGCGTTGATGATTTACAGTTGGATGAGCGCGCTTTATAGATGACTCGATTACGACAACAATCTTGTTAAAAAATCGCTCATTCGTCGTTTAATCCCTCTGTCAATGAACGGATACCCGGGTACTCGAAGCAACTTTAAATGTCAAAAATGTATATTCGGAAACCTCCTAAAATATAACGGGAAAAAATGTTCGATGCCCTTTATAGCAGCTGCTATAAAGAAATTGTCGCAATGTGTCGAAAACACGCAGTTGGTACCCTGGTACTCGTTCTTTTCATACATTGATGAAAAGATGAAAAATGATGCATTGACAGAATGGTTAATTATTCTTCGCGATATACCGATCGCATTTGTGTTCCAACTTTGGTCGATTTTTTCACGCCGAGGAGTCGAATATAACTCATATTGTATAATCTATTTATGGAGGACGAAGAGCTCATTTAGGATTTTAACTAACAGATACATACATTGTTTATTTCAATTGAGAATTTTGTTTCGTTTCTGCATTATTAAAAATATTGCGCGACGGATTTTCGCGGATAAAGGCGGCGACTTGTGAATAACGCATACGTTTGAAAAATCTTTTATATGCAAATATTATGCATCGCATATTATTCGCTAATCGAATATTAATTCGCGCGCTCTATTATCAGTCAATTTCGGCCAAATAAAATTTCCAAACACATTTCCATACGGCAAATAGAGACTACATTATTTCACGAGAATTTTCGACATAATTTCACTCATTGCAATTGTTGATGTTACGTGAAAGGTCACTAATTAAAATAGTAATTAAACTGTGCAAGAGATGAATTACATATATATTTTTTTTATATATTTATTTTATATATGTATTTATATATTTCTTTTTATATATTTTCTTTTAAATATATATTTCTTTTTAACTTTGATGTTACATGAGAGAGAATAAGATGCTCCAAAACGATTTTACATTTATTCAAAGAACACAGATATTTGTTCATGCTAACAAGCGTAACAAATCTCAGTGAACTCCACTGATTTTGAGAAAAAACTGTTCAGAAAACGCGCCCCTTCTGGAACGTACTTTTGCGTCGCTTTTCCGTACACAGGGAAGACCGGACGGAGGTCACGCGGCGAAACGTAAAAGTAATTTGTCGGATGAAAGAGTCGAAGTACCAGGGACACAGGGGGGAGAGCTGGAACTTTTATTTCAACTTTTAATCCGTCAAAGCGTTCATCAGGGAAAATTTGTGCGCGAGAAAAAAAATTAATCTCATAAAATAGCTCGCGAGTGGACACGACGGACGATAGGCAGCTCTTAATAACGGAATGAAATACTGCCACTTTAAAGGCCGCTGGGCGAAAATAAATACGGGGACGTACGGGTAATGCGTTTATTATTCCGAAATTATGTTTCGCGAAGTTTCCATTACAACGTAGAGCGTTATGACGAGATGAGGAGCGGCGTCGTAATGCAACTATGGTCTCATCTCTCTCCCTCCCTCCCTCCCTCCCTCCCTCTCTCTCTCTCTCTCTCTCTCTCTCTCTCTCTCTCTCTCTCTCTCTCTCTCGACGCTTGCTTCGCGAGCATTATTTTCTAACACAAAGATAAGGAGCGACGTTTTTTCTAGCGTTGATAATTAGCCGGAGAAAGCTTGTAAGTTCCAGCAAAACAGGTATTCGATAAAAATGAGAGCACGCGGTGTTATTATCGCGACGCAAGTCGTCCGTCGTTTGCGAAATTTATCAGACCGACGCGAACGGGCGGGAGAAAAATATTTGCAATCACAATATTGTCGTCAAACTCTCCAGGTTCTTAGCCGTATATACATTGGCCTGCTCGAAAAAGTTTCGGTAGAGCGGCAAGCAAAACAGTTATTAAAATTATGTTATCATCACTTTGCTAAGCTCTTCGTCCGTTAATTTTGCAAATTTTATGAGCACTCCTGTTCATGCCTGTCATTAATCTCGAGGTAAAAATTACGAGGTCTCGCAATTTATAAACCCCTCGGCTTTTTTGGGTTTTATTTATGCAGGACAGAATTTTTTTGACAGCGGATATATTCGAATATTATTTTTTATTATTTATTATTTTATATATTAAAATGTGTGCGAGAGAGAGATAAATATTTTTTTGACAATTTTCACATAATTCCCGTTTATTAGGGATAAAGAGATATTTAGATTCGTCAGTAGAGAGAAAAAAAAATAAAAGTCGCATTTTTTGTATGTCACAAAAGAGAAAAGTTATAACATATATTTTATAGTGAAAACAATAAACATATAAATTATACGACTGATCCGGGAGTTTATGCTTCGATAATAAAAATCTCAATTACATAATCGAGGGCAGACACATAAGCTCTCAGCATCCATCCAGCTGCGATTATTCCTACCAATTCATTAACCGCGAGACATCGCTCTCCAGAGCTTATCGATATTAACGATCGACCATAAATATGACCGTCGCGACACAAACAGCGCTTCCGAGATCTTAATCAAACGAATTGGGAATTACGGCGGAGTAAATTAATAATTAATGCGGCAACACCAGCATCGTCTCTCTCGCCCGTGCTCGGCCCGATTGGCCCGACAAGCTTAACGGCCCGCCATTTGTCTCGCGGGATCGATCCGTGCAACCCCTTGCCAACCCCTTGCGCGATTCCGCTCCCGAGCTCGAAAGCTTATCGGAGGGCAGCGGAACGCCGGAATCACGGGGCACACGTACGCACAGCACGGGAAACCGGAAGCGGGATAGATGTACGCGAGTCGATTCTACGCGCCCTCTCCTGGTTTACTCTCGCCGAACTCGCAAACCGTGCCCTGAAAAGCTCTCGGAAGAGGGGCACCCCAGGTTTATCATAATTGCATCTCGCGGCATCCAAGCTCGCTCTCTCTCTCTCTCTCTCTCTCTCTCTCTCTCTCTCTCTCTCTCTCTCTCTCCTAACGAGCAGCACGCAGCAACGTAGCAGCTCGGGGAAATTAGTATCCGGGTTAGTTTATGCTAGAGACCGCCGCTGCCGCCGTTGCTGCATGAATTATGGATGCATCGGCCAGCCCGCAGCGCTGGCGGTTGTGCGAGTTTTTCCGCGCTTTCCAGATTTTCAGACTCGACAGACTTGCTTTTACATGTGGCTGGAAAAAGAGCGACTTTTCCCTCCAAGCGCGAAGGACGTCAGATAATATCCGTGATTGTTGGAAAGCGTGACTGCAGATAAATAGACTGGACAGACTTTTTTTTTTTTAATGAAGGAAAAAATTGTTATATTTATGATTAGTGTGGGGGTTTTTAACTCTAATCTGGGATTTTTAATTCTGATGACAGCTTCTTCCCGGAGTATTAATTCGACGCATGAATCAGGCCGCGCCTCTTCTAATTTATTAAACTCCGTAGCCGATATTTTTCCACTGTGCGGTGCGCTATTTTTTTTTTTTTTTTTTTTTTTTTGCCACGCCAGAAAAATATCTGTCTTTCTTCACCCTCGGTACTAAAAACTTGCAGTCGCGAGACGAAGGAGAAACTCTTTTCTTATGGGAGGGATTAATTAAATTTCGATGCGGCCACCGCAGACTGATCTCTGATCGTGTGCTTCCTTAAATCCTCCTCTCCTCGTTGACTTTTCCGCGCGATTAATTCTGCTTCGAGAAGAGTGCCAGAGATGAGAGTAAAATGGATAAGTGTTAAATACACCGAAAATTTCGAGCTTCTTCCTGCTCACACCGTCCCGTTGAATTACGAGATACTTAAGCCACGAAGCTACTTCGTTAAACAGAAAAACCTGAATAATGTACGATTTATAATACTCAAGATTGATCAATTAATATTTATAATACTCAAGATTGATTCTCGCAGATACGCGTTTGATCGTACTTTTGACGACGATTATTAGATTCTCTCGGATTCTTAACCCTCCTGTCGATGCATAATTTCTCACCTTTTCATCAATGTATGGATACCAACTGCGTGTTTTCGACACATTGCACTGCGACAATTTTTTTATATCAGCTGCTGGACATCGAACATTCTTTCCCATTGTATTTTATATATCGGAGATTTCCGAATACAAAGGCTCTTTGTATTTTATCTCGGCCGGAGAAAAAAGTTTCGACACATTTTTGACATTTAAAGTTGCTTTGGGTAGCCGGGTACTCGTTCATTGACAGAAGGGTTAAATTAAACGCCAATTTTGCTAAATCTAAGATAAATGATACAGTCTATATACAGCGAAACTACATCAAACTGCATCTTGTATATAGAAATTTAGCACGACAATGGCGGGATTAGTTCCAGCAGATTGTAGGACTTCCATTGTCCGGATTCAGTCGAACCTGTCTCTCTACGTAGGTACATTCCCGATTGTCCTGATAGTCAGGCGATCCATCAGCTAATCAGTTCGCTTGACATGTTTCTTAGAGTGTGCAGTTGTACATGCGGGCCACGTCCATGCGGGTACGAAGGTCACCTTCAAATGATACCAGTCTGTCTTATTATCTTAGATATTTACACTTCTCAGAAAGTTGTCCATTGATGGAAAATCGTTGGTATAATTAATGTTGTGGCTACACGTGTATTTCCGGATAATATACGTAACAATTAAGCTATTAAGTTGAAATTGCAAAATTAATAAAATTCATTTTCCTGTGCATCTTTACAAATTAATGATTGTTACTCCAGCAATAAAATATATTCAATGCAGAACTCTCTTCTGTGATTTCCAATATTAAATATCTTGATAATTACATTTCAAATTCAGTTCCTCTCAAGATAAAGTTTCTTGCGATTCAATTAAATAGTTCTCTTATTTATTTATATCTTTGAAGAGAATTGGATTTCCTTCAATTTCCTATTCTCAATTTTATTAATTTTAAATAATTCGCACTAATAAGATAGATTAAATTTTCATTGGAAAAGAATTGATTGTAGATTTTACACGTACTATAAGAATACTATATCGTACGTATTTTTTTTTCTTTTTCTCGAGACGTTCTGCATACTAATTTGCTCGATATTAGCGAGATAATGGGAAGCTTGACTGTAATATAGACGGTGCTTTATGGAGATCGAGAAAACGTGTCTTTCTGACGTTCATAGTGACAAATTTTTTTACGTAAGCTCACAATTTTTGCACTCGGATCTTAAAGTCGAAAGGCAGAATTTATGCAGGCAGCCGTATCACAAAAAATCGACGTCATTCGGGTATTTCTATATCCCTGCTTAATGTGAAAAAGCATTACGAAAATATGAAGATTCATACACAAACGGGCGATATATATTTCTTGAGACCTTATACAACATGATGACTGCAAGTTTCGCGAATATGTAATCATATTCTTTCGTAGAATGAAATTTTTTTCTTACATAAGTGATAAGAAAAATGTAATATATTTTGCATAGAGAGGAGAACTATAGAAAATATGAAGTTTGCGAGCAAATTATTTTTAAACAATAAATGTCATTTTTCAACATTTATTATTATTGGAAAATAAAATATTCATGTAATAATATGAATTATAATAAGAATTATATAATAATACTATGAAATATAAAAATCCGATAATGCATTCATATTTCAAGCGAAAAATAATTAATAGACTTACAATTTACTGTTGGAGAACTTCACTTCTCTCTCTCTCTCTCTCTCTCTCTCTCTCTCTCTCTCTCTCTCTCTCTCTCTCTCTCTCTCTCTCTCCCCCCCCTCCCCTTTCTCTCTCCAAGGAAAAGCTTTTAAATTTTATATCTTTTAATTGCCCGTCCTGCAGATTCTTTTTTAATTATATCACGGAATTCTCTCAGCGCACTCTCGTTAGTTACATCGAAATTCACAGCGACAAACAGTTGTGATTTTCCAACAGATCGCTATTGAACAACCTGACGGTACAACTTCCGGAAACGTGCGCGCGCGTCTTTCATACCGCCCTTCATATTTCACCGGTGCCCTCAAGACCGTCGCCGCCTACTTCCGGCGACCGTGTCGGACTGTACCTTAAGCGGAACTTAATATAGCCGATTTATTGTCATCCCGAGAGGTCGTTTACAGCAAGTTTGCAGCACGTGCTTGGCGTACGATTCACGGTTTGTCTCCGGACCAACGGGAATCACGTCTGTCGAGTTGCGAAACGGAGATATTTCTCCTATTGTTTAGGTCGTTGTTGGAATCAAAATTTTCAGTCTGCTGTTGGTTTCGTCAAATTACCAAATCGGCAAATATTTATCTATGAGAAATTAAATCGATCACAATCGTATTTTATCGCGCAACAATCATCTTTTTGTATACCGACTTACAATTTAATGTTTTATAGTTCATCACGCATTCTGTTTCGTTGCACTTCTTTACAGAAAAGGAAGAATCAGATAAGCTTAGTGAAAAATTATTATTGCGGATAAAATCGACTGGTTATAGTATTTCATATTTGTCAGTGCGCGCGTGATTGAGCTTCTCTCTTGCAAGATAAAAATAATTTCGATCTATCGTGAAGATTACTATTCCGGATAAAATAATTTTTCAAAAAATAAAAAAACCACTTCTATAATATATATATTTTAAAAACTTTTTATTGAATAATAAATGCTAAGTTGGTTTTGTCGATTCACGTCTCATAGTTTTGCTATCACGTATCGATAAAGAAGTTCTTTTCCCTTTTCAAGAGCTCACCTTAGTCAGCGATGACTACAAACGCCAAATAGGCATTTCTGAGTATAAGTGCTACGTCGCGACATTGTCGAACATAAAAACTTTAGCCTTCTCTCCACTTGCCACGTAATATTTATACTATCAGAGACGAGAAAGATAAATAACTTAAATATGAAGAAGAGGAAGTAAAAGAGATATCTGTGTATATGTTAGAAAGAGAAAAGGGAAAAGGAAAATAGCTTATAAAATGATAAAATATGTGATTAAGAAAATGACAAGAATCGAGAGAGAAACGTAGCTCGTGTGAGAAAAAAATAACAAAAGACTTTTCCATTAAAATTGAAGGATACAGAGGCAGGAAATAAAACAGAAGAATACAGAGAGAAAGAGACAGAAGAAAGAAGACATACAGAGAGAATTTTTTATGTTTAAGATGTTCGTGATGAGAGAGTTGATTTATTTTATCAATTATACTGCATTTGTGCATTAGAAAGATACTAACGTACAAGAGAGATAGAGAAAACGAAAGCAAATAAGAAAAAAATGAAACTAATACACTTAATCATATGGAAAAATTGAAATTGTTGACGTGTCTATTTAATAAATTAGCTGACAATTAATCACGATCAAAATACTTCCATTATATATCTGATCGGTGTTTTTTAATGTCTAAAAACTAATATTTTAAGAAATATACAAAGAAAGAAGAAAAATAGTTGATTTTAATTATTTTTCACAATTATTTGTAGTAAATGTCCCTCATATTATGAAGTCGTAGTAATTATGATAGTAGAATAGATGCTACATTGGAATATCTTTCAATCTAAAAAGATTAATAGTCTTTTATTATACAACCATTAGGAAAAAGGACGGCTGCTTAATAACTATGAAAAACATCGAGATAATGATAATTAATCTTGTCATTGGAAGATGTATCGGATAGTTTCGTTTTTGGCCAACCATCATTAATTACCTTGAATCTTTCCATAAGTTCATTTTTTTCAATGCATGGAGGTGTTTTTTTTTCTAATCTGTTTTCTCTGGCGCGCTCTTGCTGACGTTTTGCAATTACAGTTTATAATTTACAAGCTAACAATCGGCCTAATGGATAAATTATGAGGTTCGCCATTTGGTTTCAACTGACTCGTGCAAAATGCTAGAAACCGTGCTCGTTTGAGTGAAAACGTTAAAACGCATTCATCCCCTCTGCGAGAGCGCGAGGGACATTTCGACCGCATTGCGATAAATCGCGAACCGCGCAAAGTAAACCCGTCGTGATGTGTCGGTGTGAAAGAGAGAGAGCTTGCGAAGTGTCGACGGTAAAACCACTTAGGAGTTCAAATGAGAAATGGCTAAACGTTTGGCGGAGTGTGTAAACGACTCTGTCGCTGGTTTATTCTCGCGCGCGTGCTACCAGCGGATTTGATATCTAAAATGAGAATTGGTTTGTCGAGCACGCTAACCGATTATTACACAGCGAGAGCATCCATATTTGTGTATAATCGTAAAATTTTACGACCGCGAAAATTATCGGTCGAATAATTCTCACGAACGTAACATTATATTGGTAAAAAAAAAAGAGAATAATCGCACTATAAAATATATATATATTTACTATATCAATTAGTAGTAGTAAATATATTTATATATATTTACTATATACTATATAATGTCGATTAAACCTTTTATATAAGTAAATATATATATATATATATTTTTACTATATATTTTTAAAAATGTGGATTAAACTTTTTATATATACAATATGCGTACATTATATTAGATTTTGTATAAAGATTTCTTATATATTTTTGCGCATTAATTTAGTATGCAATTCTAAGTCTAATTACGCAAGTAATCTCATTATATCACACACTCTGAAAGGATTAAAACTAATCGAATGGCGGATGCTTTGTGACATCGCACTCGTTATCGGGCAAACGCTGACAGGTGGGTACAGGCGGCACCTCGCAAACGCATTTAACACACGCGGAGCTATAATCTGTAGTTTGATTCAGCTCATCACCGAGGTGCATGGTCATGTTACCAAAAGAACAAACGTTCTTGTCTGAAAGAAACAAAATTTGGGTTATATGTATAATTATATAATTGTGCCTTATATAAATTTCTACAAGAGTACAATTCTTTTTGAGCTACGTCATATTATAGCATAAAATTACAGCTGATTCATCTCAAAATTTGCGATATCTTAAAGAAAAAAAATAATAATAATGTGAATAAATAAAATAAACTTATAACTTTTTATAATGTCAAAAGTGTTACGAGAGTACTAATGGCGCGTCAACTAATACGTCTACAACATAATTTCCTATGCTTTGTAAACTCATAACGATGATCAAATTAACGATCAATTTTATAGGATTTTATAAAACGGAAATTGATTCGCGCGTTGCTTCTCGCTACTCGCGTGCAGAGTTTGTCGCAATTAATTCTCGTTTCATGTCATTTAAAGCACAGTCGTAAAATTAACTCGCTTAAATGTTCAAATGCCTATCAATGTATCATTTATATTTTGCACTATGTGTTCGCTTGTATCGCAAATTAAAGCCAATTCAATAAATGACCAATTCATTAACACGTATCAATCTTTGCATTTTTGTCGGATCGATGTTTGACTAATGAAATTAACGAGAGAATATTAAATGATTTGGATCGTTCAAGAATCATTCTGTATCTCATTTGTAATAACGAATATAAAACGTACCATTAGAAGTTTTGTTAGCAGACTTCGAATCGTCCTCGTTGTGAATGACAGTATCGTTATCGTTTTCTAAAAAATAAAAGACAAACTCGGATAAGGTCATGTTATGTGCTTAGAACGCTAAGTCGCATATCGTGAACTTACGACATCTCGAAAACACGCTGCAACTGGTCTGTGGCGCTTGACTGGAATAATAAACCGGAGCGCACTTATTAAAAATGTCGCTCGAGCCACGGAAATCGGGACTGCAGTATGGACGTTTAGGTTTCACGCAGAAAGGTTCGACATTTTCCCCTAAAAAATTTTTGATCCAAAATATTATTCATTATAGTGATTCCTACATATTATAATATACATATAAATGAACATTGCACTGTGTGCTCATCATATACCTACACTAATGTGTGCGGACATATTTTATATACAAACTAATCAAAATAGTTAATATTGAAAAATTCAAAATAACTGAAAATATTGTATTTAAAACCATTCTTACCTTTATATCCTTCTTGACATACGCAGTTTAAATTCGGGTCACTTTCTACCTCAAAGTATTCTCCGTCTTTATATATCTTTCCATTTACATTACAGGTAGGCCTTTCTTCAGACGTTTCAGCTGATGTAAATAATTTTATTTAAATATTACGTGTAGAATATTTACGATTGATAATTTACTATAGAGATATATTTGCGACAAATACAATAATACATGTACCTACTAATTGTAAAAACCCAAAATTTAATTATACTAAAACAATTTTATAACTTCCCGAATAACACAGTTCAAATATATATTGATATTCGTAATAATCAAATGCTAATAAAAAAAATATTTTTAATGTTAAAAATTAAAAAAAAGAAAGTAATAGTAAAAAAGCATTCGACGCTAAAAAGCATGTATACATCGTGAATCTATATTAATTTTTAATTATTATTATTTCAATCACGGAAGAGCACAATTGAAGAAGGATAATTAGTGCGAAATTCAATTCACTATTTTAATATTAATATTTTGATATTAATATTTTAATTAATTGTATGTATCTTTCGTACGATAATCACACAGATTAACAATTATCGCGAATATATATAGAAAATTTATTGCTTTAAAAAAAATTATACTTACGACAGATTTCCTCTTCGGGACAACATTGTAACGGAGAACGTTTTCTGTAGCAATCAGGTTTTACAGGCCCGAAGAAACAATCGACTACGGCGCAATTAAATGCGGCACTGACCAAAAACAAAGCGTAGTTTAAATAAGTAGAAACTTAATGTTTGAAATGCTCTAAGCATTAAGATAATTAAGAAAAATGTTAAGTCGTACTTACATTCCATCATATCCGCTTGTGCAAGTGCAGCCGATGTCACAAGGATTCGCATCCTCCTCTTTGAGAGGCTCTCCGATTTCGTATGCTTTACCGTTGACGTAACACTTGGTCTTGGATCTCTCTTTCAGATGATCACAGTTGTATTTCGTCGCGCAACAATCGTCCTCTTTTTCGTACACGGGTTTACAACCGAGCGCCTCGTAATACGCCAATGGACCCGGACATTTCGTTTTATCGCATTCTTTTCGAAAAAAAGGATCGAAACAATTTGATAAAAAATGATCATCCCAGATAAGAGCGAATTATTATTATTAACCTGCTTCGATCGCTCCGCGTACTTAAAATTGCGTCATAAAACAATTTTGTGTAGCGAAAAGTTAATGAGTATGGCAGAATTGTAGAACGGATGAAATTATTCATGAATTCAAAATGTCAAAGTTTGCTCAATTATCAAATTAGTTGAAATCTCCGAAAAAACGCCGGAAGCATCATCTCTTTAAATCTCGCAATAGTTTCTAAAAAAAAAGTTCTTACTCGACAGATTAATGAATGAAATGGTTGTTACATTAGATATAATTTAGTGTAACGCCTTTTATTTATTGTTAGATAACAATGTTTTGACGATGTGATAAAATGTGTTTTACAAATGCAATATGTATCTGTAAAACATCTAATAAACATGGAATTAAACCTTTCGACTTTTTAAGAGTTTCGATACTTTTGTTTATTTTTTTTTTTTCCCCCGAAAGAGAGAGAGTATTCACTATTTACTTTACATTAATATTATATTGTTCTAATTCGATTTCACCATAAAGTTAATCAAGCTGTATCCTAAGATCACGTCGAAGTGCCGAATCCAAAAAGAAAATAATTTTTAATTGTTGCTTCACAATTACGATGAAATAGATGACATGAATGAAACTAATATTCGAATAACACACTCCCATAATAATCGATCGCATGAGCATTGTCTTCCCTGTTGTTTGCCACTCACCTTGGCCGATTACGATCGTGGCGACGACGAACGCCAGATAGGCGCATATCTGAATGAGAGAAGAAGAGCCACGATGTGTCATGATCGAGCAGCGTGAAAACTTTGACGATATATGTCCGCGCTGCGTCATTTATACTTCGAGTGACTGGCCAATCTGGAAGGGATTGAAAGTGGCCCCGAGAGAGATAATAGACGGAAGATTGACAAAGATACGATGATGTATTGAAGAAAGGAGCAGAAATAATACGTGTGTGCGTATCATATGTACACCGGAGCGAGATGAAACACATGTATGAGAGTCGGGAAATGTCTGGAAGAAGGAAGAGAAGCGAATATGCGCGTTAGAGAAGAATGAGAAAATGAGTGCGAAAGAGAACCTGCAGAGAAAGAGAGAGAGAAAGAGAGAGATGAAGGAAAATTTGATGAGCGACAAGAAGGAAGGAAATACAGCATGCACAAAGGATAGAATACTATAAATAGACGAAGGGGAAAAGAGGAGAATAATTTGCCTTATCAGTCATCATTGTATATCCATTCAAATTACGTAACTGCCATGTGTGATGATTAAATAAATTATCTCTCTTACCTTGAATCTTTCTTTGTGCGAATTTCTATTACAATATTTCGTATTTTGTTAAATCTATTGTAATAATTTGTATTTTATTAAATTATACGATATTTATCGATATTTGTCAATACAGCAGCAAGTTGCTGCAATCTGAAATATTTTCAGCATTTTTAAAATATAGAAAATATAGTGTAGAACTTTTAATGTGACTGTATACAGTGCTACAGTTTCTTTTCAGAAATATTTTTTGTCATATATGTATGACATTAATTATTTGGATATAAATAATTAATAGCAATGTTATGATTTTTATTCTTGAAAATATTAATTTTTATTACAATTTTAAAAAAGTTTCTTAGAGATATCAAATAGATTTACGATAAGGTTTTGAATCGCGTAACAAAAATAATTAATATTTCTATTTATGTCAATTAAGAAAATGGAATATGCGCTTCGTGACATCACATTAGTTATCCGATAAACGATGGCAGATTGCTACAGGTAACACTTCACAAATGCACTTAACACAAACGGAGCTATATAATCTGTATCTCATTCATTCGTTGTCTCAATTTTCATCTTCAGATTACCAAATAAACGTATGCTCTTCTTTAAAAAAATCTTCATAAATTTTTAAATTTTTTCGATTGTCGAATGTTGACATCGATGTTGATAGCACATTAATTAATCTATTTAAACCCAATTTTCTGTATTTTCTATTTATTAAATTTAGAACGATAATAAAATTAATTATATATTTCTGAATTTGTTATCTCATATTTTATGGGATTAATAATATATTATTCACGTGCCACAGAAATTGATTTAGCGCGTTGTTCGTTACCAGCGTGCAATATTTGTCGCAATTACCTCCTATTTACCGCGGTTCATAGCACAGTCGTAATTAGTATCGCTTGAGCGTTTAAGTGGATGTGAATGCCTCATTTATATCTCACACTATATTCGTAATTGTCGAATTGATTCGCATATATCGCATAAATTTCTACTTTTAAATATCGCTATTCATAAAATTACTAGAAGAAAAAAAGAGATAAGATCGCGGATCTTTAACTGCAAATTCGTCACCCAAGTTATGCTAAAATACACAAATATAAATTTCATTTTTCACACATGTATGTATGTGACATATTTCAATTTCAAAAATTTATTAGCGTAATTTAAGAATCTAATAGCGTAATTAAGAATCTAATTTAATCGCATGCTTAATGAATGATTTAGTAATCGGGAACAAAATAATAGAGATCAATTGATAACGTATTGCTTTTTGAGAGAATTGTTATTGAATACACGATGCAGCGAATCGACGTATTGTTCATCATGCATTGCGGATATTTTCTAACGGATTGTGATAATACTTTTTTATGTTAGATCGGTATAGTTATCTCGCAGATATACATTACGCGTGTATCGCTAAATAAATTGACGTATAGAAATAAATATAAAACGTACCATCCGAATCTTTATCGGATCTCGAATAGGCATTGATGATTAATGACGATATCGTTAATGTTCCCTGAATAAGCTCATTATAGTGCGAATAACATGGCGATGATATATTTACAACGCTCAAAATCGCTCTCGCAAGCTTCCGGCATCTTATATTCATGTGATAATAAATAATTTGTGATTATTGATTATTACAACTGGAGCGCAGTTTCTATGAATCTCGCTCTCTCTCTTGCATCACGAAATTCAGGAGTGCAAAATAGACGGTTAAATCTTTAACACAGAAAAGTTCGACGTTTTTATCTAAAAATACAAACATTTCCAATTGACGCTATATTGAAGGAACTTCGCTCGAGAATTACCCGAGTTAAAAGTATTGTGAACTGCACGAAAATAATATTATTTCTCTTTATTGCTTCGCGTATCCTAATTGGCAGATGTAATTCGAATATAGTACATTGGACAAGAAATACTCGCCATCTTTATTTATATATCCATTTACATAACAAATAGATCTGTCTTTCGGTTTGTCAGGTAAAAAACACTTAAAGAACTTTATTTATATATATATATATATATATATATATATATATATTATGCTAATATATATGCATCGTTATTAAGTTTATTCTAATAACACTAATTGTGTGTTTAATTGAATAAATTACATCGAATTTGGATAAGAAAAATTTATTTATTATTCTATTTTTTAATATACAATCTTAATATGGATAATTTTTACGTAATAATTGCCTCGATCGTCGTGAATAATTCGATTGAGAATGTATTTATGGCAAACTTCTTGCTCAACAACATTTGGGACAACATTTTGTTGGATCTCTCGATTTCTAGCATCTTAGGTTTTGTTGGAGGTTCGTCGAAATAATCAACACGTGCGCATAAACCCGATACTATTTAACAAGATTATATGGTTTGAGTAAAAAGGACCTAATAATTTGTTCTTATGTTATCTGTAATTATCTATAATTGACGCGATAAATATTTCATATCTTTATTTAATTTTAAATAACGTTTGATAAAATAGATTTTTCCATCAAGTTTGCGTTGAAGATTGAACGATCGTTTATAGACGAGAAACCTCTGAAAAGCCTATGAAGTAAATAAATTTTTCAATAAACGACGTGTGTGTAAAATTATTTGACAAATAGAATATATTAAACGTTAATTAGCTTTCAAGAAATGACAATATGTAAATCGCGCTAAGCGATATTTTAGGCTAAAATATAGAAAATATGTGAATTATACATATCTGACACATGCTATTATGACAGAATAATCCCGAACTGTCGACACATACGAGAAAATGTGATGTAGTTTGAATAATGTGACGCCGTTTATGAATCTTTCATAATATCGGAAGAAAATGCACTGCACGACAATGGCTGCACTAAATATTCACGATTGTCGCGGTATTTGTAGAAAAATATTGAAGATCCTTGGGGTAAAATGTGAAACGGTATGTGGAATTGGCAGCGCGTTTTTACGCCATAGTTATTTAAAATTATACGACGAACGGGATGTGTGCTAAATAAGAATAATATGTATAAGACGCATCGTAAATTATTTTTATTTAGCATACATTCTGTTTGTCGTACAATTTTAAATAACCACGACGTAAAAGCGCGCTGCCAATTCCACATCCTTTCACATTTTGTCAATAGAGTATATATATATATATATGTATATGTTCTACTGATAACGAAAATTTGAATAAATATTACATGTTATATGTTAAACTTTTTAATGGGACTTATATAATTTAAAATAATATTATTAAGTAATTGAAAAATATTAAAATAATTTAATACTTGTGTTTTAAAGTGATATTTATACTCCGTCAATTCATCAGCGTTTGCAAGTGCAACTGATGTCGCAAGGAGTCGCGTCTTTAGCTTCAAGATTTTCGCCGATCTCGTATTCATTGCCGTTGACGTAACACTTGTTCATAGATCTCGCTTTCAGATGGTCGCAGTTGTAACTTGTCGCGTAACATAGTCGCCTTGGTTTTCGTACATAATCTTACTAACCGAGAGCCTCTCGTAATACGCCGATAGACCCGAGCATTTCATTATATCCTCTTGATGAGAAGAAAAAAATTATAGAATTGTGGATCGCAACCATTTTAATTTTGTCGATATAATAAAACGTTAATTTCAGATTCTCTTTAGAATAGCTCAAAAATTTCAAGTTATTTTGTTCACAAGAAAATGAGATATTTTTTTTACAACTTATTTCACGGTCAATCGTGATGACAATAATGAAAGCCACGTAGGCATATACCTAAATAAGAGAAACACACGACGCAACATGATCGAGCACCGCACAAAAGTTTTATCGAGATTTAGTGTCCGCGCTGTATTATTTATACTTCTATTCGATCGCGGCTGCCAGTTCGGAGAGAGATCGAAAATGATTCTGAAAGAAGTGATCAACGCACCAATAGGGAAAAAAAGTGATATATACAAGCGTGGAAGGTAAAGAAGAAGTATATGTGTGAGAACTCTAGAAAAAGCACGAATAAAAGAGAATGAGAAAAAAAGAGATAACATAAAAAATATAAAATATAATATAATTATGAATATATGAAGAAGAAAACATATATAATTATTTATATTGTATACTTTATACTATACATATACTTATATACTGTTATTTATACTCCTCCAATCTTGATCTTGATAAATGTTGCAGAGGGTACTGATTAATATTTGCTTATATATTTTAATCGGAGGTACAGTGAATAAGATATAAACAAAAGGTTAATTAATATTTTCATCTCTGTAACATATCAAGATCAAGATCATCGGAGATATGTCCATTAATGTAAATAATTATCGAAAACATGTTCGCGTATCAAAGAAATGAGGAAAGAAATAATGAATAATGAAGAAAACATACATAAGTGTAATATAAATAAAAAGCACAGAGCTATACAATCCACACATCATAAGTGTTTCAAATTCGTCATAAAAAAGATTTCAAAAATGACATTTTAATCCTTCAGGCAATTAATATTATTCATATAATAATCAAAAATTTCCTAAAATCAAGTTTTAAAAATTTGTGTTGTCTTAATCACGTGTTACATTTTTAGCCGCGAGAAAAATCGGGCATTATTGCAATATGTAGGTATGGCCACATGAATATGTGGAATTAACATTGTCTTAATTGTACATCGATACGATCTTGTAAGCAAATCAAATCTTATTTAAAACTTTCCCAAAATAGGCACGGAAACTCGCTTTTCCCTCCTAATATAAATATACCTACATAATTCAAATAAGCGATGAATCTTATATATATATATATATATATATATATATATATATATTATAAATTATATATATAACTATATAACATATTATATAAATTATATTATATATAGTTTCAATTACATTATATACTTTCAATCTTTATTTAAAAAGCAACAGTTGTGCATTACTATTATATATTAGAATCAATTTTAAGATTTTAATTACCATTCTATAAAACTTTTAGAGCGCAATTTTAATTTTCTGTCATAAATAAAATATTTTTACAAACAGTGATAACGTCAATATTTTACAGCACAAGAATTTATTAATAGTTTATATTTTCTCGTCGATTTGCACATCGTCGCTTATGAATATCGCGCAAAAGATATCATTATCGTTATCGCTTAAATTCATGGTAATAGATATCTTAGATTCATGGTAGATCAACAGTTAATAATTAAAGTTAAAATGCGAACATAGTGTATATTTAGACTTGTTTATATTATTTTCTGTGTAAAATGCATGTATACGTCATGGTCAAATGAAATAATCTTTCTAGACGTACATTTGGATGAATTGCTTAATGATGATGTATTGTCGGAAATGATTATTCATATAACAGTTAGCTCCATTCCTTTCAAATATAGCTGCACGTTCAAGACCACTACTTGGTAAAACAATATTTCTATAATAATTTTTCACCGGCTTTCTTACGAAAATTTCTTTGAAATTCAAATTCACAAAATCATAAATTTACATGAATTATTTAAATATAATTATCCAAAAAAATCCTCGATTTTAATAAGAAATTTTTTAATTGATTTAGAGAAATGTGATTATATTTACGAGACATGCATATTTAAAAAAGATAAATAAATAAATAAAAACTTAATTCTATAGCTGTATACGACATTTTTTAGTTTGCTTTTAAATCCGATATTTTATTATCCGATATCAGAGTTTCGTAATTAATTTGTGAATAATGATATTAATCATACACACATATTATATCAGAAAATGAATAATTCCTCCTTCGTAACGAATTTAAACAAAGTTTGTATGTCCAATTATGCAAGTTGTATAATTAAATAGATTATTGTAACTAAAGCTTTTATTAGATAATATGTATTATCAAATACATATACTTCGAATTGTGGATTATCTCGATGGAATATATCGCGATATTCGCGATACATTACCATTCTGCAAGCAAGCACCAAGTCAAATATTAATACTGTAAACATGATCTCTCCCATATGTCAAGATTATAATTAATTACAAAGAAATATGGAAATATCGACTAAACGTGTCACATGGATTGAAGATAAAATAATTTTATAATAAAATAATACTTTTTTATTTTTCAAATATATCATCTTACAATTAGTAAAGTATCTCTTAAATCGCAACTATAACGCTCAAGTAATTATCCGAGTACAGATTGACAAAGGCGATAGAAGTTTTCTGCATAGTTTTTTTTCAAGAATATTTTATCATGTATGACATTAATTATTTATATAATATTAATAATATTTTTTATATATTCATAAAGATATGTTAATTTTTATTAGTATTGAAAGTTTTTATAAGTTTTTTACAAAGATCTTAAGTCGCATAATAAAAATGATCAGGATATTCTTCATGTGTCGATTAAAAAAATGGAAGATGCTTTGTGACATTGCATTCGCTTTCTGGCAAATGTTGACAAGTTGGCACAGGCGGTACTTCGCAAATACATTTAACACAAACGGAACTATAATCTGTATCTTTATTCAATTCGTCGCCAATATGCATCTTCAAGTTACCGAACAGACAGACGTTCTCATCTGAAAGAAAGAAATCTCGATATGTTATCATATTTTTTAAATTAAATATCTATCACAGAAAGATATTCAATTTTAAGTTGAATATCTATTGTTAGAGATTCTAATAGCGTATTAATTAAACTAATCTAACAAAATTTTTCTATATTTTACTAAATTGAGAGTACGGTGATGAAGTTATATTTTAAAATTAGTTATTTCATTTTGGAAAGGATCATAATATTAACACGCTACGGAAATTGATTTAACACGTTGTTCGTTACCCGCATGCAATGTTTGTCGCAATTAACTCCTATTTGCCACGATTCATTGCATAGGTGTAATCAGTATCGCTTGAACGTTCAAATCAATGCCTCATATTTATCTCACACTATATTCGTAATTGCCGAATTGATTTTTGTCACAAAATAAAAGTGTCGCGATTAAATAAAGTGAAAAAAAAAGAAAAGATGAAGTCAGATTTTTAGTGCGAAGCAGTGCAAAAGATTGGTCTCTCCAGTTATGCTAACAATAAGATACGCGAATGTGAACTTTATATGAAATATTCCAATGTGAAAAATCATTTATTTGAAAATTGCACATGCTTAATGAATGATTATAAGCACTCTCAAAAAACAAAGTAATCGAAATTAATTGATAAGAAAGCTAATGCATACGTTCTGCAAAATTATTATTATTAATTAATTACTGTCACTAGCAGTTTCTGAAAAATATGACGAAGACGCGAATAACACGGCGATAAAATGCTTGTAGCATTTGAAATCGTTCTCGGAAACTTACGACATCTGCTGTTGATATAACAGCTAATCTGAGGCAATTAAAATCGAGCAAATTGAATGCATCATTTCAAAGATTAGAATAGCATATTTTCTAACGAATTGTAGGAATAATTTTGTTGTCAGATCGATGTATAGTGCAGTACTTCGCGGATACATTTACGTCACAAATTACATTGATGATTAATAACATAACGATAAATATGGAACGTACCATCTAAATCTTTGCCAGGTTTCAAATCGTCGTGATTATGAATTACGGTGTCATTAGCGTTCTCTGAAAAATACGACAAAATAGTTAAGATGCGAGTAACACGGCGATAAATTGCGCATAGCAATTAAAAACGTTCTCGGAAACTTACGGCATCTTGTGCCTAAATGACAGTCTATCTGAGGCAATTGATCGTTATAAAATACTGGAGCGCAGTTTTGATGAATGTCGTTTGCATCACGGAATTCAGGACTACAGTATGGACGTTTGGGTTTGACACAGAAAGGCTCGATGTTTTTACCTGAAAATATTAAATATTACATTCCCAAGTAAAATCGATATAGAAGTAGTTTAAGAGAATTTTGATTGAGAATGTGAATTATAAGTATATAGTAAAAGTTAGCAAGTAAATTTATTTAAAAAAATAATTAAAATATTACACATTTTTACCTTCGTATCCCGGTTGGCAGATACAATTCAACTCTGGTTCATTCTTCACTTCGAAATACTCTCCATCTTTATATATATTTCCATCTACAACGCAAGTGGCTCTGTCTTCCGGTTTCTCAGCTGAAATATATAAAGAGTTTTTATATATTCATATTATGCGAGTATACGTGCTATTATTACTATTTGCTTAATCGTACTAAGAAATATAATGTGTGACTTGTTGAATAATTATTTGCATCGAGTTTTATCAATAATAAATAACAAAAGTATATCTCTATATTAAAATAAGTTTTCTAATACGCAATTTTGATACAGATAGTTTCTATATATGTATAATGATCGATACATAAATTTCGTATATGAATATGAATATACATAAATAATTTGTTAGATTCGATGAAGATAAAATGTACTTACGACAAATGTCAATTCCATCTTGGCAACATTTTGATAGATCTCCCCGTCTATAGCAACCAGGTTCTATTGGTCCAAAAGCACAATCGACAGCAGCACATACAAACGAAGCACTACTCAAAAAGATTATACGATTTGAATAAACAGAATCTAACAATTTCATTTTCATATTGCCTATAATCTAGCTAATAAATAACTGATGCGACCAAGATTTGATATCTTTATGTTTAAATAAATTTTGTCGAAATGCTTTCCATAAATTTTATTCTTCGCAACGATCGTTTATAGACGAAAAATCTATGGAGTAAATAAAATTTAAAACCTAGAATAAATAAATTTTCCGATAAACATGATCGAATGACATGTGTGAAATTTGATACACAAAGCCGTTAATTAGATGGCTATAGAAAAACCAGCGCGATTTTACTAATATGAAGAAATTCCGTGTAAGATACGAATTATGCTCACGTATATCTGACACGTGTTGCTGATAGAATAATTCTGAACTGTTGAGACGAGAGAATGTGATTTGAATAATGTGACATGAATCTTTCATAATATCGAAAGAAAATGCACTCAACAACTGATGTTCGTATTAAATACTCATGATTGCCACGCTAAATTTGCAGATAGATAGAAGACTTTTCAGTTAAATCGCGAAATAGCTGAAGTTGACAGCGCATTTTCACGCTATAGTTATTTAAAGTTGTGCATTGCACTATACAAAAAATGTTTGTTACACATACATGCATTAGAATAATTTTTAATAATTATTATTAATAATTATTCGTGTGTGAAAAGTATTATTTCTCACTTTTTCTTACTATTTGATGACCGAGTTATTTTTCGTTGATTTTCGCTGCTAAGCAGATTGCATGCCAAATAAGAATAACATGTAATCGTATACATATGTTCCGTTCATCGTGAAAGTTATTTACGAGTGCGATGTATGCATGTATAAACTGATTTATTTATGTTAAAATCGTACTTACATTCCATCGTTATTCCATCCACGTCTGCAAGTGCAACCGATGTCGCATGGATTCGCGTCTTTATCCTTAAGCTCTTCACCGATCTCGTATTCTTTACCATTAACATAACACTTGCTCGTAGATCTCTCCCTCAGATGATCACAATTATATTTCTTCGCGCAACAATCACCTTCATTTTCGTACACAGGCTTGCAGCGAAGAGATTCATAATACCGCAACGGACCCGGGCACTTCGTTTTATCGCATTCCGCTTTACAAAAAAGAAAGAATCGAAAAGATTTGGTAAAAAAAAAGATAACGCGTTATCATTGCATGTAGATAAATGATTGCGCGTTTAGGTCTACCAACCTCGCAGATTATTAAATCCGTCGATGTAATGAGAGATTAATTTGAGATGAGGTGATTATTCCGAAAATAGTTGAAAGATGAAATTCAAAGTGACGGGACACAAGTGAAGTATCGCTTTTTTTTTCCTTAGGACTCACCCTGGTCAGCCTTGACGACGGCGACTACGAATGCCACGTAGACATAAATTTGAACGAGAAAAACATAGCGCGACATGATCGGGCACGATGCAAGAACTTTATTGCTCTTTGGCATTCGTGTTGCAGTATTTATTACTTCTGTTCGTTCGCGGCTGCTATTCGGAGAGGGATCGAAATACGAGAAGAATGATCAACGCACGAATGGGAGAGGGAGAGTGCGGGAAAGCGTGGAAAATAAATACATATATATATATGTATACATATGTATGTGTGTGTATACGAGAGCGAGAAGAAATATAAACGAAGAAGATAATGAGAAAAGAATAAGAAAAGAGATAAAATCTGTGTTTGTTAGAGAAGTATAGAAGTGAAATATACGGAGGAAGAGAAAACATTTGCGCATCAAAAAAAATAATGAAACAATTAGTAAACATCAAAGAAGATGCAAGTACAATGTAAACGAAGAAGTATACACGAGTATACACGCGAGAACAGTAATGCATTCTTAATGCGGTGCGTCTGCATTCGCGCAGAGATTTTATGACGTGCACAATTTACAAATACTTTTCATCTTTTTTGCAAAATATAATAGTTAAACTATACTATTATTTTTGTTTAAATGATAATATATATTTCTTAAATATTACAGAGAAATTTAATTGTTAAGTGTAAGTGTCCCGGAAGACATTAATGCTCCCGAGTGTATACAATCCACGCATTATAAATATTTGAGTCATAAGAGAAATTTTCGTAAGGATGCTGAAATAAATAATTTTTATATGAAATGTTGTTAAGAAAGAAAAATATAATTTAAGTATAATGTACAGATATTTCAATGCATTGTTATTACACGCCTAAATTAATATACTATACGAGAAGAAGTGCGAACATACTATTACTAAACTCGTTGATAATTATAGAAAGTAGTTTTTAAGGCTAACTGCTCGATCGATATTTTCTTTACGTTTAAAATACGTCGATTTCACGAAATAATTGTTCTACGAGATGTACAGTCAAATTAGTACTGCTTAACATATTTTTGCTTAATATATTTTCTCATAAACGACTATTCGGAATACTTAAGATAATTCCTTTCGAATTATTGCACGTTGAAAATCACTACTTAGCGAAACAGTATTTCATGTAAGAATTATTCATCTCATTGTCAGCATCCTTGCGAAACTTTCCTGTAAATTTTGTAGACATTTTACTCGTATACTAAGTGTTTTGCATTTAATTTTCTTTTATTTAATATTTTTCATTTAATATTCAATATCCGAATTATCTAAAGCAATGTTCGTTTCAATTCATCGCAAATTGACACTAACTGTTAAAATATAATTTTCCAATAATAAGTATTCGTAATTTTAATATTTTAGGTACGATTTTTATTTGGATAAATGTGGCTATTTTTGCGAAATACATTTTTATAAAAGAAAAGTCTATCTTGATTATAGGTGATGAAAAACGGTTTACTTTACTTTAAAGATGCAATGTTCCGCAGTGTCAGACGATTTCGCATAATCAATTAGAGGGGAGGTGTAATGATATTAATTACGCATATAATCCCAGAAAATGAATAATTTTGCTTTCGTCGTCGAGTCGAGTCGAGCAAAGTTTGTATATCCGGTTACATAAGTTACATAATTAAAAAGGTTGAAATTAACGTTTTCCCGTCGTAGGAATATGTATACTTTGGATGAATTGTGGAATTATCTGGATCGAATATCGCGATATATCCGAAACATGTATTATCATTTTGCAAACAGGCACCGACTATAAAACAAGTATTAATATCACGAACGTGACGTCTCTCATGAGTCAAGATAATGATTAATCGCACGAAGAAACGTGCGAAATCGAGTGAACGTGTCAAATAAAAACTTAAGGATGAAATAATATCTTATTACAATATTATTTCAGCCTTAAGTTTATTTGATATATATGTATATATACACACATATATAGGATGATTCAGAGCGAATATAACAAACTTTGACAGATTGTTTGGGAGGTCATTCCGAGTAAAAAATATCAATGAACATAGCTCCTATTTTCAATACTTATGTAGTTACAGAAGTTTTAAAATTTTGCTACTATCATAATAAAATCACATGCTTGGTAGGAAGTGATTTTTGAGAAATTAAAATAAAACAGGAGAATATGCAGCACATTTATTTACAATTTAATTTTATAATAAATAAATAAAATCGAAATTCCCTGATTCATGCAATGCGTGCATTCAAGCTCAGGGAGCACATTTCGAGCATTTATTATAAAACTGAATTGTAAATAAATGATGTTTACATATTCTTCTATTGTGTTTTGATTTCTCAAAAATCACTTCCTACCAAGCATATGATTTTTACTATTGTAGCAGCAAAATTTTAAAACTACTATAACTACGTAAGTATTGAAAATAGGACCTACATATGTTCATTGATATATTTTACTCAGAATGATCTCCCAAACAATCTGTCAAAGTTTGTTACTCTCGTTCTGAAACACCCAATAATATATCAAATAAACTTAAGGTATTTTATATATATATATTTTACATACCGTCTCAGTAAAGTGTTTCTCGAGCTGCAACCACAAATCAATGATGGACAGGTGATGCCTTCTCGGATGATCGCGAAGATCAGAGATGAATTCTTCATTCGAGACACTTGAGATGCAACGCCATTAATCGCGTTAGCGCGTAAATCACCAAAGCGATAGGAGGCCGCAAAAGTGGCTCATAACTGCGAGTTTACTACACGTTGCCCGCCAGTACGTTACACGTTCCCGGGACCGAATGTTCGCCATTACACTCGGTTATAGCTTGGTCGATGTAAGCCGAATAAGTTCGCCCGTTCGGGAAACTGATTTATCGCGTTCGAGGGATTGGATCGTTAGTCTTATCCCCGTAAAACTAATGACTCAATCTCGGTCGTCGTCTCCCCCGATCGACTGCCAGATTCATCGACCTGCGAATCGCGTACGATCGAGCTGAATATTTCCGTGGCGGAACTCGGTTACATTCGGGCGAATGTAAATTCGCGTTGAAAGCGCGAGATTCCTCGAATCAGCGAGAATCTTATCGCGAACGCGCAACACTCTCGCTCGTTGATCCGAAAGAAAATGGTCTGCATAAATATCGGATTAATAACGACGTTGTCGCTCTCTTTTATGTGAGGACGATTGACGAAAATTTCGGATTTTATCCAGATTTATTATTTTAAGAGCAATTAAAATAATATAGTATTGTCAATTGATAAAACATGTGAACATTTGCAACTTTGTTTCTTGTCACAGTAATATTTATTTATATACTTATTATACATATAATGTAAATTATATACACTGTATATATATTATTAAAGATTATATATAATTTTTTTAAAATTATATATTTAATATAAGTAAATTATATATACAATATATATGTATAAAATGTAAATTTTGTATATATATATATTTATATGTATTTATAATGTGAATTTCTTTCTTAAATTTGCTAGAATTGAGGGTCTTAATTACAAGTATTAATCGACAATGGATGAATCAATATAGAATTACATTTATTCAATTAATCTATTTTCGATGCAAACTAAAAATTTTATCTCTCTTTAAGCATAACATTTATGCCTCTGTTTTAGCATTAATCTGTACAATTTAAAAAGATAGTGAACATGTTACCCTGAGATAAGGAAGCCCTTGAACTAAGGTCAACTACGTCATTATCTACGTCTCGTATTGCGGGCATATCGAGATAAGATATTTTTCACTGTCTCAACCTAAAACGCTAAATAAACTTTGAACGAAGTTTAACTATTGCCCGATGCGTTTGCGTTATTTACATATATTTCTTGTGCGGCTGAAAAAGTGAAGCGAAGCGCGATCTAATGTTTTTCGTGTACTTTAATATTCTTTACAAACGTGAAACAGCTGTAATTTCAGTCTTTATTAACGCGAGACGATTCTTGAGTTTGCATTTTTTTAATGATTCGATCTTGTTCTCGACGTAGAGATAATTAATTATTAATCAAAGAGCGACATATTTTTCGTAATTAACAACACGATATTTCATGAGACAGACAAAGTGTTGTCAGGGATATATTAATTAAAATCTAGGAAAGATGTTTGAAAAATCACATTCACAATTCAAGCATAATTATTTTATAATTTACAAAGAAAGATTCATGATAAATTATTAGAAAACAAAATAGATAATATGAAAGATCTATACAATAAATTTAAATTGTTAGGCGAATAAATATTCTTTCTGGAAGAAATAATATATCAAGAATATGAGAAACATGTATGTAAAAGAAGCTTATAAAGGATAACAAATCAAATATAGACGAGATAGAGGGATTTACGGATATTGATGACGAGAGAAGAAGTTGAGAGGGATATTACATTCAACATCGATAGAGATAGAAGGCAAAATAGATACACTGGCAAAAGCGTGCCCCTCCGATAAAAATAAGGTAAACGGCTAAAGTATGCACGAGGTGATGAAACTTGAAAAAGGCAGTCGGCACACTTGAAGTTCTCGATGCAGAGAGTTTCGTTTCGCAGAGCGAACGGTATACGATCTCATTTCCGAGCGAGCGCTTTTGAATCATCGTCAAGTATTGCTGTTTCCTTCAGTCGCAAACGATTTATTGCGCGTATGCAGACAAAATATCTAAAGAGTAAAGAACACGAGTCCGAGTTTATGGAATTGTCAGCCGAGCTTCTCGCTTATATTCGTGAATATACGCAAAAAAATATGTTAAATGCTGCATTAAAAAATTTAGTTATGACATAAAAACGTACCGTAATTATAAATAAGTTGAGTACCGCTGCATGTTTTGCCGTAATTAGAGCTCATCGCGGATAAAAATTATGATAAATAAGCAAAGAGACCGTGGCACACATATAGATATTTATAAACGTATTGAAGCTGGAAAATATATTCTTCGCGTTTACGCACATTTCGAAATTCTCAGTTCCAAGTGGATCTGATCGTTGATACAGATGGAATTCGATAATTTGATAAATAACCGAATAAAGGACCTGTTGGACCTGTTTAGGTCACTCCAAAATTCATTAAATGAAAAAAATTTTCATAATGATCGATGAATTTGCAAAACACTTTTTTGCATCCAAAACCTCCAAAATTCTTCGAGGAAAGAATTAATAAATTACCGTCTAAATGGCAACAAGCTGTACCTAATAATGGAGAATATATAACAGATTAGAATTTATTGTAAATAATTTTAAATATAAAAAGTTCAGTTTGTTAAGTAAAACGGAACTTATTTATTAATCAACCCAATGGAATCACGGTTATAAATGTAAGAGCCCATAGACTATTTATAAGCCCGCAAGCTTTTATATTTATTGATATTGCGCGCATTTATACACTTAAATATCTTAAAAAAATAAACAAGAAATTTCCATTAGAATTATAATAAATCCATGACAAAAATTGAGCGAAAATTCAAAGCCACGCGCTCTTCAAAATATCACCTTGTCATATTTTAGAATATTGTTACAACGTAATCGGGGTTGAGAGGCTGAAGAACGCGACGGCCAAAACGGCGACAACTAACATAAATTCGGTCAACTTAACGCTGCAACACTTTACGGTAACTCTCTTAGTACCTTCTCCCCTCTTCCCCCCCCCTCCCCCTCCATCCCTTTTCCTAGTCGTTCTTCCCTCCAGCGCCTCGACGAGACTGCACTGCTTCCTAGGAACTTGCGAAATTCCACGGTAAGCGCCGCACAAATTCTCGGGGGCGATATCGCGCCGTAAGAAAGTTCAAGTCGACGTTATCATTACTCGCACACCGGCGCAATCGCGGACGTGAGAAAGTTGGCAGGAAGGAACGACGGAGGAACAATCCTTCAGCCGTCATTCCCTTTAAGCTTCGTCCTTGCTCCCCGACAAACCCTTATTAACGAGTACGCTCGTTTTTTATTTCACATTCTGCCTTATGTAGAACAAAATTACTGCTCGTGTGTAATACAATCGAAAGTTTACAATTCAAATAATAATTGCACGTCGCACCTATAATCAAAATAGACTAAACAAATATATTAATAATATTATAAATATATAATATTATAATAAATGACATAATATAATGAATGAAATATAATAATATAATAAATATTATAATAATAAATAATAATTTAATAATATAAATACAATAATATTATAATAAATAATAATGTGTATAAATGTAATAATATTGTGTATAATTGCTTTATAATTACAAAAAAAATACGATTAATCGATAATGGATGCAGAATTGTAAGAGTCTTGATATCTCAAGTAACGCGAATTAATAAAAATTTTCGATCTCTATGCATTCAGCTTTTAAGATCTCGAAACGTATTTACTTGTGTTCAATTATATTAATTGTTAATTATATTTATTTAATTATATTAATCAAACTTGGCAACGTGAAAAATACTGTAATATGAATTTAACTCGCACAAGCGAGAATTGAATTTGCGAGCTTCTCTGCAGTGTAAGAATTACGCAGATTTCCCGAGCTACTGTGTTTGCGTCTGACAACTAAATGGAAAATCGCATGTATGTTGAAGACACTCTCTAAAAGTTAGCGTGGAGCCGACGTAACTACAAGCTTAAACCTTTGTCTGGACCAGCAGCCGTCAGGTTAGAGCGAGAAGAAAAACGCGGCTTATCCGTGAAAGCAAACGCGAAAACTAAAACCCTCGCAAAGCCACGAAGTAGAACAAATTTGTCTTCGGCGAGAGAGATGATTTCTTTTTTTTTTCTTTTTCGCCCGCCGGATACGCGCATACGTTGTGTGTAACGTTGATTCCACGATACGTAGGTGCGATTACGTTAAAAAAAATAGTGATATATATTTTCCAGTCTCTAAGAATCAGTGGGAAAATCTGCATGTACGCTTGTCGGCTTTAAACGACGCAAAAACAAAATACTTTGCCGTTTTGCATGTATTACGTGACAAGTAAAACGTAGCTGCATGTGATGACAAACACGGCTGATCTTCTTGGACGCTAATACTCTTGGACGAGCAATTAGTTTGATAAAAAAAATTGTATCTCGCACATGAAAATTGCGAACTCGAATCTGCTCGAGTTAGCAAGATTCTTGTCCGCCCATCTCACTAATAAACGAGGAAAAAAACAGGAAGGTATTACGATTGCAGTAATACTTCCTTACGGAAAATCTTGCGATTCAGTTATTCCATTATCTGACTCTTCTAGTGACTGACTTGTAGAAATGCAATTTCTTGGAGGAATCATGTAGAGAAACATATTCTGAAAATACGTCTTCAATTCTGTCTCGCTATTAGATTAATCTAATATTTTTGCACAAAAATATTGTCGTTTATTTCGGCATTACTTTTTTAAACGATAACTCTCCTGTGTTTCTTCGCGATATCACGTGTCCGTTGGAATAATTTATTTGCCATTTATGTACAATCGCTTTTTTTTTCGCTTTACGAGCTGTCGCTCCCTCCGTTGGAATCAAAAACGAAATTGAGTCGCATCAATAACGGGGGATTTCTATTTTGCCGGATTAGAGAATCGAGCCTTGAATGTACCCCTGAACTGACATAAACCTATACTGGGGGAGGGGGTCGGGGGGGGGGGGAGAAATGGAACATTCTCCGTAATATCCAGCAAGAGGTATTTAGCGGCGCGTCAATGCTGAGATGCAGAAGATGCCGCGGATCATCTCCCACTTTCTATTATCAATATCTCGAGATATTCGCGGGAGTTCAGTGCAAGGGAGTCTTGCGGTGGCGGATCTTGTGTAGGCTTTGGAGGATTTAGCGGGACCGCGCTTCGAAGTTCATCCGTTAATGACCGGGCCTTAGGCGGGCCTAGGCTTGTATAACTTCAGTTCGCGAATATCCGAGCCCGCTACTCGAGCCTGGCGCGTTCAACTAATGACACGTTGAGACGATATCGTCGCAACTTTCGATGCCACGAGAGCGCTCTGTCGCGATCTTACAGCCGCTGATGTGTCTTAACAAGTTCGGCGAAAGACGAAACGATGATAACAGCTGCTGCCTGCTCTCGAAAAGCCGTTCGATAAACAGCCAGCGAGAGCAAGAATTCAAATTCACATTTCGCTTTCGTCGTCGTAAAGACTCTTTCGCTTCTTAATTACTTGGACGTATTTTGTGTTTAAAAAAAAAGATTCTGTAACTTTTTGGTACATTATCATGAATATGTACACTGAAAATATTGTATTCTCATTTTAAGAATTTTCCACTCATTTTTGGAGTACCCTGTTCTAAAATAGGCGTCAAAAGGATCCTCTTACCTTAAGAAGGGAAACCTTTAAAGATTAGTATCAGATATTCCTAATTTATAAAAATGTAGACGAAATGGAATTTATTTTTATATTATCTGTACTTTTTATTTTACTGTACATTTTTTTTTTTTCTTTTTACATTATACATGTTTCATTACAATTTAAACTAAAATTTTTTTATTATAATAATTTTAATTTTATAGCGCATGACTGAAATTTTCTTTTTCAAACTACTTGTTAATTTCACCCATTCTTCTAATAAACTAAAACCATTCAGTGACAAACACTGCACTGCACTGTAAATTACAATACTATGTAACCATATACGTTGCTGCAACAATATGATCATATAACGCCAAATAAACGGTCCGCATAAAAAAACATACGACTGTTTGTTATTATCAAAGAATATATTCTTAGTTTTAGAGGATATTCTAGAAACACTTCAGAATATCTGTTAAGAAGCATACATTTTATAGTACACAGTCCTCTTACTTGGAGAATAGAATTTTTTCGGTGTAAAACACGATGACTCCAATCGCAAAATGAATAACAAAACAGCTCGTCGTTTATTATACTTTGCGGATTTTCCGGGATCTGTCTAAGAATACCTGATTTTACATCGAGTTATGTAAACTCGTTCGCGCTGCTCTTGTCAGAAACGAAGAGGAAAATCCGGAATCTAACAATAAGCGCACTCCTCGCCTCTCGATAAGGAGTTAATTATGTTATTTGACTTAGCAATTAAAGAACAGATTTTTCCGCCAACTCCGTAGGTACCGCCACCTCTTTTCTTTTTTTTCCGCGGACAAAGTTAGTTTCACGCGGGCCAAGTTAATTACAAGTTACGAAATTAGAACTTTACCGTCTGTTCCCGGATCCCAGGACGCAAATTAATCCAGCTGGACGAGAGAATACAAGGAAAAGAATATAAGCGGATTTCGTTAAAAATGTCATCCTCTTAACATCCTGGTCGTCGCATCGGGACGACGGAATTTAAAAATTAAAATTGCAAGCATTTCTCACACGACAAGAGTTTTTCGTCTTTCGGTGTGTCTTCTCTGTGTGCGTGTATTCACTCATATATGCAAAATATACTGTTTTATTCATAGCTGAAATAATGCAAAAATTGAATATTCAAGGCATTAAGATTAATTTGGCAGATCCTTTCAATTGAAACACCTCTGTAATATCCTTTTTTGCGCGAGGAGTTCCTCATCTCGCTGTGTGTGTGTGTGTGTGTGTGTGTGTGTGTGTCTCAGGGGATTAAAAGAAGAATTATCATATATCCACATATAAGAGTGCAGAATTCTGAAATTGAAACTAACTTTTTCAACAATGTGACGGAGAAAATAATGAAGTTAGCTCGGCGCTCTTTTGAAGTCGACTATTCATTCGCACTTACTCGTACTGAACTTACTACACATTTATGACTTCCGCTAAAAGTTTCCTGCATAAAGGATGAATAATGCATTCCGTATTCCGCGAACGGCAATACATACTGTATTTGATTTTTCGAAGCACAGCACTTTACTAAAGAAACAGCGCATCGAAGACGCTCGGGATGAGAGTGTGCGCGCTTCGTAAAAAAGGGACCAAAGTTACATTAGCGGGAGAAGAGAATTGGTTTGGGAAGACTCTTGAAGACTTGCTGGCATATTTGGAAAATAAGGAGAAAGCAACGCAATAAAAAAGGCACGTTCAACGGCCCATTACGAAAGTCGTAAAAAAGATTAAAGTTAAAGTTCGCCGTTATGCAAAATCGCTCTCTGGCTTTCTGCCGTGCGTCACACGTGTGTATCTATGCGGTGCACACGTTCATGCGAATCTCACACACACATACACACACACACACACACACATCGGTAATTTCGCGTTTGCGTATCGTGAGTAATACGCGGCGAAAAGTACCCGAGGTAATTTAAATTAGGAAGATATTTCGCTGACTATAACACGGCTGTGCTATGTCGTTTATTTTTCGTAAATTATGCCGAGATCGTACCTCTCTGCGCTTCGAGAGCAATATATATCGCGGAGAAAATACACAGGGTGACCGAAATACGTCGCGATCTAGATGGTGAAATCTGCGATAATTTCTAGCGATTTATTGCTTATCAGTAACACGACTTAGAATACGCAAGCAAATTTTTAAATAGAAATAAAAATATTATAAATTAAATTATGAAAATATTGTAAATTAAATTATAAATATTATAAATAATACAAAAATATAAAATTTATACAATATAAATAATACAAAAATATTATAAATTAAATTATGACAATGATGTGATTCGGCACAGCAAAGTATTTTTATTGCTAAATAATATTTAATGATTAAATATCATTGGAATCATTGCACATGTAAATAGGCAAAAATTTCCGCAGCGATCATAATCAATGATTACAATAAATCAATTATTTTTTAATCAATCAATTAAAGAGAGTTCAGAATCTGTTGAATCAAATTGAGCGAAAAAATATTACATTTTAAAAAAGTAATATTTTTCATCTTTAATAATCATGTGTTATATTTATAAGTTAGTTACATATATATGTTATTTAAGTCAATTTCATGCAGATCGAAGTGCACGTTATTCTCGCCACCCTGTATTGCAGCCGAGCCGCGAACGAGAGTGTTGTTTACGATCGGTGTGGACGCGTAATTGAGTGCGCTTAATAAATAAACATGCTCCCGCTCGAATACGCATCCACGAGATGCATATGGGGGTGAACTGTAAAAAATGAATTCATTTTTCAGGGAATGTTGGTCGACTCAGAAAATATGCGACATTCCATTCAAATTGCGAAAGTCATGTGAAACATTAAAGAGTCATTTTTCAATCGTCGATGTTGCGATTAATACATATTTTCTGATCGATGCAGGGAGAGAAAAATTATTTGCGGTAGCGCACACACACACACACACACACACACACACACACACGCGCGCGCGTATTCGAGATATGTAAAATAAATTATATTATTAGGTTGATTCATAAATAAGTTTCGTTTTCTTTAACAAGCCGAATTTTTATTTTTAAAATCATTTACAGTAAACTTTAATTTGTTATATATTCTCCATTATTAAGTATATAACTTGTTCCTATTTAGACGGTAATTTGTTGATTTCTTCCTCGAAGAATTTTGGAGGTTTTGATGCAAAAAAGTTTTTTTACAAATTCATCGATCTCAGCATCATTATGAAATTTTTTTCCAATATTAATGAATTTTGGAGTGATCTAAACAGATGGAAATCTGATGGGGTAAAGACCGAAGAATAAGAAGGATGAGGTAGAACTGATCACAGAATTTGTTTCTGAGTTATTTTAACAGTACGTAATCGAGCGTTGTCGTGTAGCAAAATCATATTTTTGCAATTGCTGAGGGCTGGTCGCTTTTATTTTTGCAATTTTTCTTGTACTCGTTATAGTTGATGCACGTATACATCCGCTGTGATTGTTTCGTTTCGATTTAAAAACTCATGGTTTCTCAGAAGAAATGATTCAGTAATTATCTTATAGCGAAACTTATTTATGAATCAACCCAATATATACATATTGGGTTAATTCATATAAATTATGTTCTATATTTAAATATATATAAATATAGATATAAACGTACTTGGAAAATTTTTAACGAAGAGGTGCTTCCAGAAGCGATTCGATTGCGAAAAATCGAAGGAGGAAACTTAGGACAAGAGAAGAACTGAATCCTCTCGCATCCCTCTCTCAAGAAACGAATCTTGATTAATGGCACAAGTTTGCGTTCCCGCGCCGGCCATGCTCGGAATGCATAATGGGCGGAATATAATTAAAATTGAACCTCGCAGACGAAGCGAAAAGAAAGAGAGCCATCTTTCTTTTTCTCGCTCTTTCTTTTGCACCAACTTCTCCCGCTCCCTCTTTCGCCGCAACAGCGTTAGTCTAACCGCGGAAAAATAATGTCGTTGGCCTCGCAATTAGCGGCGCCGTCTTTGAACAATGACGGCAATTAGGTCGGTCCACGTCGAACAAACGCGAGAGAAGTGCACCGATCGTTAGAGAAACCCGAGAAAAATCTTCGTGGCGGATTGTAAACGTTGCGCGAGAGAACACAACGTCAGTGTTTCGTTAATGGCCAATTCGCTGAATGAAGTCGTTCAGAGCTTTCTTCAGCCGTTGATGACGTCACTGTCCCGCGTCTTACCGAATCGGATTAATCTTGGAAAGGTCTGGAACGGGAATTTTTAAACTAGTAGAGGGAACAGGAATGTAATAAAATTCGTTCGCCTTGGATGAAATTGTGAACTATATTAAGATATATTTTTCTATTTGGTAATAAATATTTCACGTTAGTATAAATAATAAAATATCAATATACAATGTAGATAATAATTCACAATATTGGTCTCATATCTCTCTCTCTCTCTCTCTCTCTCTCTCTCTGTTTAAAATATTAATAATAATAAAATTCATCTTTTTTTACTACGCTCTAATACTGGCACGTAATTTCACGATATGAATTATAACGGGATCGATATTCTCAATAGTTTGGAATATCGACCTTTTTAAACGATCTCATTTCTTTCGAAACAATAAAACTCGGTCGCACATTCGGCCGACTAAGTTTACACAAAGGTGGAAATTTTTACGGACGTGTATATATATATATATATATATATATATATATATATATATGTATAAAAGGCAAGCACGCTCGTAGCATTCATTCTTCAAATTCTTTTCCGTGTTTCATCGAATGAGAATATTACGTAAAACGCAGATTTTCCGTAAGTAAACATCTAAAAATAATTTCCGGTTAAATAAAGCGACGTAATGCGACAGGCGATTTTTTTTGGCACACTTGACAGACACAGCAGCAAACATAGTGATTAATTATATTATGGACGAAAGATATCACACTTTCGTTTGCGAGTTTTCTTAATAACGAGACGCCACTTGTATCAGTACCGTATCAGCATGTTTAACACCGTAATTTCTAGTTGAAACACGAACCACGCGGCAATTTCAACGGAAATTGCCGCGTTTTAATGGCTCCCAACTGATCCTTTAAATACTTCCATGCTGCATTACGCTAAGTAGCTTAATAATTAATTCCTATGTGGAACTTGCGCCGCGATAAAATTTGTCGCGAATTAATTGAAAAATAATATTCTCAGACGCTTTTACACGCCGTTTACACGTTTAATGTACGCATTGCTAAACAATTCGCTAATTAATATGTTCGCATATACAATTAGATCCTCGTTAGGCGAAACATCGACGCGAGTTGATTTAACGGCGTTAACCTTCTCTGTCAACATTTAACACGAATTTTGCAATACGTATGTCTATTCAAATTTCCTAGAACCGATATATCCGCGGGCTAAGAAGAATAATAAATAGGTCTCCGTACGAACAGCTCGTATATGATGACGCATGTCAATTTCACGTTGAAAAATTTCAAGGTAGCGGCTAATCTGAGAGCCAAATCGACAGGGCGGCCGTGCATTAATGAATTTCTATCCGTTTTACATAAGAATACACTTTATACGCGTATATCACACACGAATGTCATCTCAATCTCACCTTGACCCGATCGCTCCATCTCATGGTTTCTCAGAAGAAGTGATTCGGTAATTATTTATAGCGGAACTTATTTATGAATCAACTCAATATATTTGTGTAATCTCGGCCGTAAACGGAATAAAATCTCCGTGCGCGTTAAATTTTCGATGTTACAACGACACGGAATAAGCGTATATCTCAGGTGAATTTTCCGATTTTTATCGTTACGTTAAGCATACAGAGGCAATTTTCGCGTGCGAGTAAAACATTGAAATCCACTCAAGCACACACCGAAATTATGCCGATTTCAATCGTTGAATTTAACCCCTTCTCTCCATTAATTTTTTTTTCTGAATATTTCTCTTGTACCGTGCCGGTTATCTCGTGGATCGAAATCCATTAAGGAAACGTGAGATGTCTTATCGAAGCTGCCCTCGCGATCATTTGCTGCGACGAAGACCGTAGGTAGAGTCGAGGCACCGTTCTCGATAATATCGTTTAGCGCACACACACACACACACACACACACGTGTAGATATTTCATGGACGACTTACCTTGTAACTGCCGACCGCGTGCGCGCCATCGTAGATGTAGAGATGGTCGTTGCAGTCTAACTGCAGCTGATCGAATCGGAGCATGAAACGCTGGAGGATGCTGTGAGTCTGGAAAGTAATGGCGCAATCGAGCTCCCTCTCATTTTGCGACGTAAGAACGGCGCCGTCTATCTTCCTGTAGAGATCCCGCAGGAAGTATTTCTTGCAGACGTCGCTCATCTGGTCTGGAAGGAGAACGGAAATAGACGAACGGTGAGAGTTAATCGATTCGACTTCGATACTTCGCGTAGATCGCAATATAAACATTTCTTCCGACGCTGTTATATATTATATATGATTATATATAATCATATATAATAAAAAATATATATATGTATATATATATATATATATATATATGATTTATATGTATACAATGAGTTATATTTATTAGATGTAATCATAAATGTATGATTCATCAAACTAAGATAGAAATTTTCCTATAAAAATTCAAACATATTTCTCTCTCTCTCTCTCTCTCTCATTTTTTCTCTCTCTATATATATATTCGAAAATAAGAAACGGGACAAGTGTCAGGATGAAAATTAGCGCAATTCGATATTTTCCGAGATAAACGAGAGCAAATTTTTAAGTATACGTCCTGATTGGCCGCGACATTTCGCGTTTTACCATGGAACGTGAAACGAGCATGAAACACGCGATCGCACTTTTCCACTATTACGCGCGCGTTTGAAAAGTCGCTGTATACAAAGAAAATGAAATTCGCATGTTCAGCGCGCAAAAAAAAAAAGAGAATTCGCACTTTTCCCGCGCGAACGACACGACGCATCGTACAAATAACCGCAATGCCGTGAGTGCGGATTTGCATTTAAAACGAATGATAACGAATGCGCGACGACAGTCGGCAGTCAACGCGTCGGAGAAATAAGTTAGAGACGCACTTCGGCCCGGGGGCTTGTTCCGGGACGTTATTGCGATATCCCCCCCCCCCCCGAAGTTTCCCCCCTTGACATTATGCCATAACATATTTCGGAGCGGGCAACAGAGGTTGCAGTTCTGGAACTTCGCGCACGTCTTCGTCTCTCGCACTCTCTCTCTCTCTCTCTCTCCCCCCCTCTCTCTCTCTCTCTCTCTCTCTCTCTCTCTCTCGCGGATCCTTCCTTTCTCTTCCTTCTTCCTCCTCCTCTCCCCTCCTGTTTCCTCTCCCCATTACCATCCCTTTGCAGCTCTTCGCTCCGGCTGTAACATCGAGAAATTACTTACTCCCAAGACCGGGGAGTTTGTGACGTTATACGTTTGCGCCAGCAACGCGTCTCATTTTCGGTCGCGTTTTGGGAGTGTGCGAGTGCGCGGCGAATAAACAGCCATGGTAAATCCGAGCATTGCGCGCGATCAATTACACGTAATAATAATTTACCAGTTTGCCTCCCCCCCCCCTCCCCTCAGTAATACACGCACGAAATGCGAGATAGACGAGAAACAATGAATTCTGTTAAACGTGCGTGGTGTTAATATGAGCGCGAACGCATTATTAACGCGATTGTTCGGTCATTACATGTGCTCCGCAAAATTATTATTTAAGCGAAACAGATGTGTCGGATAAATACATATAAATATATTTGTGCCTAGAATATATTCCGTGAACTTGAAAAAAAAATTCGTCCTTCGGCGCGCGAGAGATCTGGATCAGTAGTTCATTATTGACACCGTCATATATTTTCGTATGAATTTGATTAACCCTTCTGTCAATGTATAATTTTTCACCTTAACCTTTCTCATCAATGTATGGGTACCCGGGTACCAACTGTTTTTTTCCGACACATTGCACTGTGGCAATTTTTTTATAAGAGCCACTGGACATCGAACAATTCTTTCCCGAATACAAAGGCCCCTTGTATTTTGTTTCGGACGGAGAAAAGTTCCGACGCACACTTTTTTTAACACTTAAAAGTCGCTTCGGTTCCCCGTTCATCCGACAGAAGAGTTAAACAGGCGCAGTCGCGTCTCGTTTCGACAATTTTAACGCGTAAATTCGTTATATATCCAACTGCGAACTTCGTGTCGCGACTAGAGAGAGTAGAGAGTTGTTAACTTTTACTGCCATTGGGGTGGGGGGTGGGGGGTGGGGGTGAAGAAATTTTACGAGTCTTCCTCGAGGCGCCTCGACGCCGACGCCCGCTCGTCGAACACGTACGGTGCGTTGCACATCTGGATGTGACAGGTGGAACAGGGAAAAACGTGACTCGCCGTTAAGTAATGTGTTATGGCACGCGCAGGTGGCATTTCCCGGATCGACGATATAGAGGCCAACCCCGAGAGTCGATGTGCCTCTTCCAGCTTCTAACTCCTGCCCCCCTTTCCTCCCCCCCCCTTCCCCCTCCAATGGGACATGAATAGAGAATCGACGTGCGCTATTTCTTCCGTATCTAGAGACAAACGTCGCTATTCTTGTACGATAAATTAAAGATATATCTTCGGTATAATGAACGGCATTAACTTCAACTTTGTGCTAAATTCTCAAACGCTAGAAGGAACACGAATGCGCAATTACCCGTTAAAATTAGAGCGAAGTTTTCGATTGTTTTCCGAATATTCTGAATAAATAGTTACCGGTAAGGGGAGAATATTTCAGCGTTTGAAACTATGAAGATCCACAGACGCGTCTTTGTGCAGGGGCGCTAAACTAAATACGGAATCTTTAAAAGAGACTAAATTCAGAATCCGGAAACTTAGAGATCCCTGGAAAAGAAGAATCAAAGGTACAAATCTTCGTCGAGTTTAAAATCAGTTTTGGAGAATACAATTTCGCAGGAGCATAGGTCGGAATATCCGAGAGAGAGAGAGAGAGAGAGAGAGAGAGAGAGAGAGAGAGAGAGAGAGAGAAGGGAACTATTTTCTCAGACAACTGTGAGTGAATTTTACGAATAAGTAACTCCATTATATCCCCAAGAAGTTTCGATTTGCAAATTTCTCTTATACACGAAATGATCTGCTAAAGAGATATAACGTATAAATCTCTCCCTTAGATTTTCACGATAGTATTTCGAAGGACGATTATGATATACCAATTTATTAAAATATATAGATATAACTTTTTAACCTTTCTGTCAATGAACGGATACTCAAAGCAACTTTAAATGTTAAAAATGTGCCGGACTTTTCTCCGCCTAAAACAAAATACAAAGGGCCTTTGTATTCGGGAACCTCCTTAAATATAACAGGAAAGAATATTCGATGTCCAGCAGCTGCTAGAAAAAATTGTCATAGTACAATATATTGAAAACACAGCAGTTGGTATCCAAGTATCCACATATCCACATATTGATGAAAGGATGAAAAATTATGCATCGATAGAAGGGTTAAACGGGCGCGCGTCCAGATAGAAAAAGTAGAGAGTGTAAAATTATTCGAAAGAAATTCCTTGAAATTCTTCAATCTTAATATTTTCTCGGGATCCCTGTATCTCCGAGTTATATACATCGTGCGTATACACTTGAATCGCGTTTCTGTTCGAGGCATTCTATGTATTTCTATTCCCGGTGGATCCATTGAGAACGTTTACATCGGAGCACGCTTGACCAGCGCTCCCTCAGAAACGATTACGTTTCGCGATGAAGGGGAGCGCGCTTATTCAAATGGGCATCGATCAAGAATCGCGCGTCCTCTGCCGCACTTAATCATTTACGGTTCCTCGACGAAGGACCGAACCGCCGTTTAAATGCGCCAGTGCCACGGTGCTTAATGTCCATTCGGATCGGTCAAACGGACCGGAGTCGAATTATCGGATCGACCGATCGGCAACCGATTGATTCGCGTGCATCGTCGAGATAAAATAGAGTCGACTCGATACAAGCCGCGATTTATTAATTTCGGTCTGCTGCATGCGACGAGATAAGGAGGCACGCCAAATTCTCGTCGAATTACGCGGAGATTATCGGATTATAAACCTAGGGAAAATAGAGTTTTACACCCCCCCCCCCCCGCCAACCCTCCCTCCGCGCGATTCGCGATATGTGTAAATGATACATTTTTTATGAATTTATCTGCCGCTTCGATTGGACTGTTTTAGATATGGCAATCTCGATTCTCTCGGGATCGTAGTATCAGGATTGCCTCGACGATGAGGATTTTATTTTGTTTGTTATTTTTGCGATATTATATAGATATTTAATCGATCTGTATCTGTTTACAGAGAACTCGCGAAGTAATATCGTTTCCGCTTTGTTTTATTTATCGCTTATCAAGCGAAACGGGATATGAAATGCTGTAATATTACGCTGGATTGTTAACTCTTGCAATTATATTGCCTTTGTGCTGTATCTAATTAGTGTTGCAATCTATATCTCGCAAGAAAGGTTGCTCGGAGAAATATAATTAATTAATCGTAATTATGCAATATCGTACTCCAACTCCAGAACACAATCAGCCTTGATTATTCTCAGCAAATCGCATATAATTTGATGAAACGTCATGATATTCGAAGTAGCATGTCCTTTATCTTCTCGTCGAAATAAATTATTTTACATTATAGAAATCTCTGCAAAATAAACATGTAATATAAATCTGAATTATCATTGGCACATCATTCCGTTAAAATAATTTTTCAAGTAAACATTTTTTTTTTTTTTTTTTAATCAATATATATATGCCATATATTGGTTTCTTTATCGATATTATAAAATGTCACCGTATAGAAAATGATGATTAAAGAATATTAAGGTATTAACTATATCTCGATATGAAATTTCTCAGCTCTTCCAAAACTAATGAATGCATAAAAAACGAAATTTGTGCCCCTTTTCTGACAGTGTGTTATGGTTAAAATTTTCACAGATATTGCTATGGCGGAATGCGCGCTCGGAAAAGCGCGAAGAGATCAATCCACTCGATTCGGTCGAGCTTTCCCGCGACAATCTCGCGATCGTGATTTCTTCGAAACGTTGCCGATCCGTTCTCGGGTGAACGAGTTACGGGAAGAACGAAAGGACGAAAATAAAAAGCCCGTAACGAGGCCGGGATGAGAGGGGGTGAGACGAGACGAGACGAGACGAGACGAGACGCCCACCGCGCCACCGGAACAAGAAACTCGATTGAAAAGTTTCCGCTCGCGGCTAAGGGATAGTTTTCCGCATGGCGCGCGCAGCTGCCGATGGACCCCGTTTCGGGGGGGGGGGCGGGGGGGGCGAGAACATTCTCCGGGACGAGTCTCTCCCGCGCGAAGAGATTCCCGTAAAGATAGGAGCGCGCTATTTCCGCCGGCGGTCACGACCCCGGCGTAAATAAGGTACACGTACGCGCGAAAGGCGACGATCGGCGCCGTCAAAGTGCCACGTGCGCGCGTCTCGTCGCACCTCGCAATCGTCACACTGACTTCCTTCCGGTAGTTTCACTCGGCTGCGAATGCCCGTTATTCGAGTAGAGATGAACCACTGATGTCGCACTTGCTTCTCGTCGCGAATTGAGACTTTACCGTAATAAAACGAAATAGGGCTGGCGTCTTCCTAACTCTTAGACACGCGTATAAATAAATAAAAGATTGAATGAGATAGTAACATAAAACGAAATTATATGTTTTTTATTATAATTATTTATATTTATATATATTTTTCTTTTTTATTCTTTGATGTCTTAAAAAATATATCGAGGTAGATTATTTGTTGCTAAATTTAAGAGCCCCCCCCCCCTTGCAATAAATGTAATTAGTCTGTTCGTTGAGGAGAAGTAAGAAGTACACACGCAAAAATGTAATTTCGACTTGAAATTGACAGAGAGGAAGAGAGAGAGACAGAGACAGACAGACAGACAGACAGACAGACAGAGAGAGAGAGAGAGAGAGAGAGAGAGAGAGAGAGAGAGAGAGAGAGAGAGAGAGAGAGAGAGAGAGAGAGAGAAGGTTATCTATGTGCACATTCTTGAAACTTAATTCGTTGAGATCGTTTAATCTTTAATGTTAAATATCTTCACAATTACGTCTCCCTGTAAATATTTGCTAAGAAAAATGTGCGCGACTCAAAATTCGTCGAAAATTCTATTATTAGATGACGTTGTAAAATGGGATTACATTATCATAGAGGTAAATTTGCGTGAAATTAAAAACCGTTAAAAAAAAAAATCGCGCGCAAAAAAAAAAATTAATCAACAAGTAGCAAGGTTTCCTGAAACTGGCGAAACTAAAGCTAACGATTAACTTTCTCGGATATTAAACGATACTGTAATTTTTATCCATTTTTTTTACGGTAAAGTTACCCCGCAATCTGACTCTATCCAATATAATGGTTGATGCACTGTGAGAAACTTGAATACAGTGTATTTCGTTCCTAATAATTTCACTTGTAATCGTCTATTACTGTCTATTTATACATCGCTAAACTCGTTAAATTCGTCGTGCACGCGAGAGTAATCTCGCGTGAATTGCAAAAGTTTCTTTTTTTTTTTCTTTCAAAAACATTAGTACTTACTCGCGTGCATTAATAAACACCAATAAACGCTCATCGGCACTACAATCGCTTAAGAAACAGGTGACAAGTTCGATCGTGACGTATCGATCCTCGTTGTTCGATCCGTCGTTTGGCAGATCGGTGTCGTGTAATGTCACCGCAAAGTTTCGAATTTCACGTGAAGTCGCGTGCGAGGGAAATGAAACGTGCCGCGAAGGCGGAAAAGGGAGAGAAAGCCTGTATGACAAAGAGAGAAAGAGGGAAAGAGAGGGTGGGAAGAGGGACAGAGAGAGAGAGAGAGAGAGAGAGAGAGAGAGAGAGAGAAGTAGAAACCCTATGGTTACGATGGTGCGCGTCGGCCCTACGCGACCCTCCGGCAACCACCCCTTCTCGTATGCCACCATCCATGCGACCCTCCCTCTTGTACCCGGCCTCGCCCTCCACCACCTCATCCTTGATTCTCTCTCTCTCTCTCTCTCTCTCTCTCTCTCTCGCGCGCGCGCGCGCGCGCGCGCCCTTTCCTCACCCCCGTGGCTCTTTCCGTCTCTCTCCCTCTTCCTTCTGGCACGATGTAAGCCCGTTCCGTCGATCAATATTACTCTCTTCGAGCGCACCACGGCTCGTCTGAGCGCCAACCGAGCGCTATCATATTAAGTTCCGAGCACTTTGCTCCGAGCACTTGGAGAAGCTCCGGCACATCGCGAAAGTTTTCTCGCGCGAATACGCCCCGTGAACGGGCGATATTATCTGTATCTCTCCCTCACGACAGAGATCGCGACGCCGTTTTTACCCGCTCATACCGCTGCCTTCTATCCATTTTCTCCCCGAGCCGAGGTGAATGTAAATTTTTATTCGACATATTCCACGTCTCGCTCTCATCGCCGGGAAATCTTGCCTCCCGCGAGAATCGGCCTCGATGAGCGTTAGAACGAATTTTTGTTTGTCGAACAAGTTTACGAGAGCTAGAACTTTTTGTTGTCCATTTACACAAACTCTGGGAGAAAGATGCAAGAAGTGAAAAATCAATTTTAAATAAATTCTTGTGATTAACGAATCCAAAAATGCGCTAAGTAAAGTTACCAACATACATCATCTTCCTGACAGTTGAGTTTTCAGCGAACAGTAGCGCCATAGAATCTGCATTCCGGGCCCGCGCAAAGTTACCTTCGCTAGTCTAATAAATCTAAACCCATCTTGTACGACAAGGGAGTATATTTCTCCTCAACTCTCTTGTTCGCGTTCTCTTCTTGGCGCCAAAGAAAAGCGTCGTGTTTCGCGCGCGCGCGCTTTGTCGAAAGTACTCCTCGAAAGTTTTCCTCGACGATACGTCCGACCGATTTTATCCGGCGGGAAATAAAGAGTCGACCCCAAGAACAATATTATTGGTGCACATAACGCGGATGCTCTTAAAAGTTTACCTGCTGGGACCGTGAATGTTCCATATGGCTTTGCGCTTTCGAGTCATCGACCTAATCCGCCATACATACCGAAAGAAAGTTCAGTAACAGTGGACAAGTTTCCTTTTCTTTCTCCTCTTTACTTTTAATGCGATTTTCCGAATAACTTTGTCAGCCGCGCGATCAAACAACAATACAATTTTTATATAATTTTTTATAATTTTATTTATATAATTTTAAAGGTGTTTCAAAGTTTTTTGTGTGGATTAAATCTTGTATTATTAACATATGATGATGATGATGATGATAATAATAATAATAATAGTAGTAGTAGCATCTAATCTTCCAAAAAAAATTAACTAAATTTTAGCTAAAATTTATTGAAACGATAGATACTTTTGTGCGGTTTTAGAGAGAAAGGAGGCTCGACATTCGTCCACGATTCATCCGCGTTAAAATAATCGGACGTGCTTTACACATATTTCGGCTTTTTTTTTACGAAGCACATCTTCGCGTCACGTAAATCCGTCGCGAATTGATCCCCGGCGCTATAGTTCGATCGAACAGTTTTATCGACTATGAAAACGCTAAAATCTCGATCGTGTTGCGACGCCGGAATTCGCGTCTAATGAAATCGCGCGGGGAGATCGTGGAGAGAGAGAGAGAGAGAGAGAGAGAGAGAGAGAGAGAGAGAGGATCGCGATCATAAAAATTCCTCGTCGCCGCGGGCGGCTACCGGACGGAATTATGCCCGGCACAATGGCACCCGCTAAAAAGGGGAAACGTTACCGTCCGTGTTTTGAATACCCCCCCTCGGGGGAGCCGCCCGTAAAAATTCGCGACACATAGCGACCCGCTGTCCTAGAAACGACACTTAATCCACGTCGCCCATGCCCGGAGTATCGACGTTTCTCGACCCCAGACATGAAGTATAAACTTATGAAAGGCTAACGCGACGCATTTTAATTCAACGGCGTCTCCGTTTCCAATTAATATCGCTCGAGTAGTGAAAAATTGAAGTCGTAACGCTATGCTATATATACGTTTCACACACACACACACACATTACAAAGAAGAGAATATAATTCTTCTCCACAAGTTGTATGAGTAATTGTAAAAGTTACGATACTTCACGAAGTGTTAATTTTATTAATTTTATTTCAATAATATATTTAGTAAAATTTAAAATTTTTAAAATGCGCTGACATAATTAATCTCTGTATATATATTTGATTATATAATATATGTAATAGACTCTATATTGAGATGTAAATTAAGAAAAGAGCTCAGCAGAGCCGGATGTTACATCGCGGAAATTGATAGACATCCGGCTTTGCTAGTCTTCTTTTTTATCTTTATATATATATATTTTTTTTAACGCAATGCAACACATAATAGATTAATACGTCATTATTTTATTTAATGTTCTACATTAAGTATTCTATAATCGCGTATATTTCTTAATATATAGGCTTAATAATTACTAATATTATTAAGACTTATTAATATTTCTAATTAATTTCAATTATTAAATTAATGGTCATAAAAAGGAAAGAATGTTCTATACGAGATATGTGTGCATAAGCTATCACGTTTCGTCGCGTGTTTTGTGCATAGATTTTCTCTATTATTAGTTCAGATACGCGCACGCGATTGTCAGTAGAAATAGATACGTTTAACACAAATCCATCGAAATTTGTTCGTATCTCAAACAAACGTTTGGGTGTTTCGAACCTATAATCTGTATAAAAGGTGACACGAAGAGAACTATTTATGCATGTGTATAGCGAACGTTCGTGCTGGCTGGTGTACCTATCCGTTGCGATAGGATCGATTCTCGCCACGGTATCGTAAACCCTCACCTTACCTATCCCAAGTAAGATCCTAGGCGCGCCTCACGCACGTAACGCAAGACACATGCATCCCTAATGCATTAAGACTTAACTTTTCTTCTTCCCGGCGTGGCGAATATGGGCGCAACCCACTTTTTACCGTACATAAGTCGCGAATGAAGTTTCATGCGTGAAGACGAAGCGCTGAGAGCCCTGCATAAGCCGTAAAGAATAAATTTTACGGTGAAAAAGCGAGAGGAGCAAGTGGATTTTATAATTTTACAGTCGACTCCTGGCGGACCGTTTACTCCTGTCAGAAATTAACATATATAATATTCGTCCTCGCGAATATATATTTTGTTCGAATATATATATTATTTCTCTCAATAATCGATATATAACCATATATCGATTATTGAGACAAAAATAAGCTTGTAAGATTTAACGAGATGACCTTTGCAATGAATCCATTCAGCATCAACTCACTCGCTTGTTACAGCGGGTCTGTTTAATCCCCCGAAGTTCTCCGAGGAACTAATTGCGGTAACCCAATTTTTTTTCTCCTTATATTATATCTTGTACAAGTCGCTCTCGGTCTACGAACGGCAACGGAATTCGAGGGTAGTGATTCGCGATGGCCGATAACGCCGGCCATTCGACGCGGCGTCGCGTACGACTGTGTTTTTAGCATACGTCGATGCTGCTGAGATATGCTTCTCAGCATCCAGCGCACGGGACGGAAATATCTCTCAAGAATCATCGGCTCTCTTGCGAAACTGCGCGCGCCGCGACGATAATCCGTGACGCGAATTCTCATTCGATTTTATGGCACGAGACGATTTTATTGTGCGCCATGCGTCTTTCGCGGTTATCGAGGGTAAATTTTTAGGTACCTCGCGATCGGATTCTTGCCTCTCGCCCTGATATCGGGACGTCGTTGAAGACGGGGAGATATTGCTCGCGATACCCCGCGGGAATACTTTGCTTTTGTGTCGCTTTCGAAAAGGCTGATGAAATACTCTGGGAACGGGGCTCTTATGGCCTATAATTTACAGATCGACTTAGAGTCAAGTCGGAATATAACTTTATCTGGAAATAAGGATAAGAGATTTAAAACAAAGGAATATTCTTAATACTCTACAATACTTTGAGATAATGTCAGTATTTTATATAACTATCACTATCAGCAGACAAGTTATACATTTACACTATAGATAAGTTGTTTTTTTTTTTTTTACACTATATATCATCTTCATAATTATCTTTATAATTATTCACCAACTGCAGTAGTGTTTTCGTTTACTAGCCACTTACATGATAATAGCGCGATAAATGTATATATATATATATATATATATTGCAACATCACGTGGTGATTTATAATTGCATCAGTTCGGTATAAATTGCATTTAATTAAAATTATTATCTAATTCATATCTCATATATTGGTTTTTATCTTATAAATGCATTAGAGAGAACCGACTATATTGTAAGCACGATTGATTCAATACCAATACTTGATACTTGCCACGTACACATTGGCAAAGAAAATCTAAATAAATCAAAATTGCTCGAACGCATATCTGCATTCGTCAGACACACAAAGTTCTCCAACAAGCGCACCAACGAAAAATCTAAATCGATCATAAAATATCCCGACGAGAGTTTCAAAATATCCGAAACCGACATCAGGGTAGACGACATCCATAAAGACTAAGAAAGAAGAAAAACACCCTCCGCGCCCCGAAAATCTCGTGACGAATATAAGCAACCGTGCCGTTCGTCTCCACCCCCATCCGGAAAACCACGACCTCCCTCGAGTTACACATATCGATAAAATGCACGAGAGATGCGTACTTACAGTTATCATTCTTGCCATCGACGCGGCCGGCACGCTGGCACAGCACGAACGCCAGGAGCAGGAGGGCCCGGATGCCCCCCGCTAGGCACATCCCTGCGACGGCCTTATCGTTATCGGCACGCGCGCATCGTCCACATCATCCCCCTGCGAAAGGCACAGAGAGAGAGAGAGAGAGACACGTCCCCCCCCTCTCTCTCTCTAGTTCCTCTCTCTCTTCCTCTCTTTCTCTTCCTCTCTACATGCACGCACGCACGCACCGCGATTAACGGACACCACGACGAACCAACCGCACCCCGCGACGTGTCCCGCGCGACTGAGCGCTGCTGCTCGGCACGATTTTACGCGCGAACCGCCCCCGCACGCATCGTCCCCCCGTCGTCGTCGTCGTCGTCGTCGTCGTCGTCGTAGTCGTAGTCGTAGTCGTAGCGTAGTAGTCGTCGTCGTCGTCGTCGTCGTCGTCGTCGTCGTCGTCGTCGTCGTCGTCGTCGTCGTCGTCGTCGTCGTCGTCGTTATCGTCGAAGGGAGAAAGAGAGGGGAAAAGGGAGGGAGAGGGAAAGAGACGACCCGCGCGTGCGCCCTGAGACCATCAGTCTCTCTCTCGAGAAGGGTGTGGATGTGGACGGGGTTGAAAGGACTCCGGCGACGTACTACGCCGACACCCACGCTCATTGTTGAAGAGAGTTAATGAGGACGAACCCGTAACCGGCCTTCCGGCCGGATTACGCGTCGCCGCGCGGACACGCGAAAACGCGCGAATCACGGAAATCGCGGAAAACGTCATTCGGAAAATGCGACGGAGAGGCGGAGATAATCTTGTATGACCTGGGAGTACGAGGAAAAATCCCAAATGTGATTAATCGCTTGATCTTGGCGGCGTCGTACCTTGGAGAAGGTGATCCTGTTGGCGATTTACAAATTAAGACACGAGGTTCACATATATGTTTTTTTTTTTTTTTATGCATTTGATAAACAGCGAATATAGATCGTCGCAAGGGCGGGGAAAAATATATACAGTTTATATGGGTCAAATTAAATTCTCTTTGATGTGATAGAGAAGATAAGAAAAGTCTACAATTAAAAATTCCATTGAGAAATCCTACACGAAAGAATGATATAAATATGATTTATACGACTATATAAATTGTTATTAATTTTATTATTTATATTGTATAAATATAATAATATTTATTACATATATTATATTAATTATAACTGCGATTCTATCGTGTATATTCACGTGTACATATGTAGGATCAAGCGAACAATTATCACAGGTCGCACGCGAGAGAGAGAGAGAGAGAGAGAGAGAGAGAGAGAGAGAGAGAGAGAGAGAGAGAGATTCTATGGATAAATAAATAAAGTCACGTAAATTATAATCTGATTCAAACGAATTCATTTCACATTTCACGAAGAGTAAATAACAATCTCACGCGTCAGCGAGTAACTTTAAGTTAAGGCTCAACGTATGTTCTTCCGACATTCTAAATATCCTCGAGCAACTACAACCGAGCGCACAATATGCTCTCCGGCGGAGCAGGTGGTGCATTTTCCGCATATGCGGAAGTTACAACGCGCTCCCGGTCGCGGAAGCTCCGCATCGCGCGAGGCGAACTTTCTCGTCGCGCATTCAATTTCGCGGAAATTTAGTATTCCTCGCGGACCCCCTCCCCGAGACACCCTCGCCCCCCCCCCCTCCCCTCCGGATAGGATGGATCGGCAGGAGAAGTGCAGGAATTGCAAATCTTGACCCGCGTGACTCGCGGAGCGGCACGCGAGAAGAAGTTTCGCGCGGATCCGGAACGCGCGGATTGTCATCTCAAGCGCATACGAAGTTATAATATCTCGGCGCAGCGCTTTTATGCTCCCCGAAAAGGGACGTCGAAGTGCCAGATGCACTTTCGCAGCGTTCTCCAGCTGACGAGAGAAGTCTCGAGCTGCGTATATGAGAAAATTGAATATTTATACATATATGCATGTGTGTGTGTGTGTGTGTGTGTGTGTGTGTGTGTGTATTGCAACGTTACTGGTCTCCTTATATACGCAGTAAAAATATGTAAAATGTGCATAAGTAAAATCGATTCTTAAAGGAAGGGGAGAGATATGTGTATTCGAATTTCATATATTTTTCCAAATCGGTGATATTGCGATAATATTTTTATATATGAAGAAGCTGTTCGTGGAGATTAAATTTTTATTAACGAATTAATTTCGACTGTGCTGATATGAAAAATGGCTTTAACTTAATTATTTTTGCACTTATTAGCAAATAGTATATAATAGTTGCAGAAAATATATTTTTTCATACTGGGAGAAAATAATACTAATAACAAAACGAAAAGGCTCTGATATGTAAATACAAAAATTCTGATAGGAAATGGGCTAATAAGAGCCAGGCGTAGAAATTAGGCGCAATAAAATTAAAATCTTCTTTAAAATCTTCTTTATTATAAATCCTTCTTTAGACCAGCAGATCAATTGACAAAAAAATTCATCCGTCTTGATCTTCATCCCCGTCTTACGTCTTCGATCTCTTTGAGGACTTACGCATGAATTTTTTTGTCAATTAATCTATTGAAGACGCTCCAAAGAATCGAATCGTTCAAATCAAATAAAGAAGATTTTACGACAAATTTGTTGCGCCTAATTTCTAATTTTTCCTACCTGAATTTTTGTATCTATAAAATAATACTCTCGACAAAAAAGACGGCAAAATTTATTTATTCACCATGCATATAATAATTAATTAAAGGAAGTTTTTGATACAGTAATTAAGGCCGGGTTCTGTAACGTACATTAACAAAGTACGACCGATGGAAGAAAAAAAAAAAAACAATTTAAGCACCTTTTGGTTAAATGCCATGGACAAGCGGATTCAGACGAGCGATTAAAACCCTTTCCTTTTAGGCGGAAAATTAGATTGCCGTCGGTGGTTGAGGTAACGGACGGAGTGACGAGATTAAGAAGTCGTCTGCGGGAAACTAAGGAGGTGCGAAAAGTCGCCGTGGTAAATTTCATTTTATAAGCGACGCAAATGAGTTATTATCCGAGCGACGTCGATCCTCTCCGTTTGGAATGTCCTCTTATCGAGAAGGAAAAAAAAATTCGTGAAAATTCGCGAGAAATATTCCGCGATGATCGTCGGAGTTCGATCACGTAATTGCAAAGGAGACAGAATTTTTTTCGCACAATTTTTTCGAATTCGGCAGCGACCGAGAATTAATCGGATGAGAGCTTGACGCGAGATTTAATGTGAAAAGTGTGAAGGTTCAATTAATGATAATTCCGTGATCGATCTGCTCGGCGACGACACTCTCTTTTGGTAACAGAGTAATACGAAAATCATTAGACGCGATGAAAATGTTAATACTTTATGTCAGGTTTGGCGACCGAGGAGGAAAGTGATTCACATTTTAATACTGCTGACATATGCGTCGCGTAATCGATATAAAACAAAAATATTCTGATGTGCATTTATACTCTTTTATAACACCTTGATAAAAAATGAGCATGAATATGCCTTTATTATTAAAATATGATTGAAGAACTTCATTTAGTTAATTATTTACACATCAAAATTTATAACAAATTACACAAAAAAGTTTTCATGTACATTTATTATTTTAACAAATTTTGAGAATTTCCTGAATTACGATTTTTACAAAGCCAAATTGACCTATAAAATGTGACAACAAAAAATTAATTTTCCGAAAAGAGAAGAGAGTTCAACTCAATTATTCTTTATTTATTTATAAGCACACATTTCAATGACATAGACAATTATTCGGCAAGATGGAAAAGAATTATCGCTATATAAATATGATAATTGACGAAATAGTGGCGTTATCGTGGCACTGCGATACCATAAATCTACGCGCACAGGCACACAATCTAGTCAATAAAAAAAATCCCACCAACTATTACAACTCCACAATTTCCAACTTCACCGGTCGTCATACCGCGGCGTCATACAAGCGAGAAAAATCGATAACGTACGACGTGTCTGTCATATCCATCGCGATGTCGTGAAGCGATGACACGATGGTGTATCGTAGCCAGCCAAAGGGTTAAATCGATACTACGATTTCAAGCTATATCGAGAAACACTTGAATAACCAAAGTGATAAGGTATAATATAAGACCTTACATTCATAAAATTTTACAAAATATGAGGTCCGTTATATTTGGAGAAAACGAGAGAAAGAGCAATATTGCTCTCTCTTATGTTTAAATAAATAACAAATTTAATATTTATTATATTTAATGTAAAATTTTAACTGCGTCATCAACGAAAAATATATTATTTTGTTAACAATACTTGCTGTTGTTCACATTAAAGTAGCATAAAATAAAATTAAAAAAAAAAAATTGTAAGAAGCATTTTGTAATAACCGGTATTACGACTCTGTGAAAATTGCTCAAACAATTGTACACATTTTTATACATTCCTTACACATCTTCATCTTAATCTCGATTAACCGAGCACAAAAGCATCAGTTTGCTCCTCTCTCTTTCGCTCTTGCTTTTGTCTCGTGTATCGCTTTACCGTATCAACGACCGTAAAAATCTCTTTTACATAATCCGCAAACGTTTTATTACGCTTTTGAAGCGCCACTTATTAACAGGTCCTTTCTCTCTCTTTTATCTTTCCTCAATCTAGTTTTCATCGCGACGACGGCTTTCCGCGTACGCTGAAAAAAAAAAAAAGCGTACAACGTTGCGTATTTTAATAGCTGCGCTTTAAATTAGTATCTCAGTATTAAAGCGAACTCTCTTTCTCCATCACCTCGGGCAGTTTTGCAGTGAGGCATTAAATCGGACGTTGTAACGCGAAATTCCATTAAACGGGGATGCGAAAGAAGGGGCGGAGGGGTGAAAAGAGGGGGGAGGAAGCGATGCCGGTGACCGCGAACTATCACACGCTCGCACCCTACGCGCGGAGATTCTACGTTTACCTATTAATTAATCTTAATCTCGATTAACCGAGCACAAAAGCAACAGCCGGGGACCTTCGTGTGCCTCGGTAAGCAGCTTTCGGGGTAAATTACGGCTTGGCGACACGGCAAAGGCTAGGATCATAGCGAGAGAAACGAGACCTGAGATGCACTTTTAGGGTAGATTTAGCTCGAGATTTGGATTCTCTGGACGACGAAAAACACGCTGCCTGAAATACACAAAATAATTCTTGAAAGTTTTATTTCTCTTCTAATGAGAAATAATGGAATATTTTCAAGTACCATTACCGTCTTCAATAATTAATCGAATCGGTAAATATATTTGCTCTATTTTTACTATTATTATTTTTATTACTATCACGATCTATAATAATAAGTCAGATGATCGAATTGGTTTTATATTTGTGAATATTGAAAAAAAAAAAAACAAGTTTGGCTCACAACTAAAGTTTGGAGTTGATTACGATCCTGAACGAGGCGCGCGACACAAATCTCGCGACCGAGCGAAAATTAATTAAAATGGAAATCGTGAGAAGAAAGCCGCGGCGATGTGGATAACATCTCCGACATGTATGATCCTGGAATCTTGCACTATCTTCTCTCTCTTTCTCTCCTCTGTAAAGAATACGCGTCCTTAATGGCGCGCTATTTAAATAATTGCGCGTTCACGAAATAGCCGGACGTTTTCTTCGTGCTTCCTTATGCTTTTTCCTTCGCTCTCTCTTTCTCTCTCTCTCTCTCTCTCTCTCTCTCTCTCTCTCTCTCTCTCTCTTTCTTTTTCGTTTTCTTTGTCCTTCTCCGGAACTCTCACGAACGATTAAGCCCACCGTGTACTACTCGCGTGGGAAAAATCGCGACATAAGCACCCGCGCATAAGAATCGCGTCGTTTCGCGAAATGCGGAGAATTCTGTGTGTTGCTTTCATTTCAAAAATCTACAGTAAAAATCTGCAGGACAATATTGACATTTTATGTAATCAAAGGTATTAAAAATTCGAATTTTTTTATTAAAATTGAAATATATGTGTAATATATATACATACTATAAAAATGTATATACTATAAGATATATAAAAATATATATATATTTACTATAAAAAATATATACTCTAAAATATATATACTATATAAAAATATATGTACATATACCATAAGATGTATATTTTACACGATCATTCATAATATTATTCAAGCATAAAAACACGCGCGAATCATAATGATGAAAATTAGAAATTATTTTTACGTTATAATTACATGAATGCGAATCTCTCTATGTTTATCGTCAAAAGATAAGCATTATTCAAATCGCGTCAAAGGATGAGCATTATTCAAATCGCGCAATTATATGAACTATCTGTGTTTCAAGTCTGCATTAATTGCGCGAATGAACAAACGCGCTATCGTCGAATCGACACCACCGTATACTCGATAACACCGACAAGCGGACTCGATAAGGTATTCCATATCTTTGAATAAATTTCTGCGGATGTAATCCGCGTAAACGTAGAGGCGACCGGTTTTAAGTGCTCCGCACGGGCTCGTCGTCCCCGCGAAATCGTTACTGCCCGGTATTGTTAATGCGACGAATTCGCACGTATGTATAGATCGCGAAATGAATTTACACTCCGGGATTGGATTTGTCTCGACGGAATCGTTATCGACGCAGCTGCATCGCTGAAGCCGGACCGCCAGACTGTCTTCCGGAATCGATTACGCGTCCGTTTCTATAGCGCTACACACGGTGTGTTTCGAGGGACGAAATCGCTGGGTTTCTAATATCGCGATAATCTAACAAAAAAAAAAGTAGAATAAAAAAGGCAAATAGTATTGAGTTAAATGGTAAAATGCCTTTCCGTAAAAACTGTTGTCTTGATAAAAAAAATCTCTTAAATAATTTAATTTAATTGAAAAAAGCTGTTCCCGATATAAATTGATTTGACAGTTGAACGTTCGTAATTTTATTTCGATACACGCGTCTCGACACGAGTCTTGTCGCGCCATTCGCTAATTCTCGCCCGCGAAAAATAACGCGACTCACGACGCTTTTTTTTTCCCCTCGTCCTCTTCAACATGCGCGGGGGTTACCGCAGAATTGGATCACGCGTGTGTTTTTTTTTTTTTTTTTTTTTTACCTTTTATTTCCGTGCGACGTGCGCTCTCGCAATGCCGAGCACGTGTCGCCGCTGAAAATCTCGTTTCGGAATCGATTAGAGCCCCCGCCGCGGAGAGAGGGTGACTCGCCCTCGCCGGTTTTTCTGCGCTGCCGCTAAAAATGTCGGCGAGAATTAATCGTACGCGACAAAGCCCGGGCAATAATCGTAAGCGCCGCTGTTATTTTTCCGTGCTGTCGGCCGTTATTGGTCCTCGTCTTGACTCTACGTTTTCCCTAAGGAAAACGCGAAAGAGGTCGATGAAACATCAGGTGGTAATTTATGACGTTAATCAGACCTCTAAAGTTGTTGAATGTGTCTCGGAATAGCGCGCAGCTGAGAATCGAAACGATAAAGCCGAACTATATTGCGAATATGTATGTCGCGGAAAATTTTTTAGGTTGATGCACCGAGATGCAGATGCATCTTCTTCAAAGTTGCCGCGAATCTGTCTCGGAATTAAATTTCACTCAGACCTCGCGCGACTGTTATCGCTTCTGTATGATCCACATTTAAGAGTTTAAACTAATTTATTATAACTTTAATATATATACGATCTCTCTCTCTCTCTCTCTCTCTCTCTCTCTCTCTCTCTCTCTCTCTCTCTCTCTCTCGTGTGTTTACGCTAAAATAATACACTTTAATCTTTCCGTTATTAAAAGCTCCTCCAAGTTGAAACAGAAAATTGCATCAAAATTTATAAGACGTGAAACTGTGTCGATGGTACAGACCGTACAAATGAAAGTAGTCGAAGTGTCCCTGTTTCAAGGTCAACGACGCGTTTCAACATTGGGACGTGGCCCTCTCGCTACGTCGAGGATTTTTCCGTCCGGGCGGAATTTCATTTAATTAAAGGGCTCCTCTCCGTAATTCGGATAATACCGGCAAATATTCCGCCGATGGACGGGAGTAATCGAGGCTTGTCCTAATGCGAGCCATAATCCCGGGATAATCTCACGGACGGGGGACTATATGTGCTATCTTCGAGGATAGACTGTCGCGTGTAATTCTGCCTCAGATCTCGGCGGTAAGATTAAAAATTTTCTGCTTACCCGATTCTCTCGCGGAATTCGTCAGACATGATTAATCGAAGGGGGGCAAATCGTCGAGAACGCGCGAACGAGAAAAGTCAATTCGTCGAGCCGCAAATTGATCCAATAGAGAGAGAAGTAGTCGCGCGGACTGTTGTAAAAGTAGCGAAGAAAAAGTCGTCAGGTCTGACTTTCTATACGGAGAGAAGAAAAATTATTCTCGCAGCATTTACTGAAACACGACAATACGGCAAATTTATGGGGGTATTTTGAACCGCACGAGAGCAGTAAGATACCAATTGTATCTTTTCGAGCGAATTCTAATTTAAAGTTCTACAGAAATAAATCCGTAGCGAACATTTCGCGCAAAAACTTTCGTTCTCCGATAAAACAATGCGAATGTACGTATACCTTGAAACTATTCTTGGATTAAAAAGATTTTTTAATTACAATACATTGGCATTTTTGTCGATTGAAAGATGCTACATTGTGTATTAAATCTACAATTGATATTTGTACTATATTATATGTTCAGTTATGTCATTCAGTTATTTGTCATTCAGTTTAATATATTCAGTTTATTATTAATAGTCCAAGTGATTTACATCCTTTTTAAAAATTAAATTTTTGATGAAGAAACATGGCTTCGGTAAAATGAAATTTATCACAGCCGCTGAAAAGTTATTTAAAAAGATTATATCATTAGTTATATTGCTATTAATCAAATTTGTATCTTAACATATCACGATACTGCACTCTATCACATTACAAATTTAAGTCATTTAAAACATTTGAAAGCTATCTTTAATCATCCCGCTACTCGTTTTAATCCTCGTTCCCGTTTGCGATTCGTCCAAGTCGCCCTAGAAATGAATTCGCTCTGGAATTTATATATATATATATAAAAAAAAAGTAACTGGATATCGCACAGAGTCCAACATTTTGCCCGTAAAAACACATGAAAATCTGGGGCACGCTTTCATATACGAAATATCGATTCGGCGAGGACGCAGACCGGATGTAACTATTCGTGTTGCAATCTGGAGCGCGAACCGCGGCTCGGCCTCCAAGAACGGAAGTCGTTCATTTCGTTCTTTTTACGTCGATACCCCCTGGAGCGGAAAAAGGGGATAAACGAGCTCGAAACGGGAGAGAGAAGAGTATCTTACGAGCGTGCGAGAGCTGTTTAACTCCTCTCGCGGACGGGATGAATTAATTAAACTTTATTCCATCCTTGGATAAAATGCATAAAAGCATCTCTCGGCTACCTTCTACCTTACCTCCCCCCCCCGCCTCCCTCCCCCCACCTCTGCGAAAGTGCAACGAAAGAATGTCTCGGAATCAGAGCGCAAACAACAAATTAACCGGCTGGCTCAAAGTTGTAACGAGTTTCAAGAACGTCGCCGCCATTTGTTCCGGCTACCTGTCCGGTGACTATTCTCTCAACTCTCGGCCCAACCATACCCCCCTCTTCCCCCCTCTTTCATCCCCCGTCTACCACCTTTCTTGCTGCAGAGTAATGTCGAGAATAATTAAACGACCTGCAGACAGGTGCATTAACCGGCGGTCGAATAATACCCTGCGCAAGGAACGCCGAGGGGAAAAAAATAGTTCTTCCCTCCCTGAAGAAAAATCTGAACGCGCCGAGCGACCTAAAAATTGTTTCGCGTAATTTATTTCTATGTCAAAAAAAGAAAAAAGAGAGGCGTGCCTGTAGGCGCGAGAAAGAAGGAGAGCTATCGATTAATTATCTGCTCTAAATTGCACGCCATAATTACGTTTTTCTCCGTGCAACGATATCGAAATGCGGGAGAGAGCTCGAAGCACGATTTACACACAGGATTCACCTGACGAACATTTTCGCTACGTGTTGTTAAGCGAATGTAATAAGTTGTGGACACGCTCGACTTGTGCGCTGCGAGAAACCCTCAATTAATAACTCGGGTTTGGCATAAACCGCACGATCGTTAACGGCAATTTTATTCGCGTAACGACGGCAATTTTGCGGCGAAATTTCTGTGTCGGGTGAGGAGGGGGAGGGGGTGACAGCGAGAAAGCGGCCTCCCTATTTTCTTCGCGCGATTAAAATAGCTTCAGCCATCAAACGAAACAGCCATAAATCTTACAAAATCGACCGCATACCGCGATAACGCAAACACGATCGATCACGAGTACGACACGAAAAGTCGCGTAACCATCTCTCTCTCTCCTCGACGAAACGTCTCTCTCTCTCTCTTTTTTTTTTCTTTTTTGTTTCGTCGTCGAATCGGCTTTCGGAACCCCCTGAATTTTATATGGACCCCTCGGCAGCGACACGGCTGGGTTCTCATCTTGTCAATGGCGTAGCAAAGTGTGGCAAGTGATTGGACGATCGTGAATTCCCGCGAATTCGCCCGTAAATTCATAGTTATGTGTGTGTGTGAGACGTACTTTTTAAATCGAACATAACGAGAGCTTGCGGGTCGAGCTTTATAAACGTGGAATATCTGTATATCTTTCGGAATGGAAAATAGATTCGTGTCTCTCTCTCTCTCTCTCTCTCTCTCTCTCTCTCTCTCTCTCTCTCTCTCTCTCTCTCTCTCTCTCTCTCTCTCTCTCTCTCTCTCTCTCTCTCTCTCTCTCTCTCTCCGTTTCCTTTGATCTCCAACATTTCTCCACGAGAAAAAGAATTCATGTCGTTATTTCGTCCGCGATTCTGTAATCCGCTTCTGTCCCCCCCTCGTCGAATCTGTCTCGGCGAGAAAATATTCGGCAATGACGTATCGCGTTAACCCTCTTGTCAAAGCAACTTTAAATGTTAAAAATGTGTCGGAGAACTTTTCTCCGCCCGACACAAAATACAAGGGGCCCTTTGTATTCGAAAACCTCCTAAAATAATGCAATAACGGGAAAAAATGTTCGATGTCCAGCAGCTGCTGTAAAAAAAAAATTGTCGCAGTGCAACGTGTCGAAGAAACACGCAGTTGGTATCCGGGTACCCTTACATTGGTGAAAAGGTGAAAAATTATGCCAGAATAGGAATATTGACAGGGTTAAAGCAGACTCTGTGGAGAACGGCGCGTATAGGAGGGGGGCACAGTAGGATCGCGGCGTGAAGGGGGGGGGAGAGGGGGACCAAAATTCGTATTAGTACTTGTCAAAGGCAGGCAGCGAGGTAGAAACGCGGGGGAAACGTTTCTCCCCGGTTATGTCGAGCGGACGATTCGCATTTTCCTTCGCGTTTTTCTTCGCAACTTTCCGAGAGCGCGTCCCTCCCTCACCTTCTCCGTAGTTTCCCCCATCATGCGCCCCCCTTCCTCCCCCCTCCCCCCCCCGATCCTGTCCGCCCCCCGCGGTCCACCTATGCATAAAGAGATGAAAGAGGTGTATAAGCTAAGAGAAACGTTTCTGCGCAGATGCACCGACCGTTTTTTTCCACGTAACTGCCGTTACACGGTCGTTCTCGTTCTCATCGTGCACCTCCTCGAGTTGAAGTCGAGCAAGAAGCGTCTTTTTGCGCCTTTTAGCCTTTTCTCCGCGTGTATGTCACTCGATGCGCAAGAGATAGGTAGAGCACGATAAACGGAGAGAATGAGGGAGTTGACCGTCGTGGGTGTTTTTCTTGTAGTTGTAACATCAGACGCAGTTGTGTAAGTATGCAAAATAAGATGTGTATATATATATTTTTTTTTTTCATAAAAAATTATGAGTCACACAATACACATACTCACCCTAAAGTTAAACGGTCACACTTGGCCACTATATTCTATGAGTAGAGACAAGAAAAAGATATTATAATATTAAACATTGATCCGAAAATTTATCACGTTTTATTATCACGTTACGTTATTAAAAAAAAATATGTATATACGCGTTCACTTAACTTGCAATTTTAAAATACCATCCCTCGTGTTTAAACTTAACATCGTCGATAGATTGAATTTAACACTTTCGAATTTCATGTTTATCTTTTAGCTCGCGAGTGCTAATGAATGTCAAACTAATTTTCTCAATGAGTTCTTGTCGCAAATTGACTTTTATATGATATATTTTCGCTTTCAAAATTCTCCTCAATTGAGTTACAATAAAAAGAAAAACAGATTAGATAAATACTGATTTATTCTTACATTGTTAATTATGTGTCAATAGCGAGTACGATCATTGTCATATTTAATTTTTTTATTATAATTTTTATTATTTTAATACAGCGTTTTCAGACTAATGTGTATACAATATTCTTCTTGTTTCTGTCCATAGAACATGCTGACAAAATTTGATAGTTTAATTTTATGGAAAACCCTATATATGTATACATGTGTTCCACAAAATTAAACTATCAAACTTTATCAGCATGTCTTATGAATAGAAACAAGAAAAAATATTGTATAAAAAATTGTAAAAAATTAATATTAAGAATTGTAATAAATATTGTAAAAAATTGTTTTCATATAAAAGTTATATAATATGTATATATACACACATATATATATATATATATATTTATGTATAAATTTAAATTATATTGATATATATATATTAATTCAAATTATCGCCCCTATATGAGACCAAAATTAATCATGTTTCCGAGAAGCCTTGATGTAGATCACGCTCATAACTCATGCGGTTTACCATTTCCTTCTCGATAACTAACACGTACTATACATCGCACCTGTCAACTCTCGATGCGAATTAACCAACTTGCGCGCCAGTTTATCGCTGGTCAAGATAATGCGAGACTCTTCGAGGCGCCGAGAAACGTCGCTTAAGGATTGCGAAACTTTATCGGCGCGGAAGGATTGATTTAGAGTTAATGGCAGGTGGGAGAGCTCCTTCGTCGGCTCCTTCCCGAAACTCCATCAGCTTCCTGTTCCGGTATCTTACGGCGAAATCCAATTACCCACTCACTTTCGGGCGACATTATCGAGCGGAGGGGTGATGGCCACGCGAGAGAATTTACTCTCTCGGAAAGAGTGTCGTGAAACAGGGCTGAATCCTGTTCGGATCCTGTCCGGATGGTTTTAGAGAGTGTAAACTGTAACTTTCCTGTTTCCTCGCGGATTTCCTCGCTCGATCTAATAAGCGGCTTTCGCCGCCTCGATCGTATTAAACGTATCATGATGTAAAATGTCACGAACCAGCAAAGAACAATAGTCGTTGAACGATGGTCGAACTTTGATCAACTTCTCTATTCATGTTATTTTTAATCGTGTCACTTATTGGATTTCTCTATTTGTGATAAAATTTATAAAAGTTTCATTAATTCCTAAATCCTTAAATTAATTTCAGACCGTAGCTATAAAAGAATTTCACTAACGTGATTGTTACATCAGACGATTCGATCCTATTAATTAAATACATCTCTTGTATTGTTTTTAGATGAAATTCGCTAAATTTTTCAATAGCGTTGAATAAAAAAGCCGTGCATACATAATGATCTTCTACTATTATTCATGTTCACTAATTCGAAGAAAAGTAGATAATGGAGATGGAATTTTATCGTAATTTTGGAGATTTGATCGGTGGTTCGTCGCTTTGAAAATTGTATCCTCGGTTAATCGAGCTACGAAAGATCACGCGAGCGTAAAATGGACCGAATCGACAACAGCGGCAGAAGGGTGGTGGGTGGACGAGATCGCTATATATATTGAGGGTAAAATACCTTTGGGATAGTTACGTATGCGAAGAGAGACCGCAATGCCGGTCGACCACCTTCTCCAATTACGCCCTTGTTAAGTGTAGGTGACCCTTTACGAACGTGACTTACCCCTTGCTTTCGTTGCGAAATTCCTGCGAGTCACACATATTACAGATGAAATGCATATACACACGGAGAGTATTCTTTAAAATTTAACACGGAAATACTATTAAATCTTGAAATTGGTTATACTTGCCTTATCGAAATATTATCAAATCGTGACAGATAATGATAGGAAGCTAAAAATAATATATATATATATATATATATATATATATTTATGTATATAATTTTATATATATATATATATATATATATATATATATATAGTAAAAAGAAGGCATATATTTCTTCTTTTTTCTGTGTGGCATTTATTATTTTTAATTATTTTATCACTATACATATAGAAGGGCCGTTAATTAATATTATTAAGGTATATATATTCTGTTACTCGTGCATTTTATTACCATGATGTAATAATTGCTTGCGTTTCCACACGCGCATAGAGGGTATTCCTCTTATTATTTTAATATTATTAAAATGAACTGACGCGCGCGCACAGAGATGTTTAATTATAAATTTTAGGTAAATGTGTATATAATTGCGATATCCAAAGTATTACAACTCGCGTGAGCGCGCAACGATGAGAGCGAACGCTTTATTAGATAAAATGGAATGCGGGAGAATACGCGATGCGAATGCAGATAACAGAGGGATGCTCCGCTTATAGCGAGAAACACAGTTATCTCGCTTTATTATTGTTCGATTTATACAGAGTTTCTAGCTGACTACTAATAGATAGAGCTCCCCCCCCGTATACACTTACGAGGTATCTGAAAGCGTGTAGCCATTTATGTATGACTACCACCGGGTGGGTTGCTAAGGCGACGCCTTTTCCGGCAAAACTTTAGGCAACTCTCCGCCGAGCAATTCCAGTCAACTCACGTTCTTCAATAGCTTCAACAGCAATAACTTTTTCGTGGATACCGCAAAACGAGAAGAGGCGAGCGCTCCGCTGATCAATGACTCCTCCAAGATCGCTCCGGAGTTTCCCTCGCGCTTCGATTGCAATTAAATTTTCATTATTCATCACTCGATTGCGTTATGCGTTTCGCGAACGCAGAATTCGATGAAATCCATTACGTCTCGAATCCATCACGAGATGCGGAAGATAAAGTTAATTATCTCATATTCTTGCGATAATGAGATAGAATAAAAAGATAAATTTATCATAAAAAAAATTTTTAATGAAATTCGAAGTGTTTTTTTGAAATAAAAATAATTTAAAATCTAGATTTCTAATACTTACCAGTTTTTATTGTTTCTTATTCATTATTTTGTAATTCTCATTATTATAATCAATTTAAAAAACTCATATTTTCTATATTTTTCTAAGTAACATGAGAAGAAAAATATGAGTAGCTTTTTCTCTTCTGCAAAATATAACTGCAACGTGCTTTTTATCCGCGAGAGATATTTTTGGCGTCAAATATCGCGACTTGAGTTATTCGAGCTGCAGAATTATTTGCAGTCTGCGCAGACAATTTTATCGATATTATGGCATTTTATTTTGGGTTAACGGACCGTCGACCAACGGGCTGGTCGGTCGTTCGGAAGGCTTGCAACATTCACGTCAGGAGGGGATCCGGGGCTTCCCTTAATCTCCTGCCTTCAATCCCGATTAACGAGAACGCAATCTTTTACCGGACAAATCCGGGGATACGATGAAAAGGTCCCCAAGATATCTATATAATTCTTATCTTCCATTGACTTTTAATAATTACGCCGAGACTGCAACTTGCCAGATAAGACAGAATTGTCGAGCTTCTCAATTATTAGTGATGAATATTATCACCGTATTCTAAATTAAGTCGTGCTTTAATTTTCTCCGCGCAACTCTATTATTATATTTTAGCATAAAATATTTTCAACAAATATATTTAAATATTCCGCCACGCGAATAAAGGTACACAGCTATTTTTTTATTTCTTAAATATCCTTAAATATATATTAATAATAATACAATTCTCTATCTCTTCTCGTGACAAATTATTATTAATTTACGATTATTAATGTCGTGATTTACTACCTGTTACTGCTTCTTATGCACGAGCGCATTTTCTCTTTTTATATTTTCAAAATTATCCCAACTCGGCCGAATTATGCGAGCAAACAGAGCAAAATCCGTATCAGATTTTTCAATCCGATTCGCACGAACAGGATAAATAAATAAAATGCACCCATCTCTCTCTCTCTCTCTCTCTCTCTCTCTCTCTCTCTCTCTCTCTCTCTCTCTCTCTCTCTCTCTCCACCGCCATATTTTTCCAATTACAGCCGGTTGCATAAAGCGCATATTGTTTGCCGTGCACTCACGTCGAGCGACGTATGTACATACATACATACATACATACATACGTATGCACGTCGCGATAACCGCGTCGCGATGCGATCGCAACTGCCGATAACTCAGACTCTGTATACGTGATCGCGCCAATTTCGATCGGCACACACGATTCTGCCGGTTATCCTGCCGGTTTAATTCTAAACTTGCCAATGTACGTCTCTATCTTTTGCCATCTGGACATGAAATTTCGTAATTGCTCGACATATTTCCTATAATGGAGAATTATCATCATTTATACGTATCATCGTAACTATCTTTTATTTTATAGTCTACGTAAAAAAAAATTAAAAGGGAAATGAAATTCTTGTATTTTCTTTCTAACATATTCGTGAATTCTAGCATATGTATTTTCTTGTTGTATAATTTTATATAGATATATTTTGTTCGCCTCTCCCCTTTTTTCTTTTTTTTTTTTTAGAATTGTAGGAATCTCAGATCTTGATTGTAAAAGAACGCGGTAGATTTATTTTCGCTTCGAGCTTAATTTCGTTTTGCATGCGCACCTTTTTAATGCTGGACATTAAAAGTCGCACGGCTACTGAATACTTTCGTAACGTTCGTACGAAGACTGATTTACAGCTCGCACTTTGCATTCGCAATTGAAGAAATGACATGAGTTATCGGCGATTAAATTCACGAAGCGTCTCAAGGCGGAAGAAATGCGCGCGTGTTTAATCGGAATCTTTCGGAAAGAATAATAATTCGGAGATATATAATCTCTGACAGAAAATATATCGCCAAGAACGATTCCACTTGAATGGATCAATAAAGAGTAAAAATAATATGTGTGAGCGAAAGAGTGAAATTTTTTATTTATTCACATTTAATAGAAAGCGACGAGACCCAGATAACAATGAGCGGATGCGATAAGAGAAGATACAACTACACTCACATGCAAACAATATGTTAATAATGTATTAATGCGGTTGTCGGGCCATTAATTTTAGTTTCTGTAGTTTTATTTTTTCACGTCATTGCCTTTCACGTTATCATTTTTCTTCATCTGAATGTTATCACATTAATTAATGAAATATCCTTTTATCAGATTATTTCGTGACTATCTTCAATATTAATCGAGATAACGCAGATATATAATTAACAGTAGATTAATGATCGATAAACGACTTGCATTTCTCAACTTTTTGTACAGCCATACTTTATAAATCTATTAACCTCACGATGTAAAATATTGGGGGAAAGAAGACGTAAAGAGCGATCTTTATTTTTTTCACATTTTAAATTTCTAGCATGTAAGCTTATCTATCAAAATTAAATTACAATTAAAATTAAAATTTACAATTACAATTAAATTACAATTAAATCAAAATACAATTAAAAAATTTCGCAAAACGTATGCTCTTTACACATTGTCTGCGCGCAACCAGTCAATCGTAAGAAAATTACATGCCGCGTTTTCAATCCGGCGATATAAACTGGTTGTCGAATACGCGACCTCATTTTCCATCGCAGGGGTTTAAAGTGTTCTTCGACCTTAAAACCAACGAGTTTAAGAGGCCAATTTGTTACGACGGCGGCCTCTGCACATCACCGGTTATAATTCAATCAAGTATCATATAAATCTGTCGGATCGTGCGAGCGCAGAGATATTGCTGCATAGAAATTGTGCAGCAACACTCGCGTTTTTCAAGCGTGCTCGATGACGTTAATTAGAAAAAGCTTTGGCATTCGCGGGATGCGAGATTTCTGAGACGCGATATAAAAAGTTAACCAATATATATTAACGATGTGACATTTATGAGAATCTGTAATTTTATTCACTTATCTTTTTATTCGCATTGAAGTCGAGTAAAACTGTAATTTTCTCGCGATGATAAGCGAGAAATTTCGAGAGACCGGGGGTGTTTCATATCGAAGGGAATGCGTTGAAAGCCCAGGGTGCATGCTCACCTGATTACATCGTTGCAGGTGCATCGGACTCGCTTGTAAACCGACCTCCATCATGGCTTTCATCTACCTGTACTGCCCTGCCCTCCCTTTCTCTTCCCCCCCCCCTTCTCTCCCTCTCTCTCGCTCTGTTTATCTGTCTCTCTTCAAGGTGGATATTTGCAATTTAACCCTCCCTGTTGTAGCCCTCGGCGCATCCGGTGGTGCGCGTAACCCTCAGCCATTCGGCTTGCGGAGATTTCCGGCAAAACGGTTCGCCTTACCTGGCGAAATCAATTACCGCATAACTCGACTACATTGTGTCTGCGATGTATACAGAGGGATGCGATAACCGATGCTTTTCTTCGCGACGTGAAAAAGAAAATTAAATGTATTCAAATCATGAAATTAGCTCTCTGCGGACTACAAAAAGAGATAAGAGCGTTAACGCGATTTTGGGATTTTTGTATCTCTTCTACGAATCTAAAAAAAGTACTAATTATTATTCATTTCAAGAGAATTTTATCTCAGGCGTACATTTTGACGATTTTTATGCAGTTTTCGTGAGCTAGCAATGAACGAAAAAAAAACTCAGACATGCGACAGAATATCATCGCATTGATTTTCGACATCAAAATAAATAAACATGCAATGTTTGTTCGAAAATAATTCAATTAATCGTTTATCGGGTACACCGTACCGTTTTGCATGAAATGTATCTTTATATCGCGCGATAAATTTTATTTGACAATTTTTTTCTGCACGCGAATACTGCAATATGTGATTTTTAACCAGTACGGTTGTCGTCGATAGGCGGCATTTAATTCACGAAATAACGATCGTGAATGGATTCGTAATTGTTCCAAAGGAAATGTAATCTCCAGCAGTAACCTTCCTCGCGCGATACTTTCCGCCATTCGGCAAGCGTGACGTTTTAATTAAAATCGCGACACGTATTACCCCGCGGGACTCCGCTTTAATTGCCTCCCTGATTAAATCTGGACGCCAAAACACTTTCCGTGAGAATGATAATTTTTAATTACAGTCGTCCCCCGCGACGACGTGGCGACCGCAAATAAAACGTTTCTAACGTGCGAAATTGAAGGTTGGAACATCGAGACATTATCACAGCATTACAAATCATTAAACGAGAGAGAACGGCATTAAAAATATATGTACCTCACGGAATCGCCATGTTTAATTTGAACGATAGATTTTTCGATTGTACAATTGGATGAAATCCGGAAAGAATAACGCTGACGTTAAAAACTACCGTTGAAAAGGAGGTACGGAATATTAACGGTCGCACATCCCTGTAAAGTTAACGCGTTAATAAAAGCGAAAAAAAAAGAATCGAGAGAGAGAGAGAGAGAGAGAGATTCGAACAGTGGGATTTAATCCACGCATTAATCCCGCGCTGTGTATAGATTCGAACGAACACGGCGTCGCCTCTCGTATTTTCCGTCCGGCTCTATCTCCATATTTCAGCGAAGTGCACTTAACGTCAAGTGTAGTCGCGGATTCGACGGAACAAAAGTGATGCATCGGCCGGTGACATATTTTCGATTGTGGATATCGTGCCTTTATCGCGCCCGCTCCTGGGTATCATGTATATTTAAGCGTCCATCAATTAAACTCGACACACTCTATTCTGAGATAGTTCCGTAATTGGGGTCGTAAATCTATTACGAATTATATTTATCGCGTGTTTATTTATATCACGTGAAAATTAAGAAAAAAAAAAAGAGGATTTATGGAGTTTGCTGTCAAAGACAATGCCTGGCAAAGTTTCATTTTATCTTCCGCTTAATTTTAGACCGATATTTTTAATGTTTTATTATCTTTTATATCAGAAAACTTTGCGAAAATTCCGTTTAACTAGCCAATATGAACTTGTGTCTTTTTAATGAAGCTTTGTAAGAAACGCTAATACTGTAAAATAATATTAATCTATTAAACGCAAGGAGCATCGTTGTATTGTAGCATTACATTCAATGATACATCACTCTATCAACTTTATAAATCATATCGCGATCGTAAATTACGGGGTGATTTAGATAATCATCAATATATTCTCGTTACTAGCCCTCCCCCTACTAGGGAAAGTAACAGGACACGATATATATTTCCTACTGAGAGAGACAAGAGATAACGCAGATAGGGCGAGGCGATGAAATATCGCTACTAATACGAAACTGTACGGAGAGAATCAGAAACGCTTCCGCCGGCGAGAGGAACCAATAAGACAAAAAGCTTTTCCAGACATCTTCATTGGTTTCGACGGCGAGGACCTATCGGTCCTCGGAGAGGCGTCGAAAAATGCAGGAAGACGAAATTTCCTCGACGTCGTCTCTCCGAGACGACGCATTAACCCTCCCTCGCGAATTCGAATGCACCGTCATTAATGAATCACGAATCTCATCTCTCTTTCTCTCTCTCTAGAATTTAACAAACCGGAAAAGAGCCCCATTCTCTCTAAGTACGAGATTTTCCATATTACTCAATTCTTCTGCAAGATTTCTCCAGAGAGATGTTAGCTAAACGCTGAGAGATAAAGCTAATTATATTATATAATATCTTTCGAGCGGGATATATTATGAATTTTATTAAAAATATAATTTCAATTTTTTGATTCAGGAATTTATATGATTGAATTTACTAAGTATATATATATGTATATATCTAAAGAAAAATTATATTTGTATAAATACGTAATAATTATATATTAATTATAAAATATAATTATATTATATTATATTATTATTAATATAATTATTATAATTATATAATAATTATATTATATTTCTAACAATAATTTATTATTTATTATTATCCTAGCAACTAATTATATTATTCGCTTTCCATCTCAAAATATTTTCAAAACTCATTCGACTATCAATCGTTCCATTATTGCAATTGTTAGACTAACATATCTTGCACACAATCTACCGAAGTAGTCGCAAGAGACTTTTAATTTAATCGTTTCGCGAATATAAATTAAAAACGTTCTCGCGTGTATAATATATACGGGCAACGCACGTATATATCCTACGACCGTAATATTCTTTATTAATTTTCGTGCCCGCTTACACACACTTACGTCCTTACGACGCGATTATCCAACGCGCAAGTTCCAACTTTCTGGCGAGTGCGAGAAACGCGGGAGGATCGCCGAAAACGGTTATACGTCGTTTACATCGGAGCCGCGTTATGAGAGCGGGAATGGCGAGAAGGAAAATTAAAAGTCAGGAATATTGTCGTGCATATTCGCGCGACGACGGCACCTTGAGATACGCGCAATTTTCGACGGTTAAAACCACGTGACGCCCCGTTGGCGCGGATCGCCGTTCGCGTCGCGTGGCCAGCCGGAAGTCGACGACGGCACCGGCCACTTTTGGCGAAAATTCAGCATATTTTTGCATAACACCGGCCGGTTCCCGCCTGCTTTTATCCCTTTCTCTCCCCCGTCGCGCGGCTTTATTATACGATAAAGCCGCGCCCGGCGCTGCTGTTGCGGGATTCAACGCGAAAACGATGCGCGTTTCGCCCCTTTTATCCGTTTCCCTCCCCTCCTTCACCCCCCGGGAGGAAGGGGCGCCTCGTCGTTCTTGTTGCTTTTTGCGGTAATTAAAAACAGACACGAACCTACCTGTTTCCTCCCCCTCTACACCTCCGAAAACATTGCGCGCGTCAGGAGAAAGAAAGATGAAACATCGTCGTTAGTCATAGTCTCTACTCGAGAGATAGATATTAAAATGGCGAAAGGATAGTCGAATCGCGATTTTTGATTGTCGAGATTTCGCGATGGGATTAAGTATCTTACAGGTAGGTTCGAATTTGTTTGCATGGTTTCGAACTCTATGATTATTTCGATGATTACTTGAACTTGATTCCATAAAATATTAAAAAGACATGTGTCGCTTTAAGATTTCCTTTCGGGCGGCGAAAAATTTCCGAAAGATCGTGAATTCGGATTATTAAGTTAAGTCGAAAACCGAATCTAGGGGGAGGGGGGGGGGGAGAGAAACGGGGGTCTCGTATGGTCGTAGGGACTTATTACGCCAGGATTTCTGCCTGCACTGGAAATGTCGATTTCGAGAGTTCGCAGACTCTCCGCGGAGCCCCGATTAGGGCGCCGTTTACATCGGGTTTCGTACAAAGCACTGCGATTCGAACCCGATTCGGCAATCCTGGACACTAAACGGCGGTATAGGACCGAGAGGGATTTAACCGCGGATTTGCTCGGAATTTCTACAAGACCCGACGTGTCCGTGAGTATAACTAGCAGATCGGCTACGTATATATATATATATGTATACACGAACACGCACACATCACGTACACCTGAACAGGCTGATCTTGATCAAAGCTCGACCAAAACTATTGGATCTTATGGTTGCGTCACTAACATCATATGTAGAGAAGATCATCGATTTCATCGACATATAGGTATGTATGCTAAAGCTGTGTCTTTGTCGCATGAAATTTCTTAAAGCTGAATTCTCGATCTAATATTCGGATATTCTGTTTGATGTCGTATTTATCTTCGAGTAGTAAATATCTATATCTGTAGAGGTTTTTTTTTTCATTCGTTCGAAGATATCTTCATTTCTCATACATATTCATGCAAAAATTGAAATTGCATCTCGAAACACAGAGCACTTCAATAGCTCGAATCGCTTTGATATTTTAACGGAAAATTCATATTAAATAGATATTATCGGACGATGCAGCGAGAAATTTAAAACAGCGAGAGAGGAAAATATCGCGACGTTAAACCAATAAAGATGAAGTAAATCGTCTCGCTTCACGGAAACGCGCACTCCGTGAAAGCGTGGGAAAAAAATCGGGAGGCGAAGGAATCTGCGAAAAGCGCCGAGAATTAAACTGTAATCCGTCCACGATTATCTTGCTGCTGCAGTACTTTCGGCGAAAATCTCGCGCGTCCGAGAAGCGCGAGATTCGCGCCTCGCGAAATCCGCGTTAACGCAGCTGCGAACGTAACCTGAGGAAAAACGCGCTTGGTCGGAGATCGATTGAGAAGAGGCCCGGAAGAGACGCGCGGATAACTTTCCGCTGAATAATTTACGGCCGTGCAACTTGCATTCATGTGCAACACAGGACGAGGGAGAGCTTTCCAACTCAGGCGGCATTTTCGCGGAAAACGCTGTCGAAACAGCGACATTGTAAGGAAAATCTTCATACAGTGCACCGAAAAAAATTGTATTCTCGAAATAAGAGGATTGTATACTATAAAACTCCTCTTAACAGATGTTCTTAAGAGTTTCTAGAACATCCTCTAAAACTAAGAATAGATTCCCCTCTTAAGGTAAGAGGATCCTTTTTAGAGGCGCCTATTTTAGAACAGAATATTCTAAAAATAAGTGGAAAATTCTTAAAATGAGAGTACAATTTTTTCAGTGTTTTTTTTTTTATCCAATGTACGCGAATTTAATCGAGAACTCGATGATAATAATTACAGAATCTCTCGGCGCGTTGAAGTTACTTTTGAGATATCGCGAGATGAAAGGAGAGTAATGAAAATACAATCTTAATTTCTTTCGGAAAATGAAGTTTACCTGCCTACTGTACATTGTTCTTTAAGATATCCTGTGTCTACTATATACGAATGTAAGTCTAACGGAGGAATAATTCACTGCGCGAGCTGACGACGTCACCTCCGGGCGTCATACTTCCATTTTCGCGACTACATCGAATTAGTTCGCTCCAGTAAGGCAAACATAAGGAAAAGATGCGTGCGTGCGTGTGTGTGTGTGTGTGTGTGTGTGTGTGTGTGTGTGTGTGTGTTACGTATGTGCGCGTTTATATATATATGTATGTATATACGCAATCTCGGCGACTCGTGACTTATCGTGGCACGTCACGTGTTATCCGATATCAGAGGAGTTACGAGGATTATCAGCGCTTGTTTCCATCGCGCGGCGGTACTTTGCGGTAACGCGAACATTTCGCTTTTGATCTCGACGTTCCTAAGACTTAATCCCTTCAATGGGAGGTTAACGCTATTTTATCGCCGGATATGGAAGATTTGTAGAAACGCCGGAAGAAAGAGAGAAACCTGTGCCAAAAATATATACGGTAGAGAGGCGAAGCTTTATAAATTTATGTAGAGAACCCACAACTTTACCATGAGACTGTAAATTTTCCGAGTCTTTATACAAATACAGTTCCCGAAGTTTAAACGCGACGAAGATGCAAGATCCTGAAATTGGGAAGATTCTAAATTAGAGGCTGAAGCATTTAAGAAACTTTCGCGGCTTAAGGGGCTACCATTTTAGAAATTATGCAGGATACTGAGATTTCTAAACTTCTTAGATAGCACGGTTTCGTCCGGAACTTCAGAGATCCAAAAATTGAAGAAACTTTCTTAAATTCTCATTTTAAGCGCTTCACATCTCTGACAGCTGGCGTGTATGAAAAGAGAGCGAGGGAGATTCCGAAAAGAACCTAGAATCTAGAACGAAGCCACCGACAGCACAAGCGATGTTCCGAGTCAATACTCATATAGTATCGATACAAGCGAAAACTGCATTCGCGCGCGAACACGGCAGGAAGAACCTTGACGTCGCGTCAGAATCTTGAGGGAGCAATCTTTTGAGGGAGCAATCTTCAATGTTTAACGGGGAGGAACAGCCGCGCGAGATTACGAGAAAAGGGAAATATTTGACGCGCCCGGGACAATGCATATGCCATATTCGCGCGAATCGACGCGGACAGAGATGGAGAAAATCACGCTCCTCTATGTATTTTCAATACACGACGATATCTCTCGGCTCCCGCCGATCGGCGATTTTATGCGGAAAATATACGGAAAATACGCGCGAATGCAGGACGAACTTGACCGGCTCGCGAGTCCAATATATCCGAAGGTTCGCACCTGCGGAAAAGAAGCCGACATATATATAGGTCACCGATGACATTGCTTTTCGCAAGCCGGGGGAACAGCTTTGGCGAAACAGACGGTGGTATGTGATGCGATGGTACACAATACGAGATTTGTTTCCCGTTAAATTTTTTCTTTTTTAACAGAGAGAATTTTCTTTAAGAAAAATATTTTTGGATTCACGCGCGATTCTGAGAATTGGAACTTCGAGAAGATGACAAAATTTAATTCTTTATTTTTGATAATAATTAGATTTTTAGTTGAACAATTTGGATATACTTGCCTAATAAAATTTAAGAAAACATCGAAACGGCAAATAAATCTCTTTTTTGTGAACTCTATCGAGTTCAAGTTCCAATTCCGAGTGGCATTATTTCGGATATTAAATTTCCCCGATGGAATCTTGTATCGAAATGCGAATGTACCAGGGATATGCGTAATAAATCTTGCGTGTATCGGAGGCAAACGGCCATTGCTGCGTTCCTACACGACGAGACGAAACAAAGCGAGTGATCGCGCCTGCATTGTAGGAGACCCGTCGCGTCACCGGACGCCGGTGCCGAATTTAGTGCCGCGTTTCAGTTTAGCTTCTGAATCGGTGACAAATGGAAAACTGCGCGCGAAACGCGCGTGCACGTAACGCCGACTCTTAAATAAAACGGCTCGCAGCAAGCGTTAATCGATCGATCGCGTCCCGCGTGGTAAACGTCGTAAATATCCGTAATCGAGGGAGAGACGCGAGCGAGAAAAACATCACCGTAAATCTCCTCGACCCTTAAAGTTCTTAATTCGTCGATAATCGCGTTGCCATCTGTCAGTCTTTATTAATCTTGTTATTATTGCGTATATTAACCCCACGACAGTGGGGTAGAAAAAATATACTTTCCTGTAAAATGGAACCTCTTACATGACACCTGACGTATCCTTGATTATCTGTTTATTCAAGTAAATTTCGTAAATTTTTTTTTTTTCATAATATTTTTATTATTTGTCATATTATGATCAGGAACGTGGAATAAATATTCAAAAATATCAAATGTTGAAATAAAATACCGCTTGTATCTCGCAATCACACAGTTCTACAATTCGTATTGTATTATTTAACGACACAAGTTCAAATTAGCAAATTTCGCGAATAATATTAAATTCGCCGATCAATAATTCTCGGATCGTGTAAACGGGGATGTGTTAATTTAAAATTTAATGTCGACGCGAGTAGAACTTTCTGCATGCAGTCGAAAGAGATGAGAAAAAAAAAACAGTTCGTGAAATTTTTAGAGAAAAACGGACTCTAGCTTTCTCGCGCATGTAATGGCAATCGAAAATAATCCCGAGTTTCTCTCCGAGTTATAAAAACGATGAACGCATTTAAGAGAACCGAAAGAACTTTCTCAATTTCATCCTCCATTTCCGGACACTGTCACCCTTTGCGTAAAAAATTTTTTCCGAACCATTCTGACTGGCGGACCGGAAACGAGGGAAATCGCTTTCCGTTCCGCGAAAAACAACGCTCGGCCAGCCGAGCTTAATAGAGGAAAGAGAGGGAAGTGTCCATTTCCCTCACTTTTCTACGAAAAATCTCGAAAGGATCTCCCTTCCGGTAATTGCGCGATAAATATATAAGAGAAGACGTTATCAAATTTCATTATGTCCCTCGTTCTCCTGAATGCAAGTCGTTCCGCCCCGCACGAACGCCATCAGAAAGTCTTAATAGCCACTGCGACAATCCAAATCGCGTGGCAAGCGTACTGATTCAGGACGGATTTTCTCCTGAAGAACCAATTAAAAATTTCGACTCGTTATCGCACAATTTTATATAAATTTTACATAAATAAAAAAAACTAAAGATTATCTAAATTATAATCAAAAACTGAAAACTATTTTACGCTATAAAAATGATAAAAGAAAAGTCAATCTCGCAGTGTCGTATCATTGCGTGCTAAGATATTTCCTGCTCGGTTCTAGATTTATAAGGCAATTTTTTCCTTTATAAAAAAATGTACGATGATTACGAGGAAAGTACAATATTTCAATAAGGTAAACATCGTGCACAGCGGACGATATTTCGTGCGTAAGGGGCGCGTGACGTCGCTTTTTTTGTCCCTCCCCCGGAATTGTTTGCATTCCCGAAAATAATGTTTTCGTGCGCGCGTCGCCGAAAAAGAAGCGTAGAAAGATGACGCAGACACGGGAATGGGAAGATGAAGAGGGATGGAAAGAGGAGTGGACGGTCGGCAGTGTGCGTCGGTGCATGTATTTGCCTCTCTCTACATGTACATATACGCACACACGAACGGTCGACGCGAACGGAGGAGTTCCGGAGGAGTTCCGGAGGAGTTCCGGAGGAGCCGAGATTTTTCCAAAGAGATTTTTCCCCGGATCGCATTTTCCAGGCGGACTAGCAGCTCGCCCGGATAGCGCAGCCTCTCGTGTTTCGCCGGGTTTTATCGCCTGCGAGATCCGCCTTCGAGAGGGACAGACGGCGAGCGCAACTGGAAGCCGTCGTCTACGAAACGCGTGTAAGGTACGAGTATAAATACGTGCACACAAGGGGCGTTTTATGTACGAAACATTTCGCTATTTTTTTTCTTTTTTTTCCCCCCCCTTTCTCCGCGCAAAGAGGAACGCATCGAAGCGTAAGGCATCTCTCGCTCGAGACGATTCGAAACGAGATCCCGTATGACCGAGAAATCGAAATCTGCAATAACACAATACTATTCGCGTTTTTGCGAATTCACGCTGAAACTGAACGAAACAGAAGAAACTGGAATTCTTCCTCGCGAATTTTCGCGATCGATCATTAGGGAGAAAATTGCGAAAGAATTGAAAAAGCTCGAATAAATATAAGTAACAAATCCGAATGTGTACGGTATGTCATCCGATTTTTTAAATTACGCATCGACACGTGTGTTCTTATACATGTCTCGTAATAATATTAACTTCATAATTGATAATGCGCACTAATTCGTGCGCTCCTGATTCCTATTCTTCTTTTCATTATAAAGTGAGCTTTACGTAACGACGAATGCAATTACTATCCGAAATCGCGCGGGCTCCTCTTGCACAGTTCCGGGCGAGTTTTTTGCGCTTGGTAATTATTAGAATGAGAGAGGAGAGAGAGAGAGAGAGAGAGAGAGAGAGAGAGAGAGAGAGAGAGAGAGAGAGAGTGAATGAGAGAGAGAGAGGTGGTAGGAATGTAGCGAGCGTTTCTCTCTCTCTCTCTCTCTCTCTCACCCTCTCGCGAAGCCATTTCGGTAATCGCGTTGGCGCTGAAAAAGCTTTAAAGTATATAAGCGAAAAACTTGGCGGCGAAGTGCAATTACGATTAAGACAATTATCGTAAATGTTAGAGGTCGGAAACACCGTTACCATCGAAGAACACACTTCGTGGATTTGCAAACATCTCTTTAAGGATATCGCCGTTCGGCGAAATTTAGTCATCGAATTGCCTATCCATCACCAATTATTTTTGCACATTATTTTGCTTCCTTATAAAATAACTCGGATATTTCTTAATATTAATTTCAATCACACGATGCTTGTGATTGAGAAAAAATACCTCATTTTACATATTATTTTCCCTATTATGTTATATAATAAATTTTGAATCTCCGCAAATATTTTCCACGTGATACGTATGATATCATTTTCTGATACGTTTCATATCTGCTTTCACATATTATGCCTTGTGTAAATCAGAGAATAAAATTTCGCGGGGAATATGCGCTTCCGTATGAATCCATCAATGCGAAATGATACGCGGTATTATATCGCCTGTCCAACTTTACAAACAGCAGCGGTGAAGCTCACAGAAAATTATGAATATTCATAAAAAAAAACGTCGTGTCGGCCGCGACGGAAGGACGATAACGGGAATGTAAAAGCGGCCTCGAATGTTTCCGTAATATCGTGGAATATCGCGAAAAGTACGTTCGCGTTATCGTAAAAACTCGGCGCTTAAATATAACGAGGAGGAGAAAAATATCGAACCAATCTGTATCCACGCTTCCTTCCAACGAAACGTTGAAAAATTAAAAATCCTACTCAGTCGTAACCTAATGATCTCGCAAAAGATAGAATCGTGCAAAATAATTTAAATAGGAATCGAAAATTTAAATTTACAATTAATTTAAAAAAATCAATTTTTATAAATAAACTTTTCATTTCGAAGAGAAGCTCCGATTTCTATTCTCTGCAATTTTTCTTATATAAGACTTTCAATTATCAGTGCCATCGCACGCCGCGCGAGCGGGATAGACGCGCAAAAAATTTGATCGGCAAGCTTCATGCGGAAACTTTAATCTCGGGTTGAATGGCAGAGAATCCGCGGATATATAGCGTCGCAAAATATTTTCGCCGGCGAAAATTTACGTGAGCGACGTGAGGAGAGCCGACGGGGAAGCTTCTCTGAGGCATTCATCGGCATCCCGGTATAGTTGCCGTCGCGTGGATGATGACAGCAATAATGACATTCGATCGGACCGCGGCCGGAATATTTGCACGTAAGGCTTTGTCGGCATTTCCGCCGTTTTCTCGTCACTCTCGACATGCGACGCGACGCACAATCGTGCATAATTTGGAGATTTCGCGCTGTGCGCGATTTTTCGCCGCGCGGCACGGAAAAAAAAATATTAGCTACCATAGCTAAATTTTATATGTCCCTATATTACATCTGAAATTTAGTTATCAAGCCTAAATTTTAGCTATGGTGACTAATATTTTTAAGCTACGGTTTAATGGGAAATTCCCCGTTAAATTGAAGTTAAAAATATTAGTTACTAAAATTAAGCTAAAATTGAGATGGTAATTGAATTTTAGGCGTAATATAGGGACACCTAAAATTTAGCTATGATAGTTAATTTTTTTTTCCGTGGGCGAATTGCGGCCAACTCTTTCGGAATTGCTATTGCATAGAACAAATAGGAAAATTTAAACAATTGCATATGAAATAAATTTTGTAAGACTTATTACAGTTCAACAAAAAAATCACAAGAGAATAACCATTTTTCATAGCCTTTTGGACGCTGAATATAATTCCGGCTTTTAAATTGCTCCATCGCATCACAATTTTAAGAACTTTACGATTAAAATTGTAAAAAAAAAAGTTATTTTATCATATTACAACTACGGTATGTGACGTGTTGAAGAAGTGTCGCAAATGAGAGGTTTTTATTATATTACACAATCAAAGCTATACAACTATGCGAATTTCAGTACCTGGAATGAAATTATCGCGCAATAGCGATAATTAAATTTTCTCTAAGACTGCGTAATTTACAACAAATAAATACGCAATTTAGATCGCGAGAAATCGTATAATTTATCACGATCGTGAATAATTTATCGCGTAATTATTGAATGTTTTAAAAGAGATAATTGTGTCGTTACTAAATTATATTCAAATTGGATCATTTATTGCACATTATTAAATTAGATATAATAAGATAGAACATATGATCACTCTACTAGACTTTTTTCTCGAGATCGAAGCGAATAAACGAAAGAAACTATATAAAGACCTTCCTCTGTGTAAGCTAGAAGAAATGGCGCAAGGAAAACGGAGCGTGAATGGAGCGCAAGTTTTCGAGCCGAGGATACAAGCGTTTACGAGCGTATCCCAGTTTCCGAGTATCGAGGTCGGAGCTAAAGAAACTGTCTCGTACTCTGGTATGATTTCAGATCCGGAGATTATTGGAAATGACGCAAGGTCATGAACGGGGGAAAGAGATGAACGGCATATCACGAACGGGAAACGTGCTGTCTTTTTCTAGATAAGTCGATTTTCGACTGATAAGTCCGAAATCGTCGAAATTCGTGAAATTATTTCATCACTAATTAGCTCCGAGTCGCGCGTGCATAATTAATAATTATTTATTCTCGTTGCGTCATAAATTTTATTATTATTATAGTATGAAAAAGCTGTTTCGCGCGCGCGTGCGAGGATCGTTATACTATATAATTTATAGCATCGTTATGAGGTATCTCGCCTCATGGTATCTCGAATAAGTAATTCATCTCGGGATGAAAATTAATTCCGCAAAAATGGAAGATTGAAAAATTTTTCTCTTAGCACGCTCTTCTCCAACGTGGTCGTTAAAAGTCGAATATTTTTCACACCGATATTTGCATAACGCAGATCTAAATTATGAATATAATTTTCAAAATTAATCCAAAGATAGAGGAAGCATATTATGCGCATCTTTCTCGTATTCTTCAACTCGTAATAGGTCAACTCTTTGCATCGATCATTAAACTTCCATAGAGCGGTCTCTCGTTAATCAGCTGACTATAGCTAAACTGATCGCGGTCGTGATTCTACGATATAATTCTGAGGATACAATTCCGTCGATGAATACATTTTGCGCATTCATTCCGCGTCGCTGACTTGGGAAAAGTGAAATTAGTCAAACGCGGAATGGCTATCGTCAGATAGCCATCTCCCGCGGCGGCAGCAGGATACAAGGGCGACGGCCGTTGTTAGAGACCTTAATTAAGGATCCTCAAGCACCGATATTCCCCTCCTTTCCCCTCCCCCCCCCTCTAGCCACCCTTGCTAAAGCCGTCTGATCCTGTGGAGACGAGATTGTCGGAAGCCTGCCACAGGTCAAGAGTGGCTCTCTCGACACTTAGGACAGGCGCGGAAACGAGACGCGTACAATGTACATCGTTACACAATGTATACACCCTATAGCACCCTATAGCGATATTGGAAACGTCGCTTCGGACAAAAAGCACCTTTCATGAGAGCTCCCTGTCACGTTGTTGAGTGCACGTTTGGAAAGACGAGCGTTTGAATCACGTAGCATCGTGACAGCGTTGTTTAAGTCGCATCTATTAATCCGCATAAGAGTCGCACAGACACGGTCGTGCGAAATTTATCTCTCGTTTGTCAAGGACAGAATTTTTTTACTTAATATATTTTGTCGAAATTATGCGAATAAAATGGACGTGGGATGCGAAGTGATAATAATAAAGTCTCTCGAAATGTTTATATTTAAGAATTGTGAAAATTTATACTTGAATTTATAATTAATGGGCTAATGAAAATTAAATGCGAAAGATAACAGGAAATCAGAGATCAGAAACTCATTAAGCTTCTATGATGATGAATATAACTGTGTACTTAATGAGAAATTTTAATAGCGACGAATATAAATCTCCTGAATAGATAAATAATCATTAAAGAGAACCACATCACTTTCAAGTTCATCGAAAAACTATGATATATATATAATATATATTAGGTTGATTTATAAATAAGTTTCGTTTTACTTCCTTCCTCAAAGAATTTTGGAGATTTTTATGCAGAAAAGTTTTTTACAAATTCATCTCAGCGTGATTATGAAAATTTTTTCCATTTAATGAATTTTGGAGTGACCTAAACAGATGGAAATTTGATGAGGCAAGGGCCGGAAAGTAAGGAGGATAAGGTAGAAGTAACCACGAAAGCTCCAGAATTTTTCCCGTGTTATTTTAGCCGTATGTGGTCCGGCATTGTTGTGTAGCAAAATCACATTCTTGCGATTGATGAGGGCTGGTCGCCTTTTTTTTTTCAATTTTTCTTGTACTCGCTGTAGTTGCTGCACGTATACATCTGCTGTGATTGTTTCGTTTCGATTTAAAAATTCGTGGTTTCTCAGAAGAAGTGATTCAGTAATTATCTATAGCGGAACTTATTTATTAATCAACCTCCCCCCCCAAAAAATATATATACATATTCTGTTATGAACACTCTCCTGTTATGCAACAAGCGGCCGGACCGGACGCGGCACTGATAACAGAGTACCCTAAATATCGCGAACTGGGTCGCGTCGCGAGCTTTGAAACGCACTGAAATTTCCGCGGAATGTCAAGGTCGAGCCGTTGTCCACACGAAAAGAATTCCCGTCGCGCGACGTCGAATACGGAAATATCCCAACTATGCAATGGGAATGGAATGCGGCATCCCGAGAAGTCGGGGTATTCAAGAAGTCGTTGCGCGAGTGGAAGTCGTCGACCGCGTAAAGTTTCGTCCTTTCGTCTGCCCGGAAGCTTCCCTCCGAGCTTACACATTTTTGAGCCCCGAATTCAGGTCAACGAGCCGCAACGCCGAGAAGCCTCGCGTCCTATCTCGTCGGATCTTGATGAGCACGTTCTCTTCTCGCGAGGTGGATAGAAGCGAAAGGACGAGATTCACACGCGCGTGAAACGTCATTCATAGGGGCGCGCGTTGTAACACGACAGAATTGAATGCGAGACGCGATACAAAAATAGCGCTTGATTCATAACGCGATAGTCGATCTTTTTTCGACGGAGATATTCATCGGTTTTCGAGCAATATCAAGTCGAAAAGCTCTTGTCTCGTAAACGAAGCTTAGAACGAATGCGAGTTAACTATGGAGAGTTTCTTGTTCCGTTTCTTGTTGATTTAAAATAGATATAATTTTCGCAGAATTTTAATTATCGAAGTACGTATTTGATTGAAAAAATATGACGATTCGTCTAATTGTCATTAAGGGGCAAAGAGAAAACATCTTGTAATAACATGTAATATATTATTAAAATATTATTAACCACGTTTGAATAATATTCGTGCCCATGAAACTTGAATGTCAGACGTAACTGTATAAATCAAATAATCTACACTCATGTAGATAACGAAGTCACGAATTAACTTGTATATGTCGATCACGCTATCAATTTTATATGACGTATCCCGGAACTTACATTTTTATAAAGACGTAGCATCCGTCCGTTCGAATGGCATCGCGTCTCTTGCAAATCGTAGCAATCATCCTTAGATGGAACATTTCCGCTGTATTTCTGATGCGCATCAACGACTTTAAACCTTACAAGAAAATCTGTCGAAACAGTGTCTAGTTAATTTATCGAAGAAATAATTAATTTTAAAATATATATAATAAAATATAATATTATTAGTTGTGTGAGAAAATTTTTTGTTCACGAAAAGTTAATTTCTTCGAGATTAAATGTTCGTGATTAATTGTGTAATACTTGTACTACAATATGTACGAATCTCTTTTGTCACATATACATATAATTTGAAAATTTTGAAAGAGCTTTATTTCAACGCTGAAGAATAAGAAAGACAATGAAATAGGAATAGAAGATGCGAATAAGACGCTAAAGCGTGGAACAATGATATCGTCACGGTCTCCATTACAATCAGCCGCGTTATTGTTCCAGTTGGATGGCGAACCGAATCTGGAAAAGGCGGTGGTGAGATTAACGAACAGACGCGAGATCGCGCCGAGAAATTAGCGAACACGCGAATCATCCCCTCGACGACGCCATCCCTCTTGCGCGGACGCGCGAACAAAACGTCGAAAGTCTTTGTCCGAATTCTGACTTCGTCCTGAAACTTCGCGGAAAGCGCAGTCGGTGAATCTAGACGGACTCTCGAATTGACCGAGACGCTGTTTGTTCCCCGAGACAAAGATTCCCAAAGTCTGCCGGGAAGGAGAAGATTCTACAAAGGGCTCTCTTGACTTACAGTACTGAATCGTCGGATCGTTTAAGGAACAACTGACTATTAGCAACTGTAGTGCAACTGCCATCAGCAACTTGTGGAGTTGAAAGCGTTTCGCGATTATTAATTGTCAAACTAAGTTTCAAGATATGCTGCAAATGAAACCGAGACCAAAGATTTAAATCGAAAGTTTATAAACATTACTTTATTCTGTTTTTCTTTTTTTATCATAGATTTAAATGTGTATTCATATTTTATTAAATTAATAATTAAACTATATTAAATTAATTAATAATTAAATTTAATATTAATTAATAATTGGATTATATTTAACTTAACCAGATGATTTTTTTCTCCATTTTTTCGGCGCTTTTTCATAGCATCTCTTCTCAATTGTTAATAATAATTAGGCACGTTAGAAAGTTCTGATTCTCTTCGTCAAACTGAATGTCATTCTTTCGAGGTTTTTCTTCTTTTTTTGAAAAGACAAGATATACGTTAGGATAAAAAGGGCGAAATCCCATGGCGACCCGAGACTCTTGCGAACCCCATGGCACGGTCATTTCCATCGGGGGGGCATTTCGAGATCGTACAAATGCCGCGTATAAAGCCGGGCGCGGCTCCTGTCTCTGCTAAGTGCACCTTCGCAGCAATTACCATCCATTAAGCAGATAATTCGATCCCGTAAGGCCGGAGAGCAGAGAGAGGACGTCCTCAAGGATCGCGACCCGACCCAATCATATCAACTGAGTAATTACTAGCAAGTCGGAAAGAGCGGGGAATCGTGCCCTCGCGGTATTAAAATCGAGGAAAGTGTCGAAAAGTCTCGCGGAAATTCGCGTTCATCTTAAAAACTTGGAAAAAATTATTTAAGGAAATAATGTGACGGAGTAACGTCACGAAACGGGTCAGGATAATAACTGAACGTCTCTGTTAAAATTCAGATAGATAGAATGAGGGTTGGAATAATAATGATAGTTGGAGTGAATAATAAGCGATAATGCTGCGCCGCTGAATGATTAATCTAGTAAAATCTAGTTAAAGAAACACAACGTGGGGAAAACTCATTAAAAAATTTATGGAAAAGTAACAAGAAATTGGACTTCTGAGGAGGACGGTATTAGAGAATATTCGATCATGGTTAATGTGCCATTAATTAAAGATTTCCGGAGTAATAAATATCACGAACATACTTAATAATTTCCTACATTAATTTTTGAATGATGAGCTTCAAAGTTTTTTTTTTTTTTTTTATTTTATGTATTGATGTATTTAATGTATTGGATTTATTTATTTGATTTGATTTGTATAACTCTCTAACTTTACACTTAATAACATTTATTCACACTTATACACACAAATTACAAATATATAAACTGGAAGCCATCCAAAGTCGCAAGGCATGGATTAAGAAATAAATTTAAAAAATATTAATAATAATTTTCTACATCTATCGCACTTGGGAAATACATAATTCAACAGAAAACATTGCGTAAAATAATACGTATCAATTTGTAGGAAATTGACGAGATTAATAATAACGCTACACGCTCGCTACATCGTCTCGCGATTGAAGTTCTCGTATCGATTCGTTTAATCAACTTTTATGCACCCGCCGACATCGTCAGGGGGAATATCATTTTGTCTTAAGCCGAGCAACGGAACAAACCTAACTACAGCGAGAAATCCAATAACGTGAGGACGAAGACGGAACAGTATACAGGTGCGTCGTATATACGTGTGTGTGTGTGTGTGTGTGTATGTATATATATATGTGTATATATATATATATATATGCACGTGGGTGTAAATCTTCCACCAGGAGTGCAGAGATAATTGTATCGGTCGCCGGAATAATTCCTGTCTCTCGCCGCCATTAACTGCGCAATTCCTCGTGACAAGCAAAACTCCATCGCGGAATTTTCGTCGCTATTCGCGACTCGATTATTCCTCGCTCGCATCGATCGACATATTTCGATGCGCCCCGGTAAATGGTTTTACGGATCGTAGCAACGCAAATTTAATAGTAAGTAACGAAAATAACCGCTGGTTAGTCGAGGCGAGACTATAAATGCTAATTGAAAAATTGGTGTAAATTCGCGAGAGAAAAACCTTAATTTAATCCCAAGATATAATCGAAGAACATCTCATTTATAGAGAATTGAAAAATTCACACTGTGTGTAATGATTATAAAAAGCTTTGACATAATTTTTCTATTTAAATACCTGAAATTTGTCAAAAATCATTTTTTTTACAATCAACACAGATGTAAGATACTGATTTAGAAATACCAGATTAGAAACATTAGGAATATTTAGAATGTCCCAAAAAATCTACAGATATCCTTTTAATAGCACATTCTCCAATCAATTTGGAATCGATTTTTTCTTAGCGAATATACCGAGGAAGGTCATCATTTCTTGCAAGTTTTCAATATTTTTTTTCATATCTTTGCCAGCTAAACCACAAATTAAAATTCTATTACACTCTATCTAAAATTAATTAAAGAGTATAATTTTGCGAACTTTTTAATTTCACAAAGTTTGAAAGTTTTTTAATTTCTTGGATTTTGAAATTGTTGATGCATTCACATTTTTGGTATAAAAAATCTCCAAATTGATTAGAGAATCTGCTGTTAAAAGGACATTCGGTGATTCTGAATCACTCTGTATATGGTCTTTTACGGAATATCACGGTATTATATTATTTCTAAAAGGTTTTTCGGCGGACATATAACTTCAACTGGAGGACGGGGACGGGCTTGCGCCGAATGGTTGCAAATAATCGGCGAATCGCTCATGCGAGTGGACGCGCTTTTAACGGGATTTTCGACGGCGGATGCGAGAGTGTCGGTTGTAAAATATAGTTTTAATTCGCCCGCCAACGGCCAGCGTTTTAATATGCACCGGTATCGCGTTCGCGGTGTAACTCCCCTTCGCGTTCTCTCCAGGACACGATAGCGGCGACGGAGATCGCGGCGAGTTAGTTAAATTACAGAAATAAATCACACGAGAGAGCACATTGTCGCTCCCGGCGCCGTTTTACGATTTGACGGAGAACACTGCGCCGCTCGCATGGCTGCATCAGATGCCGCTTAGTGCACCGGCAAGGGGATGCAATTAACGTGGCGAAGGCGTACGTTTATGGCGTTACAACGGTCGATGGGCCACACACAGGTCGCTCGCGAGACCCGATTAGACCGATTCTGGGAGAGAGAGAGAGAGAGAGAGAGAAATGTGATTATTATTAGCACAATTACGAGGGATAATACATTGTATGTTTATAAGCGACAAGATAGACAGTTGTACGAATAAATTGCAATCAGCAATTGCTCTTAAATTATAATCAGACATAATTATAATTAAATTATAATCAGATATAATTATAATCAAATTTAAGAAATATAGGAATATATATACAAATGCATTGTACGTTTATAAACGACAAGATACACAGTTGTACAAATAAAAATGCAACTCTTAAATTATAATGAGATTCGAAAAATATAGGAATATAGAGATTTTCGATGACTTGCATTTTTAATTTAAGCGAAAGAATTCAAGGAAAAACGCACGTACGAAAAATGTACTCTTAATATCTCTCCAATCGCTGCGCGATTTCTCGTATTCATTTAACTGGGAAAAAAATTTGTTCGCGCACAACTTAATCACGCTTGTTAAAAGCACCAACTTGAGAACGTCTTTTGGTCAATTCACGCGCGGACAGAGCGATTTTACACCTCCCGCGCATTCGCATTGATTTAGAATGCACACAGATCGACACTAATCCCGCTATTTGCCAAGCCGATGGTTTTCCGATACACGTGTTCGCGTTTTCGGCGCTTAAACGCCGGGGATGCGTAATGTACGGGGTGGCCGCGAGGTCGATCGCTCGCCGCCGCGTTTGCCGACGACGTTTGGTCCATGAGTCCGTGCACTGCCGGCTGCGCGCCGGTGTAAACATGTAACACGCTCGATTAACCCACTCCGGTGCCGGGTACGCTGTTAACAACGTTTCTACTGCGGTTTCGGTTCGATTCGTCGATCGAGTGGCTCGAGTGTAGTTTTTCGGCTAAATATCGAAAACGCGCACAAATCCGAAACGTAATTTCGTTATTCTTAAGATTCGATCTATCGATGGACTCACACTCCTCGAACGCTTTATTCCGCTTAATTGTTTTTCTCGTTCCAACTTATTCATTTTCATATAAAAAAAACATAACTCGTTCGCTTTGAAAGATGTTATATTAAAAATATATATATTATATATATATATTATTTTTACTAATATAATTAATAATATATTATTAATTCTTTGATTTTGTAAATTGCTCAATATTGAGAACGAAAGTGTCCCTTTGAGTGTTTTACATTTCATATTTCGCCGCAAATATACATATATGTATATTGAAATTTTTCGATTCACGAGTTACGATCGCGTGTTTGGAAAAAACAACTTACTCGAAAGGATGGATTCGCTGACTCGACAAGACTCTCCTCCCCTTCTGCCTCTCTGTCCGTATCGCGGCGATTCAATTTTAGATTGCGTTCTTACGACGGGGGATAAAACTGACCGGAAGTCACTATTCGTGTGCGCTCGAGCATGTAGATCGCCCTTGCGCGAGAAAATAATGAAGACAAATGCCCCGCGAGAGTGCTAAAAGATAGATACGTGCTACGGTAATAAAGTCGTCTACATTCGTCCACTGTCAGCGCGTTGTTATTTCCCCGATTGATATATATACGCGCAATTACACGAATGATACAGTTCACTCGTCTCGTTGCCGTTTTTTTATAACGCGTTTCGCATATTTGCGATTAATTCGAGCGCAAGTAATCAGCTGTGTTATAAATTACAACATTTTTAATTTAAAAAATGAATTTAAAATAAAATCGCTGTGCTGATTGTGAGTAAATTGATAATGATAAATGAGAATTTCCATTACATAGGCAGGTAACATACGAATTATTGTTCTTTCGATACATAGGAATGATTATGCGCATGTACAATAATTTCAATGAGATAATCTTCGACTGCGAATTTCTATATGTAAGTTGAATAAATTCGAAATATTTATAACGTGAATTAATAAAATAACGTTGTCGTTTGGCATGCAGTAAAATAAAAATAGTATCAGTACGCATCGTTAGCGGTATCATATCAGCTTGCATCCTACTCAGGTCAGTAAACACATTGGCCAGAAAACTTTTGTTTTTCAGTTTTCCATTCACTCGGTCGTTCTAGAAATACATCCGCTGGTATCTCTCTCTTTCTTTTCCCCTCCCCCTTCTCTGTCGAGTGCAATTGCACACATCTTTCGTTAAAGAGAAGAACATGATGTTCGATCTGTATATAGGTAATGTATATCTGTCTTTCTATAAGAAGGATATGTTTCAGCTAAATTCAAAACTATTTATTCGAGAAAAAATGAAATATTATTCGTGCATCCACATGTCGATTTTTTCGGCGAATGAAGAATAACTAATAAAAAAAAAGTAGTTCAAAAGATCTTAATACAATCATTTTGATATCACATCACGCTCGTCATAATTTATAAAACAATAAATTAAAGAAGAATAGAAGCTAATTTTCAAGCCGCGTACAAGTAACACGTTAATTTTCATTTACGGCAGAATGATTAAATAAAATGTTTCCTCTTATTTCCGCGGGAAAGAGAAAAAAGAAAATCTCACTCTGTTGCATTACGCGCGTCGCGAGGAATTTATAAAACAACGCATTGAATAAAGAGAAATTAATTCAAGCTGCTTGCTGTTTTCAGAATTTTTGCCTGTATTCATATTTATGCGCATATTTAGAATGGCCGGCCCTCTCTTCTCGCGTGCTGCAACTCTCATATGAAGAAACGTTGTGCGTTCCATTTTTAAAAAGCGACCGGTGGAACCAAAACGTGCCAATGCGCCCGCCTGGGTATACTCATCAATGTAAAAAGCGATCGTGCCCTAAATTCCGGGGGAATCGTTGAATCGACGCGATGAGAAGTATACGTGCTATCGCGCGCAAGCACATCCGGTTACATTTTATATCGCCGCAAACAATTGCGGATCTTCCATTCTTTTTATCTTCGTCGCCGAAAGCAGCTGTAGCTAAAATCGCGTCACGTGATTGCCTTTCAATATCCGCTTTTCCGAGTTTGATTGCGATTGCAAATGTATCGCCGAGCGTGAAAATATCGATGGACAAAACCGAAAAATGTGTATCGAAGAATGCTGTACCGATGGCATAAAAGAGAGTTATAGAAAAATTTAGGGCTGAAGAATAAAATTTAGTTGCGTGTGATTTTGTCGTCAGCTAAATACATAGGAGGATAATTATATATTTATTCGTCTGTCTTTTTAATAATTCTTTTTAATAATAATTTAATAATAATTTAATAATAATTTAATGGTATATTTGTAATCTCAAAAAATTTTTCTTAAACTTTAACATTGTAACAGATAATAAGTATCGAAAAGGAAAGGAAAGTGAATTAATCTAAAAAAAAAATAGAATTTTAATTTCTTTATGACAGAAACATATATTTTAACTTATCTCGTACAAACATATCCGTCAACATCGTGAATAAAATCTGGTGTTATCGCGAAAATATTCAGCTTGCTAATGTTAAGGAATTTTTTCTATAAAAACTTTTACTGATCATTACTCCAAGTTTTCACTTCGCTATAGAATTGAATTGAATCATGGTAGGAGTCGAGATTTAAAAACACGAAGAAAAACGCGCCGAGAAACAATCCGATTTGATAGAAATGAGACGCCTCATTGATAAAATTCTACCAATGTCAGCAAATAACACCGTCTTTTGATTCGATCCGGGAACGATGGAAGAAACGTGAGAAACGTCAAGAACAGAGACCACCGTTTTCAAGTTTGAAGCAGCTTCTTCAAACCGCTTGCGGGCCTTCCTTCCAGTAGTTTTGAAACAATTTAAGTACCGTCCGTCCAAGAGTTTCTTGACTGTCGAATCAAAGTGCAAATAGACATCTCGAAAAGTTCGTGAATATTGGCTCTTTAATTTAAGCGATCTCGCGCGCGAGAGGCAGAGTTCCGAAAAATTTACTTTGCGCGTCTCGATATTTAATAAATGTCACCGTGAATGGTATATTTAGACTAATATATATAACATAAAAAAGTAATAATGATATTATTTATATAATAATATTTATATTATGTAGGAAATCGACAATTAATTTATCGCGGGTCATATAATTACTGTTAAGCAAGACGGGAATATGTTAGCAATATTAAGAGAGAGAGAGAGACATCTTCGCGAACAGTCATCGATAATTACGCGCCATCTTCGCTTTGCCGCGAATCGATATTCAGGCAAATTGGCAGAATAATTAACTACGCGATGTAGAGGGGACCGATAGGTCGAGCCTCGAATACTACGAATTAATATCTCGTTCTCGGCTTCGATGCCGACTTTGTTCCCATCGATTCATCAGGGATCCGGAATCAAGTGGGTCCGGACCGCGTGTTCCGAATCACAATGCGTTTTTGCGGAGACGCGGGACTCGGTTTGCATCCGAAACAGCGCGCCTCTTTCTCGTCGGACGACGTGATTTTCGAGAGCCACTCGTCACTCGGTTCGATGCCCGAGCTCGCAATATCCGGGATGAGTAAACTACAAAGCAGATAATATGTCATACGTCCGTGAGAAGTCAACGCAATCGAGTCGCGAATCCCTTAATCATTCGTTTCTTGGATTATTTTCAAATAAATAAATTGGACTCTCTTTAAACGTTTCAATATATCGAATATACTTGAAAAAGGAGGGAGGATATTTTTCTAAACATTTTTTTATTTATATTTATTTAAAATGGTAAAAATGTACAAATGCTTAATTACGTTCAAGAGTTTGGCTGACAGCGTATTTGCAATTTAATCGTAACGTGATTCCGTAAATTTCGATAATGGCTGGAGCGGATCTGTTCGACGTGGCCGTCGAAGAGAGAGAGAATCCGAGAACGCATACCGACCGTTATCTTTCTTTTTTTAATGCTTACACAGAAGGGGCTGGTCAACGGTGACCGCCCTTTCGTGATGCGAGTCTTTTTCCTCGAAGCCTTTAAATCCGTCTTGTTGAATGATTCCGTTTGCGTGGCTATAGCTTTGGACGGAACCGTGAATTCCCTAGCAAAGGGGGGAAGGGGGGGGGGCCCTCGTCCATCTGGATTCGTTTGCATAATTATGGCTTCATTGTGCTCCGTCGTCGTCGACTCGAGGCTTTGCGATATTAACGCAAGTGCATTAACGCTGTTTTGTTAATTAATCAGCGCGAGTACTCTTCCAGTACTTAAAACTCCTTCGAGCACTTCTTTATTCGAAAAGTGATAAAGCTGACACTTCTTTTCGATCGCACTCTCTCACCCTCTCTCCCTGATTTTTATAAATTAAGAAATTATGAATTTAAATAGAAATCATCCTCGACATGGACAAGAATAAAAAGAATGTATAAAATGTCGAAAAATCAAGAAGAAATTGTCGCCTTGATAAGACGGTGACTTCAATCGCGTCAAGATTTTTATGAGTTATCGAATTTCGATAAATGTGGATTAACATGACATTTTCAAATAATTTGCTGTTGCTAATTAGCGTCAATTAAAATATCACGTGTGTTTTTCTCGATTTTCCATTAGTCCGAATGATATATCTGTCACACACGTACACACGATATATAATTCTCTTCCGGAAAGAAATATAAATATATCATAAACGATCTCTTCGCAGTTTATAAAAATATCAGATAAAATATCGAGGAGAGTGTTTTCCACGGGAAAGAATTACACCGTCGTATATCGGGGCAATATCGCCCTCTCGCAAGAGCCAATATCCGCGACGATCTCGTCGGGACTCGCCAGCAAATCTTATTTGTCGGGAGAAAGGAGAATGAGCAAGTAGTAGTAATAGCGCGGCGGCGCGGCGCATACCGTGATGCGTACGATCGATGCCACCCTGTAGACGACAGTGAAACATCGAAGGGGAAGGAGCTTCTAACGACCGAGTTCCGCTGTTTTGCTAATTATCCAGGGTCTCACCCGGGTCTCATTGCTCGAATACGGATCTCCCCTATCTACCCCCCCCCTCCCTCCCCCTCCCCCTTCCTTCGTCTCCGTCTCTATCCATCCATCCCCCCTTCTCCCTCTTGTCCTCCCTAGGACGCCAGGACCTGTCGCCTCGGCGAGTTATCCTGCTCGAACTAACCACACCACACCGTCTCCTCTCTCGTCCACCTCCTTCGCGTTGTATCGCATCCCGTCACGAGAAACGATCATTAGTCAAGGACCTCTCGCGAACAGCCACCCCATTCTCAGGAATACTATCGATCAGAGCGCGCTGAAACAGGTGTGACTCTTGTATCTCTCGATCGCGTCGCTGCCGTCCTCCGAATTCGCCCCTTCTAAGGGACAAAGAATGAGAAATAGTGATTAACGGACTCGCGAGCCGGAACGACCGGCTCTTTAAAATACTTGTTCCGCGCTTTTTTTCTCTTTTCTGCCGTTCCCTGAGAGGATTTAATTGCGTCGAGCGGGAAGTTTGTAGCGATGATTCTGTTTCGGTGATTCTCCGACGAAGAGAACGTGGAGAGCGCGACAGCGCTAACTCTTTATCTCGACTGTTTAACCCTTCTGTCAATTTTCAGCTTTTCATATCAATGTATAGGTATATATCCGGGTACCAACTGCGTGTTTTTCGACACATTACACTGCAACATTTTTTTTTTATAACAGCTGCTAGGCATCGAACATTCTTTCCCGTTATATTTAAGGAGATTTCCGAAGATCATACAAAGATCCTTTGTATTTGGTTTCGGGGAGGAGAAAAATTCCGATACATTTTTAACATTTAAAGTCGCTTCGGATATCCGGGTACCCGTTCATTGACAGAAGGGTAAATAAAACCTTCTGCAAAAAAAAGAAACGATCGAAAAAAAAGAAGTGATAAACTAGACCCGCATTTTCATATAAACTGTATTATCATAACAGAGTTCAACTGTCAAATTGGTTATCTCTAAATCACGCGCGTCAAAGATGACAGAGAGAGAGAGAGAACAGTTGTACGATCGCCGATGCGAAAGCAACGGAAATGATTCACAAGCCTGATTCGCGCCGGAAATTCGACGAAGGTCGAGGCGAGAGGGTCGGTGGAATTTTCGACTGGCGTTCTCCACCTTTCGCGTCAACTATCCCTACCGAGGGGGGTGGGGGTGAGAGGGGGGCGGGGGGCGTCCTTTTTGTTTCTCCCGTCGTCGTCGCCGCCGCGAGTTTCGCCGGCGGCGGTGCGGCGAGTCGCAAACTTTATCGGGGTCCAATGATGCATCGTCCGGAAATGGCGAGGGTAGTTCCCGGCCGGAAGTGCGGCACATACGTGCGCGCACACACGTATGTATGTATACACACGGTGAATTGCCCGTGTAAGTGTGGTCTCGCCGTATCTCTGCGCGCAACGCCAGCGTATAAATAGTCCGGCTACGACATTAGCGAAATCACCCTCCCGAAACTATTTTATATCGCGCGTTATCTGGGAAAACCTCCCCCGAACCGCTTTTATTTCGAATTTCGGCAGAATGATGCACGCGACGGCGGTCTCTCAGCGTTCGAAATTTTCAACTTATCTAGACGTTATGTTAAACGATATCGTTGAATCCGCTCGCTTCGAGGAGATAATAACGCGGATTGAATAAAAAATATATTTTTCCTCCGAGGTCGCATTGCATGATATTCAGATCTATTTTACACATTAAACAAAACTGAGATTCCAAGTTTTTAATTTTTTTTTTTTTTTTTATATATATAAACGAGATTTTTATTCGTCTTCTGTGAAATTAGGCGTGTATTACTCTAGTCTTAGTTAACGAATCCGTGAAATATTATTTCATCACTTTAGAATTCTATTCTATCAAATTTTGGATTTGCGTCTCGTTTCTACTTAACAGGCGCGCTAAAATCACCCTTCTGCCGAATTCATTGAATGAACTGGCAGCTGCCGGTCCGCGCAATATCCACATATTATAAGTAGTAAACATGCCGCAAATAACGCTCGCCTGTGCGTAAACAGTGCGGAGTTGAACTGGCTGGTTTACCGGACGGTCCTGGATTCAATTACTCGAGATGAACCGACATCAGTTAAAATCGAGCAGAAATAGAATTATTTTATTTGCAATCCCATACGCAGGACATGCATGATATCGGATGACTCGCAATTTCAGTTTCAACGACAGAAATAAATAACCAAATTCCATCCATTTTGCTTTTTCAAATCAAATTACTAGTGTTCAGCAATTTGGAGATAAATCTTTCCTTAATTAAAATATCGATGTATATAAGTAAGTCGGAAAATTGGAGGAAGTAATAAATGACTTTTCTCTGGACACCGTTATGGAAAAATCGACTCGAGATTCAGCGAGAAATTTCTCGTTAAAATTAAAGGCGCAGATTGCGCGGAAGAGATCTTACAGATTTTTCAATTTGTCAAATTCTCTCACATATTTGCGCGCGAATAAATTCCCGATTAAGATCCTCCCCTCCCTCTTGCCGCCTAATCTTATCTTTCCGCTGTCCTCGCGATAATCGCGAGTCGACGTTGATATTCTTTAACGACGAGGCGCATCATTGATTTTCCCGATACCGTTAATGATCCCCTCGTCTCAAAAAGGTATCCAAGATGATGGGGTGAGAAGAGAAAAAGAAAGCCGTTAGAAGGGATGCGGGAAGGCAGACGCATCGCGTGATCCCCGTAAAACGTACGAGCGATCGCTCGGCGCGGGATTTAATGGCGCGGCCACGTAAACGCGTTCCGGAAACGTAGCTACTGACTCGTGGAAACGAGCCCGGGCCAGCAAGAAGAGTGAGGCACCGTCTGCCTCTACCTGACTTCTTCTCCTAATCGATCGTGCCTTCGACGATCTCTCGAGCTAATTGAAAACCGGGAGTGCACGGAAGCCGGGATTGTTGCAACGAAACGGCTCGTGCAATTTACTCGATTTCTTTGCCGCTGTCGTGTATTCTTCTCAAGCCAACCTCGTACAGCTCGAGTATGTTTCGTATTTCAAAAATTACATATTTTCAGAATATATATTGTGTGTGTGTGTGAGAGTGTGTGTATATAGGGTGTCCCATTTTAATTCATATATTCGAATATTTCTGAAACTGTGGCTGTAACGAAAAAATATTTCATACAAAAATTAAAAGATTTCGAGGGAGAAAGAAGTTGATAATCTTGAATTTTAACTAAGATCATTTTTCAAAGTTACTTGAAATTCAACCTATAGTTTTTATATGTATAATAAAAATATATATAATAAAAGTAAAAATATACTAGGAAGGATATTTAATTATTTTATTTTTATGATTATCATTACATTATTACATTTATTATTATTAATTATTATCGTCACACATTTATTATTATCGTACGTTAGGAAATTTAAAATCGATCAGCATATGTATCGGCAAACTTTTCATGCGCACAACGAAAAGTATAACTATCCCGCCGAGAAGCAATCGGTCTTGGAAAATCGAGGAATTCCGAGGCTTTCCTCGCGCGATTAATTACCAGACCTGCGTAATTCCAAGAGCGTAATTCCAAGTCGACGTTTGCGAGTGATGTTATTTACTGCGTGGCAACCGCGGGCAACCTTCGTCGCGATACCGCGACCTCGCCGCAATTTATGGTCGCGACAAAGCGAATGCGCGAATTCACGACGCGATGACGGTGTCGCGCCGGGTATATTAGTCGCCGGGTATATCTGCCAGACTGCGATAGCTAGGGCTGCGTTTTCGCCCCCGAGGCGATACCTCATCGTCTGGAACACGTGCCACCACGACGTCTCTCACTGACGTAATGGCGCGATCCACCTACGGTGATTATGCATTTTACGACACGTGTCTATCTCGATCGTTGTCATTCGAAGGAGGAGATGGAGAGAGAGAGAGAGAGAGAGAGAGAGAGAGAGAGAGAGAGATGTGATGCGGCGAAATGATTACTCTATTCATAATAATTTATTGAAGACCGTTTTTTGAATATCGTTGACTGCCAGAAATCTTGTACGACTCGTAATTTATTTTCGCATGCAACGCAATTTATGTCGTCGTCTTATCCTATCATCAATCTAGTTTTCAAGAAGTCTCTTATATGAGGAATTATTGATATTACATTATTACACGCGAGGCGCGTTCACGATATGCTCCATCATCAATCGAGACGACGGCTCAGCACGTAAATTGCCGGGAATCGCGCCGATATCTAAGAAAGAATCGCCGAACGAACTTTCTAATCACTTTTCTTCGTCCGCCTTCCGGTTCATCTCCGCGGCAATATTACCTGAAATTGCTTCGAGAGAGAGAGAACGGAAAATTCTCTCAGGGCGATTTTATTGTTGCCAAGATTAGAGAGCTCGATACGCGCGTGGATGATCGAATCGCTGGGGAATGTTTCGTCTCTTATCACGACAGAAATGGTAATCGCCATGGCATTCTGCCCGATTGAGATTCCTCAATCTTCAAGACGATACGGCAAAGGATCCGTTCGTATTACAAAATCGCTAGCATAAGCAGGATTTTTTTTTATATATATATTAAAGACGCTCTATAAAAAGACGTCAAGCTATAAAAAGTTCACGAATTGAAACATATAATTCGAAATATGTAGTTCATCTTATAGATGAATATTTATATAACAATAGATATTTATATAATTCATCTTATAAATGAATTTATATTTATATAATTCATTTTACAGAATTATATAAATATAAATATTAATAAATAAATATAGTTTGTTTTATAGATGAATAATGAACGGTTCAATTTCACGAATTGAAACATATAATTCGAAATATGTGGTTGTTTCAGAGAAATTAGAAATTATCGCGTAAGGAACGAAATAACACGAACGCTCCATACTTGGCAAAAATTTCCACCGGAATCGGCGCCAAAACTCGTTTGTGCAAGGTGTAGTCTCATCGTTAATAAGCCAAAGTATCACAAAAGCCTCGAGTGCGGTCTGTTAATTGCGCGTTTTCTTAAAACGCGCGCATCTGCTACTCCGCGCGGTCAACTATAGCCGCATAGAAGTGCGCGCGGCTTCTCCGGAATTCCTGACCTTTGTAGCATATGGCGGCATACAACGTTATTATTACTAAGCTCCCTACAACGGGGGGGGGGGGGGGGAGTTGAACGAGAATACCGACTGCACTAACGTCGGTCTCATTTGCTTTGTGGTTCTTGTTAACCGTTGCTTGCACTCGAAAGCCCCGCCGCGAGAGTCGTCTCGGATATATTTCTCTTGATAGAAAAGCCTTTCGGGGTAATCAGGAAGTCGGAAGACTCGAGTCTCAAAGAAGCTAAATATTTCGAGCTATCCGCTTTGAGCTTTGATTTCTCTCGCAGATGATTTCCTCGTGAAATGGAATGGGAAATATTAATATCGACGTCCAACTCCGATTCGCGCGAGTTACTAAATCATTACGGGAACACGCGAGGGAAGTTTCTCGAGAACTCTCCGGGATACTCTTCGCATCAATAACTCGTCAATAAGACACGACGTATATTACCGAATTATTTCACCATCGATAACTCTAGGAATTTCCAAATCTCCGAATGAAAATCGATAGTCTACGAACAAAGCGAACTTATCCCGAAGGAGCAACGGAGAGGGAGAACGGAGATCTCTCGCAATAATATCCGCGGAGAGAGAGAGAGAGAGAGAGAGAGAGAGAGAGAGAGAGAGAGAGAGAGAGAGAGAGAATGGTATGCATATTCGGGAATTTCATTTTGAAGAATTTTTCGCGAAATCGAATAACGCCACATATCTCTCTCTCTCTCTCTCTCTCTCTCTCTCTCTCTCTCTCTCTCTCTCTCTCTCTCTCTCTCTCGTGAGTGTTAACATCCTTTAAAAATCCAATATACACACCTCAAAGAATATCTCTTCTCGAAATTGTAAACATCCTCGATCAGATTCTATCTGTGTAATCCGCCAGGCGCCTACGAAATATTTAGGATTCCCGAGGGAGGACGCGTCAAAGGGAAAGGGACACGGGAGTAAATCGGAAACGCTTCGAATTATCCCGATGTGCAGTCTCTCCGAGACGTCCGCGACCGATCAAAGGGAGGAGCGAGAATCGAAAGCGCGGGGGGGTGAAGGGATGCGTTAGTTTCCCCGAGTCAGAAATCCTGAATGCGCGAGAAACGTCTTTCCACAATTCCACACCGTCGCGAAAAATATCATAACACGCATCGGGGCATGCATTATGCACACGTTACATCGGAATTCCGCACGATGGGAGAGGACGAGCCGCAGGACTCCCGCGAGAGGAGATCCTGTCGCGCTGATGTACAGCGGGTCCCACATGCATTCGTATCTGCACGTGAGCCATCCCAAAACAGAACGTACCTAGTACGCAAATCAAGGAACGGATTTCAAATTTATACGATAAATGCGGATCGTACACAATAAGCTGGATATGTAACGTTTATTCGCATAAAATTTTTTTTATAAAAGCAGACCTTTAATGGAGGGATATAATTCTAAGTTTACGGCGTAAAACAGCATAATAATTCTCGAGATATTCGCATATTTGTACACACTTAATTTCCTTCTATTTTATTTCGTACACGCATTTTCGTGTGTGTTTTTTTTTTTACATTGATACGACATCCGCGAGTTAAATATCGAATATAGATTTGTCGCAAGAATGAATTTCATAATTCGTCGACGAAGAACAACGCTGATCTCTAGATGCGACTTACGGTTGGATATGTGCTTTTAAAATCGAAATTTTTTCCTGGCAACGGAATGTGCGCGCATGTCGCGCTGAAAATATTACCTCCGTTGAAATATAACCTGGAGAGAGCGGACATCGCTTTCTGTCAGGATCCGCGAAATTCGCGCGTGGCGGATTACGCTGCAGCTGCAGCTGCAGTTGCGACGTAATCTTCAAAGATGCAGGAAAATTGGAGGATGGGTGGGGATAAAAGAGATAATAGAGAATTGTGTAAAATATTCGAAACAAATATCTCGTGCACAGAAATCGTCACACTTTCAATCGCTTTCGACACAAAAATTAATTCGATACCGAATATCTAAGAATTAAAAGAGAGATCGAGAGTTCGTTCTTAATAATTCCACTTAAAAAACGACGGTCTTCTAGCCAGTTGAAATTTAAATTTGCATTTCACATTGAGAGCCTTACAAAAATTCTTAACTGTTAAAGAGAAAAAGAGAGGTAATTGCAAAATAACTATCGAACATAATTATTGTAAATTACTTTTTAACAAATTGCGCCATCAATCGAGCTCGACAAGTTTCTCTCTGTTGAACGCAGCCGCGTTGTTACGCTTTCTCAAAGTTAGTCGGGCGACGAACATTTTATGCTCGCCGCTCGTATGATTAATACATGAAGCGACCTGTCCGAAACACGCCGTGGAGAGTGGAAACAGGTCCGCGTGTTTCCACGACACGCTTGCCGAAGAGGAGGCGGGATCGAGAACCGGGAATGGACCGGCTTGCTGCCGAGGGTGTAAAGCTCAAGGGTAGGGTTGGGAAAGGGGGGAACCTCGCGCATAATCGCGCGTACGTATGACAGGTCGTAACGACGTATAGCGTAATCCCATCTCGGGAGATTCGGAGATCGGAGACGTTATCCTCACGTCAGTTGCACGCGGCGGCGCGATGCGGTTAACGAAGGAACTCTGATTAATCATGTCGACCGGTTGACACGACGAAAACGAATTCCCGCTTGGTTTTCCGGTATCGTAAAACGACAGAGAGAGAGAGAGAGAGAGAGAGAGAGAGAGAGAGAGAGAGAGAGAGAGAGAGAGAGAGAGAGAGAGAAGAATGAACTCTCTGGTCGCGCACACGAGAGTGAGAAAATAATTTACAGTTTCGAAACATTAAATGAGCGGCTCTCGCGTATGAGAAATCAAATATGTTGCTTTTAGCCGCTTTGGATTTACGACGTTTCCGCTTGTCTGCTCGCAAATTGCGTAGTTGGAACAGCTGTTTCATCGAGCAGATTATGGCTGGCATGTTAACGTGTTGTATAAATAATTATCTTTCATGCTGCAAATATATCTTTCGCTTGAAGGAAAATATTTTACTAACATGTTTTTCATTCTTTTCTTTTTACAGATAATCCTGGTCACGAAGTTCAAGTACTCGGCAAATACGCACAATGCAGTTACAACTGTCGTCGCGACAATCATCTTCGAAGTTCCAGGTAAGTGCGAAGTGTTCTCGTCAGTCGAGCAGCACAAGTAACGTTACTTACACATATCCGTGAGAGTCTAGTCGAGCTCGCAAGGGCAACCGAAGGCCCCTTTCATACCCCCTATCCAGGGAAAGGGTCTCGTGGAGAATGTTTACGAGCACGAATAGCGCGGCTTTACGAGCTCGAACGATGCGCGCGTGCGGATCACGAAGCCTCGGTGACGTGGTGTGCTGTAGGTAATATTTTCGAGGCTTGAGTGAAATGATATCCCGGCGACCGGGATGATACACCTGAAGGGTTGAGAAAGATCTCGGGAGACTTGGCGGGAGCACTTTACGATGCGGTAATGAATTGACGGAAATAATAGTTTTCGGATAAAAGATTGGTAAAACATATTGCGATACATCTTCTCGAAATGCGAATTAAGTTAAAAAGTGAATTCGAATTTCTCAGATTATGGAACTTTTTTAATAAAAATATATACTATATAAAAGAGAGAGAGATAGAAAATTTCTATCTTAATGCACAATTTAATTCGTTGATTCAACAAGAATTAAGTTCAAAGTGAGTTAGAAAATTTTTCAGATTATTTTCAGACATATTTCAGAGATGGAACTTTTTAAATAAAAATGTAGTATAAAAAAGAGATGGAAAATTTATATACCAATGCATAATTTAATTCATTAATTCAAAAAGAATTAAGAATACTCATAATTCAAGGATTCTTAAGCAAACTAAAAAATATTTTAAAAACCTTTTAAATATTAATATAAAGAGAAACGTTTTTAAATAAGAATATTTAAAATGATAATTTTTTTATATATAAATCATATCGTAATGCATTAGGTTAATAAAAGAGATAACGCTCTCTATTTATCGTATATCAATTTATATTAAAATTATTTTTTACGAAAAATGAAATATACATTTTTTTATCGACACTTTATCATTCATTCAGACTTTTCTCAAATTCGTTTTTATTTAATTTTTTTTTTTTTGTCAAGAAAATAAATAATAAAATGTGTGCAATAAATAATTATATTTGTGTTATTCACACATATTGTAGTAAAAGTCGTCGCTGTAATGAATTTACGTTAAATAAATGCCGGATATTCGGTCATGCCAGTCCTTAGGCTGGAAAATAATTTGCCGGCGATATCGAGGACAAGATTACAGCGAGTCGAAAGTACGATGGATATCGGCGAAAAAATACCGCGTGCTCCGTGTTTATCGAGGTTTACGTTCGTTCTCGCTTCTAACGGCGGTGTCCTACTTTGATAACAACTGTAACGCGCTCGTATTAAGAATCCTACAAACCGCTAAATCGTGTTCGCAATTGTATCGCGCGCACTACAAAACCCATCATTTCATTATAGTACATTTACAAAATTAGGAACATCATTATTCGCATTATTTTCGCCTGCTTGGAGTGCTCATTATTTAATAATACCAAGGAGAAGAATATTTTGAGCAGCAAGTTATTGATTCATACAACTCGTCGTTACATCGCCCGTTATTTATCGTATTGCGAAAAAGAGAGTTCACAATTTGCCAGGATATTATTCTTGTTCTCTTTAGGAAAAAAAAGAAAAAGAAAAAGCGAAAAAGAAGTATCTTTTCGCGCTAACTAAATGCAAATAAAATTTGTATTTATTTCCTACATTTACAATTCCCTTTAGAAGGGAATAAGACCGCTCCATTCCCTTTTCTACTTACTATGCGCTTCGAGGCTACGCTGGAGTCTAGAAAAATCGAAGTCCGACACGTATTCCGCATTAGAGCCTGAAAAAGCGGTCGGCAACACGAATTTTATCAGAAATGTCGCTCCGAAGTACGATTGAAAAAAAAGCTCCAACGTATACACGATACAGGACAGCCCGCATTACGACAACCATCTCGCGACGGAACAAAGTGGCGGCTTTTTTCTTTTTTTTTCTTTTTTTTTTGCGAGGGAAGGGGAACGGATCAACGGCGAAATAGAGTGCCGGCCTGACTGCTACAGGGTGATATTAAATCCTCGATGAAAAGGAACTCGCGCGGACCAGTCGCGCGAGTCCTTAAACGTCCTCTTCACCGACCGGTTATATGAGAGGAGGCAAACCTCCGTGATTGCCTGCCGCTGAAAGGGATCATGACGATTTTTTTGTTTAATTTCCCGCTCGACGCCGAAGATCGAGAGAGAAAGAGGAACGAAGTCGAATACCTTCCTGCGCCGCGTCGGCGAGAAAAAAAAAGAATAAGGGAAAGGAAAAAGGGAGGAGATTAAGAATTGATACGCGTCGCGCGTGACCGGGTTCCTAAATACGTCGGCGGAAACGACGTGGCGTTCGCTAATTCTGAGGATGTCCGGTAGATTCCTGGTTTCTCGAGAAGACGTCGAACGGAGAACGGTTCGGCGCCGCAATTAGGATAGCCGTCGCGCGTGTCTACCCCATCTAAGCTCGCTAACCTACGTAAACAAGGAAGTTGGCTCGTTGTAACTCATCGAGCACTTGCTGTGAACGCTTCAATTGTCAAGCGTGAAACGCTCTTGCATAATCGCAACGCAAGTATTCTCGTACAAAAGATTGATCGCAGGAGGTCAGAATGGATCGAAAAGACGCTCGTAGTACTATTTGCAACGATATGCAAAACCAGCAGTCGCCCCCTTCTCCTTATTTTTTCTCCAAGTTCTCGAGTAAGAAAAAAAGAGAAGGAGGAACACGAGACGAGTCTCGAGTCGCTGCGGCGCGGTTGAACGTGCAACGGATGCTAAAAACTCGACAGAGGGTGTCGGGAGGATGAAGAGCCACGTCGGCGGGTGACGAGGAGAGAGAGAGAGAGAGAGAGAGAGAGAGAGGGGTGGCCAAGAAAGTTGCGAGTATCCAATCATAGGAGGATATTGTGGGATCATAACTCCGCTTGCCGCCGGTCTGTCGAAGAGAGTCCTGAAGGACTCTCTCTGCTTCAGTCCTATCTCTTCCTAAAGGCATGTCTAGTCTGCCAACGCTGATTCGACGATAGTAATTCGCGGCCTCTCAACAGTTTCGTATCGCGAGACTACCCTCTTTCTAACTCGACGTAAACCTTCCTCTTTTTAGTTACATTTCATTGTTACACTGTACTCTTTTTTACTCTTTTCTACTCTTTAGTTACATTCTCATGCTTTTTTTTCCTACTCTAGAGTTTTCTAACCAGAAAGTTGCATTTTCTGCTTTTCATCCCTTTCGGGTTTTTCGATTAATTGATAGTTTAATGCGACTGATGAAATAATTGGCTTCGCGAAGAATAATTTTGAAAGTGCAAAATGTGATATTTTTGTAGAAAGGTAGCACTAATTGCCCACGTTTGTACATAATGTCCGAATGATAATGTCACTCATAACATCTGTAAAAGACTTGAGCAAACCGTGGCATATTTTAACAAACTAAAACAGAGAGAGAAAGAGAAAGAGACCAGTCGACAAATTATATTACATTCGTGTGCATTAAAACGCGAAACGTAAAATATTATACAACGTAAGAAGCGGCATTTTAATACTCGACTCGTCCTCTCGTGATAGCGAAACCTAGGTGAATTACAAATTATAATATCGCGGTCGCGGTCACAAAGCAAAGACCGACTGTCGGCCGGTAAACAGGGAGAAAAATGTTCGCGAGTTAACACGATAATGCAGCCGCGTGTCCGCACCGTTTGCGTTGCACCGTGCGCATAAAATGAATTAACGGATCAACGAGACGAAAGGGGAGAGGTTGTGAAAATACGGCCGTTCGTCGACGAAACGCGCGGTTCTCTCTCTCTCTCTCTCTCTCGCGCGCGTATAATAAAGGATGAAATATGCACCTCGAGTTACCCTCCGAGAAGATACAATGCGCCGGGACGAAGAAGCCCCTTCGTGCAGCTCTTCTGTCGGAAAGGGATCTCCTTTCTTCGCGATCTTCGCCGCATCCAATTAATCATAACGCGTTCTCGCGACGCGAAGGAAAAGTTACAGAAAATAAAGATCGCGAAAGTCGTCCGCGTTATCGGTTTTAAACGTTCGTGACACGTGAATTTGCCGAGTTAAATTTTGTAAATTCAAGTTAACAAAACATGCATTATTAATCATAGTGCATGTCTATTATTTTTAATGTGTCAAAATAACAATAAAATTAAATAAAGATAATGATATATAGTATAAAGTGGGAAATTTTATCCATTGCTATCATTTTCACAAGATTGAAAAGAGAAAAAAAAGATGAGACAATTCTAGTTATTAGAATCTACTAGATTATAATCGCTAACATCGATATGTAAAATCTTCGCGAAGTAATATATCAAATTTATCATCGATTTAAAAAAAATAATTTACTTTAATAATTTAATAATTTTATCTCTCACGATAGAAAAAATTCAATACTTGTCAATAATCCGCATGTTACATGCAACACATAAATAAATGCGACTATAATTATACAGAGCGATAAGAGATGCTTAAAATCGAAGGAAAATCGAGATCAATGACCGATATCTAACATAGATGTGCATTATTGATAAATTAAATCTTGTCAGAAAAAAAAAAACAAATAGAAACGTTTAAATTAAACCGTATAATTAAGAAGAAAATTGTTGCTTAGTTCAGCGTTTTTTACGTTGACGTTATAAGTGAGTTTTGCTGAATATGACTTTCTTAATACTTGAAAACTTGAAGCTCGTATTTCGAAAATAACAGCATATGAACGTGCAACTCATTTTTTTCAAACGTTAGCTTCTCAAAATCGCGACGTCGACATGGAAATGTGTTTTACCGCCCGGAGCAAGAGGCGAGTAAGCGGCCGTAATTAAAATTTGTCTGGGGAGAGATCGTCCCGACTCTCGGGAGAGTCCACGTGGAGAGAAAACACGAGTCGGGTGGGGGGGGGGGAGGGGGGGAGACGAAAGAGAGAAACACCTGAGGATGGCAGCGACTTCCACAGGATTTCCTACGGCGACGCCCGGTTCTCGTCTGGTATCAACAATCATCCCGCTTATCTTAATGCGGCATCGTGCTCGCGAGTTGCGCTCTTGATCTCGTTAAACTGTCGCAACTTTTTGAAGCTACTAAACTACCGAGAAATAGCGGAGGAAAACTCGCGACGCGAAATTTTCGCAAGGGCCATTTATCTGCGCGCGAAAATCGACGAGGGATCGCTGATAACTAACGAAGACAGATTCTTGCGAAAGTTTCTATGAGATGGAAGAGCGAACGATTCCTTTAGCTCGCACGTCGCGATACGTGCGTATCAAAGTAGAAGAGTTTTCTTATTTTCCTAAGATAATTGTAGTTTAAAGCTTAAAATCCAGAAGTTTCAGGATTCAAAAATCTTCCGAGAGACCAGAATATCTCTTTTAATATCTCGCGCTATAACTATAAGTTAATCGAAACATTTAGAAACCATAGAAAATTCGAGGCATGCTTAAGTGTTCGTAAACTATAAGTAAAATTTTCCACAAAATTCCCATAAAATTAGAATATATTTATATCTCAACACCGAAAAAATTCTCTCGAAGTAAGAGAGGACTGATGTATACTATAAAATCCCTCTTAACAGATATTCTTAAGTGTTTCCAAAACATCCTCTAAAACTAAGAATATATTCTTTGTTAATAACAAACGGTTGTATGTTTTTTTATATGGACCGTTTTTTATTTAACGTTATATGATCATATTGTTGCAGCAACAACATACGTGATTATATAGTGCTGCAATTTACAGTGCAGTACAGTGTTTGTCACTGAATGGTTTTAGTTTATTAAAAGAATGGATGAAGTTAATAAGTAGTTCGAAAAAGAAGATTTGAGCGTCTTAAGAGAAGTGTTCACGAATAAGTAACATGTAACATAATCTAATTTAATTATTCAGAATTCAGGTCTCGTGCCTCATGCTCGGTCTATATGTATTATATCTATGCTTTCTTTATGGTCTTTCTTTCCCTGTGTTGTAAAATAATGTACTTTTTCGTTAATGTAAAAATAAATCCCATTTTGTCTACACCTTTATAAATTAACAATATCTGATACTAATCTTTAGAGGATTTCTCTCTTAAATTAAGAGAATTCTTTTGACGCCTTTTTTCAGAACAGAGTATTCGAAAAATTAGTGGGAAATTCTTAAAATGAGAATACAATTTTTTCAGTGAATCAGAGTTAGATAAGAAAGATACGTCTGTCCTTTTCTCAATAAACCGTCTCAATCACTGCACCATCTGTGTGAAACGCGTCCTGTGGATCGCGAAGAAGACTCCGTCGAATTCGCGCGTTTCCGCTTAGCATTTCGCCGCGTTTCGCCCGTGACAAGAGGCTTCGCTTCTCGAAGATTTTCTCGGTTCACCGTCCGGATCGGAGAAGGAGAGAGAGAGAGAAAGGGAGAGACTTTATTTCCTGGCGAAGCGCACGATACGTATCCGCGGGGATCTCGCGCCAAGTTTTCCCTCCTATAAATCTCGCGTCTCGGGGATATTACTTAATGCACCGACGTTTCGACGCGCGATAAATCCCACCGTCGAAAATCGCGCTCCGCATCCGTCGTATTATCCGCCGAGAGTGTCGATGCGAATCGTACGTCGTATCGATCATCCCGAGCGAAACGAAAGACTGTCCGTTGTTCTTTACGCGCCTCGTCGCGTTCTCGGGGATTTTTCCGATTTTACAGAGAGTGCTGCTTTTTCCTTGATCGACGCCCGAAATGACGCCGCGCGTAAATTGACAGACGCTGAAACAAATCTCGCTCGCACGAAAATCGAAGTCTATGACGCGAGGAAAATTTTTTTCGAATTTACTTAAATGTCTGAAAAATACCTGGCGGTATATAAGAAGATTAGGGAAAAAACAGAGAAATAATCTCTCATAATATTTCATAAATTCATCTTACACTATTTCAAGATACATTCCCCGCGTATCTCTCGCGTAATAGAACGAACGACGTAAATCTTATTATGCGATATGCTCTTCGCGCTTGTAACGAGAGAGTAAAGCTTCCGCTCATCTTACTCTCGAGATCTCATCATAAATGCGCGCGGAAATACTCGCCGTGCAATTTAACGCGACGAGAGTACGAATTCCGAAGGAAATACTTGTTTTCTTTCTTTCAGTAAGATATGTCTTTTAGTAAGATGACACATGCACTATATACAGATTGAAACAGTGATGTGCGAGGGGAAAAGCCCAAAGTGCGGGGCATCATTGCATAAGCGGACGAGACACATACGGGTCGATTGACCTCGATTCTCCCACAGGTGCGATATACCGATCCCCCCCCTTTTCCACCCCCCCCTTTTCCAACCCCCCCCTCCACTCCTGCCGATATATTCCCGCAATAATCGACCGTAAGCCGCCCCGAAATCCCACAACCCGCGGCGCGGTTCCAAATAAAGAGAAACAAACCGCGCCAACCTACCCTAATTCCGTCGGATGCCGCTGCGGAAAGTCGGCCATCAGGAGGGATGGAGAGGTGAGAGGGGAGAGGAATTTTCACCCTCTGGAACGCTCTGTATTTCGGTCCAGCGGCGAATTATCCGCCGGACGCGATAGAACTTCAAAGCCGGGACGGCTCGCAGCGGATTATATAATCTGGACAATGCTCGATTATAACGATCGGATTTGGCTACGAGATGAAAACGCGAGATAAATAAAATGCGAGACCGAACGCGTGAATTAAAAATGCGAGTGGAGGACGAAAAAGGATGGACGATAAAACGGCATAGACTTTTTCATTAAGAGAGATAGAATGAAAAATACACAGTGTATATGTATATGTAAAGGCAAGAATATTAGAGTTTCTTAATCAAGCGCGGAGTCGCAAAATATTTCGATTTGTCTTCCGGTCGCGATGCATGGGATTAAAGTGTATATCGAAAAAATTGTATTCTCGAAGTAAGAGGACTGTATACTATGAAATCCCTTTTAACAGATATTCTCAAGTGTTTCTAAAACATCCTTTAAAAAAAACTAAGAATATATTCTTTGTTAACAAGGTATGTTTTTTATGCGAACCGTTCATTTGACGTTATATGATCATATTGTAGCAGCAACGTATATGATTTATATAGTGTTGCAATTTACAGTGCAGTAGTGCAGTGTTTGTCACTGAATGGTTTTAGTTTATTAGAAGAATGGATGAAATTAATAAGTGGCTCGAAAAAGAAGACTTGAGCAACTTAAGAGAAGTGTTCACAAATAAATAACGTCTTTCGTGGCCTGTGTGCTGTAAAATAATATACTTTTTTTGTTAATGTAAAAGTAAATCCCATTTCCTCTACATTTTTATAAATTAGGAATATCTGATACTAATCTTTAGAGGATTCCTCTCTTGAGGTAAGAGGATTCTATTTTAGAACAGGGTATTCTAAAAATAAGCGGGAAGTTCTTAATATGAGAATACAATTTTTTCAGTGTAGTGATATCGTTGCCGGTGAGTAACGCGACGAGGAGCATTATTCTTTCATCCCCGCGCGTTAATCGCGATCATTAGCCGGCGGGATCTAATTTCCATTCGTGCCGGAAACGCTGGCCGATCGGGGACTTTTACCTCGCCGGATCTCGAGCAATGGAAATTGGATCCGCCCGGTTGCGGACGGGATCGGGTCTTCTGTTAATTTCGCCAACACGGCGGATAATCGAAGTTCAAGAAGGCTCGTGGGATGTCGATGGGACGAGAAAAATACGAAGGATCCATGATAGCGACAGAATGTTATGATTGGCTCTTTACAAGATACATGGCTTTCAGATAGATTGAGAGACGTCGTGTTTCCTCGAAAATCTCTAAAATACTCTTCGTGCCACGATTTGTGAATTATATTCTCCTCTCTCTCTCTCTCTCTCTCTCTCTCTCTCTCTCTCTCTCTCTCTCTCTCTCTCTCTCTCTCTCTCTCTCTCTCTCTCTCTCTCTCTCTCTCTATAGCGAATTGGCGCTTATAAAATGGAATTTACTGCATTAAAATTTTATATGGATTTAATCCTCAAGATTTTAATTCGCATCTCATATTTCTAAAATAATATAATAAAATATAATAAAATATTTCTTCCTTATCGGAGGCGTAACATTAATAACGTAGGAACGATTATATACTCTAGAAGTAATATCTCCCGAAGATAAATTATTTTCGACGACATAATTCGAACGTTATCGATCACCGTAATCGATCATAGAATTCCCTCCTCAATTCTTAATCATCATCAGACTGTACTTTCCAATTACAACTTTTCTCGTGGCAAATACGGTATTTAGGATAAAACACGGTAAAATCGAAGCGCCGTCCAAGCCTCTCAGCAGCCGAGGGTGTCGATAATCGTTCATCATCACTTGGAAGATACATCTGACGATTTACGAGTCGTGTAAAAGTTCCACGAAATTAATGTACCGATTCAAAACCGATTCAAAACCGATCCAAATACCGTGCTGGAGTATATTAGGGTCGTCAAAGTTTTCACGTCATCGCGATTGCTTCACGTATGTGTTACACTTATAAATTTTTAAGGCTTCTGATCCCTTCTTGACATCATTAGTGAGAAATCATATGAGTTTTTTTCTTGCCAAATACATCGAAATAAATAAGTTTTTTTTTTATGCGACCACTCGTGTTCGATAATATGGATTAGTAAAATATGTCGAAAACTCTCTTTTTGATTCGTAAATTAATAAGTAGACGTAAATCTTGGTAAATCGTCGTAAGATACATTTTTGCTGAAAATGTAGGACAAATGTAGATGAGTTATACGATCATTTATTAATGCAGGATAAAAAAAGGGAGTTTAATGTATGTATTTTACGATAAAAATATTAATATGATTTCTCGTTTCTGACAATTCAATACGGCTGCAGGGAGGACACAGGAGCCTTAAAGACAGTCGTGGTGAGAAGTAACCTCGCTTGAACATTACTCGCGTATTTTATTGAGATGATGATAATCTTGACAAACTATGAAAAATTGCGCCGAGGACAAATTACGAGATTATTATCGAAGCAATCAAACTAAAAAAAAAAAGAGAAAGAAAAATTAGTTAGCGATGACAAATTGATACGATAGATAGATGAATTTATTTTGTATACTCTCGAAGGAGAGAAATAATCGATCTTAATCCTCGACTTTTCGACAAACTCATGTCGTTTCACCTTTTATTCGAAAGAATTCGTCCCAAGCGATAGTAAAATGCGGCAATTTGCCGAGCGACAAATTACTCGGGTTTATGCGATGCCGCACCGACATGTTGCCGGGATACTCTCGTGTCACGACCTCACTTGCTTTCATTATTTCGCTAAAAGCACGATGAAAGTAAGACGTGTTCATCCATCTTAATTTATGCGCTCCGCAACATTTCTCCGTTACATCGTACAATATCCGCCGGTCTCTCAGACATTTATCATCGGTCTTCGGACTTTTATGTAATTGGAACCGAGTGTCTCAGTTTTAAATTGTGCGGGAAGAAAAAAGGGAGAAACGATCATTCCCGCGACATCCCGCGGTAAAGGCTATCCAATCTCAGCGACATTTTCAACTAATACCGCGCACCGTTCACGCCCGGATTCCTTATTAATGTACGCGCACGTGTCGCGAAACGCACACGGGAGAGACATTCGCGTCGCGCGAGCGCGATAAAAGTTCCATTTCCCGCGCATTAATTCCGGCAAGGAGGCCTTTTATGACGGCACACAGCCGGAGTTCAGAATTCAATGGAACTTTTCAGACAATGGCGGCCGACTTGTTCGAGGGTGGTTCGGTGATGCGGAAGCAAAGCGGATGAAAAAGAGGAGGATCGAGGAAGAGGAGCGAGAACGACGACGGTGTCGCAGAATCTAAGACAGTGGTTCTTAACCACGCCCGATGGCTGTCGTCTCTCCCTCTCTTTCTCTCTCTCGGATCCTCAAAATATGCATCTTCTCGCGCGCATACATTTCCGTAAAAAAAAAAAAAAAAAAAAAATGTAAAAGTTATTCTCGAATGAAAATATGCGAGATTCATTTTTTTACTCGGTCGATCGATGACGAAAAGTCACGTGCGCGTGAGCGCTTTAAAAAATTTAACGCGTTCCTTAATAGAGACACCCCTCGATTAAGAACCACTGACTTAAGGAGCGGGAAGAAAGGCGGAGGGGAACTGAGTGAGTGCGGGCTAAAATCTACCGACGGTCTTTGTACCACTTCGTTCTTGGCACCCCGAAGATTCGGTCTCTTAATAATTCATTTATCTGCAGATACTCTGTGTCCTTCTTACGCTCGACCGGCGCTTCCTCAAACATTCGGCGCGCGACGCCGATGAGGCAACGGAATTTAATTCTATATAAAACGGACTACGATAAATTGGACGAGAGCCCCGAATTATTATTCCAACGGGACGAGTTATTTCGCTAACCGCAATTATTTCGGTCCGTTCTCGATGTCGGATAAAATCGACGCTGACTTTAGCAAAGTGCGGTTCATTTTTAGATACTTGGCTCCTTAGAGATTAAACTTGTTCGTAGTTATTGAAGGAGTGAAATCGCGTTCATATACATTATGTTTTAGCTGTCACGATTCCAGTTTTTCACTTGTATTACAAATTGAAAAAGAAAACTATATTTACTCTAAATAATAAATATAGTATAAGATGCTACATTTAAACGAAAATTATTTTGTGTTATATGTGATACAGAGTTCTATCTCTATCTCATATTTAATAAATTTTCTTACACGCTAGATTGATCACCATCAATATTTTACAAAAGTTATCCATTATAAAAACTCCAAATTTATTTAAATCGCTCCGCGTTATGATGATATCCTTACTCACTGTTATCCTTATCGCACTTTATCAAGGCGAATTTTCTCGCAATACATTTACTTTGAACATCACGATATTTTCCTACTTAAATGACACGCATGTCTCAGTGTATCGGAAAGATTGAAAATTCCACAGTAATCACTGAAAAAGTTGTATTCTCATTTTAATAATCCCCCACTTATTTTTAGAATAACTTGTTCTAAAATAGGCGCCAAAAAGATCCTCTAAAGATTAATATCAGATATTCCTATTTTAATTTATAAAAATGTAGACGAGAAATGGAATTTATTTTTACATTAACTGTACTTTTTACTGTACATTTTTATCTTTTATTTTTACATTAATTATACATTTTCCCAATTTAAACTAAATTTTTTTTATTACAATAATAATTTTAATTTTATAGAATATAAAATGAAACAAGATTTTGATACTCTTCATAAAATCATTCCATAATTGTGGTGTCACATTATTTTAGAACACACAGACAAAGAAAGATCATAAAGAAAGCATAGACATAGTGCATATAGACCGAACATGAGGCACGAGACCTGAATTCTGAATAATTAAATTAGATTATGTTACGTGTTACTTATTCGTGAACACTTATCTTAAGACGCTCAAGTCTTCTTTTTCGAACTACTTATTAACTTCATCCATTCTTTTAATAAACTAAAACCATTCAGTGACAAACACTGTGCTGCACTGTAAATTGCAACACTATATAATCACGTACGTTGGCTGCAACAATATTATCATATAACGCCAAATAAAAAACGGTCCGCATAAAAAAAAACATACGACCGTTTGTTATTAACAAAGAATATATTCTTAGTTTTAGAGGATGTTCTGAAAACACTTAAGAATATCTGTAGAGGGATATTATAGTATACAGTCCTCTCTTACTTCGAGAGAATACAATTTTTTCGGTGAAGAGGTCGCAGGCCTAGCGAATTCGCCCGAGAGAGAGAGAGAGAGAGAGAGAGAGAGAGAGAGAGAGAGAGAGAGAGAGAGAGAGAAAGAGAGAGAAGTAGGATAAAAAGCTTCGGGCGAAACCACCTCCGAACATCCAATATGTCTGTCCCCGGCTTCGATTTTCCTCCCACTATCTGGGCCACGAAGGTTATTACACCGTGTTCTTGTATTATCGACCTGTGTTCTCTCCGGAGAGAACGTCATTATTATTGCCGGCCATCTTTTCGGCACCTCGATCAGACTTTCGTCCGAGCTCTGCTTACATTGGATGATGGAGAATTTTTATCGCAGAATTACTGAGAACTGACGTCTTTCTTCGCGAAAATTTCTCGCCGATTTTCAAATCCATATCTTTCCGGGATTCTTATTTTCCTCTCTCTTCTACCTTATGAAATCTTCTCGCGACATTCGCTATTTTTAATCGATTCTACATATATTATAAAAACTGTAGTAATATCGTTTCAATTTTTTCTCATGCATTTTTAATTTTTCCCAGAAACATTTTTACACACATTCGTTACAATTGATCACCATTATTAATTAAGGAATATTGCGTTTGAAATGGGAAACGAGGCTGACTCTCTGACCGCGGAATCGCGAAATCGCGGGTAAAGCGAAAAATAAACGCAGGTAAATTCCGCGCAACGATAGCGGCTGGGTGGGAAAAGGGTGGAGGGAGGGATGGATGAAGGGGGGTGGGGGATAAAAAGGGAATATATATCGCGTTCTCTCTCGTACAGTCGACTCGGATTTGTGTATCGATTGCGAGCGTTCCGATACGCCCGCATTCTGCCTCTCGACTACATGTTATACATATATACAACTCTCGTTCCGGTACACGTGTACGCGGAAAAGTAGCAGCGTCGTTTTGTTCCCTATCGTGCGCGATTAGCCGATGCCCGGAGCACCATAGTCTACAAACTGCATTTATTGGGTTTATCGGATCGGTAAGCTCGCCTGTTTGCCTCGTCGGGGCAAACCCCAAGAAAAATGTTGCCGATACGACCGACCGGTTTTCATTACGTTACGTTACATGCGGTCGCGCTTCCTTCCTCCTCGTCGGGTTTTTCAGCTATTTCCTTTTCATCGCCCTCCGGAACTCTTTTCTTGAGTTTCCACTTGCATACCCTTCCCCTAAATAAATTCGCAGAATTTTTCAATCACTGTAATAATTATAAATTATAACGCGCGAATTGATATTATTTTTCGCAAAGTTTGAAGATATTTTTGACGTAGTCGTACCGTCCTTCGCGACCGTCAACCGGATCGCGAAAATCCTCGTGTAGCGTTCGCGTAATTTCGCGAAAACTCGACGAGGACGACGAGGTTGCGAACGTTTGAGTAGTCTTAATTATGCAGATTTTCGAGGTTCGCGGAAGAGAGAAGTACTCCGGCGGGGGAGAGAGATGGAAGAGAGGAGTGTTAGTTCATATCAAGCGGGTCGCGTGCAATTGCGAGCTAATCCTATTTCATTCCGAGTCACTTCAGCCGGCTCGTGCATGAAACGCCAATATTTCCCCGCAGCTGCGGGAACGAAGGGAAGAAGGGATACTCTATGGCCTCGAAAATTGCGACGGCGGTCGCGGGATTACACCGGTAGCTGCAACCAGTGGCGGATCTGCTGACGCATATGACGAAAATATTATTTTTAACTAGCAGCCTTCATAATAACGCTGATCTTTTTAGAAACGTGCGACGCGTCTTTGTAAATATAACGTATTATGCACGTTTGAAAAATTGAAGTGTCTCTTCCGATTTATATACTTAATAAAATTTATATTTTTCTATTTATAATTTATATCTATATTTAACGGTATTTTAAGTGTGGCACAATGGTATAAAAAAATTTTAGTAAAATATATATTTATTTTTGTTTCTGATACTTGTATTCTAGAGTAATGCCAGTTTGCTCTAAAATATTATTCAATAAAATTTATAATTTTATATTTAATTTATATCTATATTTAACGGTATGTTTTTTTTTAAGTACGGCACACAATGGTATAAAACAAAATTTCTAAAAATATTTATTTTTGTTGCTGGTACTCGTATTCTAGAGCAATGGCAGTTTTACTCGAAAATATAGCGCCCAGAGACTTTTATCTCCACAGTTAGGGAAACGCCTTGTACACCATTGACAAGGCGAACAAGGAGCTGGACTGTGGTAAAGAAGAAATCTATCTTTCCCATTCTAACTTATTGCCTGTTACTACTCTCTCTCGTCTCGTGCGTGTGGAAGCAGTGGGTTTCGAACCATGGACGACGGGTTTTCTCGTTTCTCTCAGAGAACCCGTCGTCCACAAGAGCCGCAAACCAACACTAAATATGTGCGACCGATACGAGCGTTCAAACTCGAGTGTCTTAACAGCTTTTATTTTCGCTATTTTCGTTCACAGATTTCTTTACTACTGCAGAACCGATCCTTTTTTTCAAGAAAATTTGATGGAATCGATAATCAAAAGTGTTTTCTCACATTTTTTAATTTTGAATTTATCAAGTACTTCTTTTCTTCCTTTCCTCTCTCGAATTAAAATTTGATCAAGATTAAAATTTATTTTTAATTGATTAGAGAATATACTTTTATTCGCGCAAAAAAACCGTCTATTATATAAGTATCTGATAAAATTCCAAAATTATTAATAATTATATAAAGAAAAAGAGATGCGTTTATTTAGTAATAAGTGACAAAAAAAATTTATTTTAAAATAAAAGCACGTGAACGTAACATATCCAAGCATTATACGTAACATATCCAAGACTTGCTCGTTCTTTTTCTGTTACGGGAAATGTCAAAATGACAGCTCGGTGTCTTTTTTTTCATCGCATTTCATATTCGTATTATGATGAATCGTGATAAAAATCGAACGTATATACGATAGTCATCGGAATAAAGACACGCCTCTCTCGCACACACGTGTATTCGAATAGATAGCATCACATCGACACAATTGCGTACAGATGCACGACCGCCGACGTGCGTGTGCACGCGATATCGGGAATGCATCTTGCGGATATGTCATTAGTAGCGTATCCTACGCGCAATCCTTCGGGAACTGTCGCAGGAGGGCGAGGGGGAGAAGAGGATCGTGAAAAGATATATCGAATTTATCATCCAGACAAGACGCAAGGGGGGAAAGGGCTGTTGCATGGCGCAGCTACTGCCATTTCGCGAGAGTGAATTTTTTCCTATACATACGTCTGCCTCTCTTTTTCCTTCCCTTCTCCTTTTCCCTCTCCGCTTCTCCGTCGCCGGAAAATGACATTACCGATTATTCGATTTGTTTCTTCGCACACACATATACACGCACACACCTTGCGATATGTAACTCTCCGGACCGGAAACGCCGCGAGATATTTCGTGAGCGCGAGCGTTATAAGAATACAGACAAGGACCGATCGAAACACGTGTCCTGAATCGGCCGATGTTCTCGTTCGATGATTCGATGGCGCTAAAATTACGCCGGTAATGCGACGATGACGTAATATTCATTGCTATTTATCGCGAGTTTCGTTTTGTAGAAGCGGCGAGAACATATGTAATTGAGGTGATCCGAGCTTTAATTAGGTTTTTCATATATTCAATATGAAATTATATATAAATAATTAATATATTCGAATTATTCATATACACTACGAATTTTTAACTTGCTTCGATTTGTCAAACGTCGGACAATTTTTTTATTTTTTTAATAGTTAAATTCTATAAAATTATTTCAAATTAAATCAATAGCATTACGAGTACTAGTAGAAAATCTCGAAAGCTTTCAAATTGTTTCGGGCAACAATGATTCATGATATTTTTAAACGTGCAACCAGATCTGTTTACCGTCTTTAAATGAAAGAAACGTGAAAAAGGATTAATGAAACCGAGCAGTTACTACACTTTCAAGACTCGCAAGACACACAAAATTGAGTTTGTCTTTGATTAATAGCCAGTCAACTGATACGCCAAGCGCAAACGTTTTACGAGACCATATTAGAGGTACAATGTTATTAATAACGCTATCCTCATTATGGTCGACCGCAACTATAAATTCGAGTCCGTCTCCTTGTCCATTAATTAAGTACGAAGAAACTTGCAAGAGGGTATAAGAGAAATGGGAAAACAAATGAGAAAGGTTAGTCGATAAGCGATGGCCTCCGACCGGGCCGAAGGCCCTGAGCATTTTGAGCCCTCAAGAACTGCGAATCGAATGGAATGCCGTGATAAATCTCGCTGCGATCGGTGCAAAAGTGAACCGCAAGCGTTACGGCTTTAAGCTCGCCCTGATCGCTGAGCTTTCGACCCTTGTCGAGATGAGAAACGTTGGACCGGACCTATATAAGGCCTCGTAGGGCTTAACAAAAAAGATCGAGAGCATCGCTAAGGGCGATTGCGTACATTTATATTCCAGATGATTATTTTAGAATCCTATTTTTTTTTATTTTTCTTTATTTATTTTTTTTAATTTTAATTCTTTTCAATTTATTATTATATTTTTTTTTTAATTCGAGAACGTTATTTGTTTCCATAAACAAAATTCAATATGTTATAAAGAATGTTCAGCCGTTAACTTTTTCTAAATTTCTCTTAATGGAATTGTATCGTTATTATTTGCCTCTAAAAAAATAATTTTTGATATCTACATTGAAAATATAAATAAATATTAAATCTTGAGAAATATGCAACTCGTATGAAATAAATGGAGCTCTCTGTAAATGGCACTCTCTCTCTCTCTCTCTCTCTCTCTCTCTCTCTCTCTCTCTCTCTCTCTCTCTCTCTCTCTCTCTCTCTCTCTCTCTCTCTCCCCCCCCCTCTCTCTCTCTCAACGAGCCCGATCTAATTCGCGAAGGTTTAATCTAACCGATGTAGAGACACGAAAACCATAGTCGCATTGTCTCTTCGGGTGTGTGCTTGATCCATTATTTATCAAGAAACGTATTCTCGCGAGAGAACGAGGCCGAGGTAGGTAGGTAAATCTCCCGCGACGGAGCGCATCAGCGAGAGCGCCATTCTCCTCTCCGGTAAAATGAATGTTTCGGGAATGTAGAGAGTTCGAGGCGCGAGGGGTTTAAGTAAACTGCCGGTGTTTACTCCCGTCGGGGATGGATGACCGCGTCTGCGTAATCGAGGCTGTTAGACGGAAAACCAATCGCCGTCCGGATTGTCTCGTCAGAAAAACGCGAAATGGACTCCAGCGTCCAGCTGGACATTGAAAAGCCATTTCTGCCGTCCATCAGGCCATCATTTGTTGGCCCTCGTCCCATCACCTTCCTCCCCTTCTCTTCTTGCGAAGCCACTCCGAGATCCGAGGAATGCTTAACCCTCGCGACTCGCTCATCCATGAAGGAGAGACGCTTGAGAAATATATGAGCCGCCTGGATGGATAGGCCAGTATCAGAGTATCTCGGATACGATCCTAGCAATCCTAGTATCGGGACGATAAGATCGAATTTCTTACACGAAATAGCTCAAGTGGCCGTTCTTCAGAGATCTCGTTCTCGAGAAAAGTCCATTTCTTCCTGTGACTACCTAGCTTTATTTAATCAGCTGATAATCTATATCTATTTTCTGTCAATATTTCCTGCAGTATAATATATAAAGATATTTAAAATAAAAGATACCGCTCTTTATTTTAAATATCTTTATGTATTATTATTCGAATATACACGTATATTCGTGATAAAATGAAACGACTTGAGATTTTTTCATTCAGAACTTGTAGAGGCAATTTTCGTAAATTTCGTGAATTAGCATCGAACGCGTTTGATAAATTTTCTCTTTCTTTACACATATTTTAATCGTGATAAGATTATAATTATGATCGCATTATCTATTGATTCACCGGCTTGTAAAAGCGGTCTGAATGAGCCATTTCTGGTAAGTAATTTCCTATTTCGTTCCAGATTACAGACCTATCTGTAGCATAGATGAGTAGACAACATTTAGTTAACCCGAGTCACCGCTAACGAACGTTAGTACAATCAGCCCCTAGAATGCACCCTTAATTAACTAGAACTGTGACACTCCAAACGCAGCTTAATTCCCTTAAGTTCGCCGGACTCACAATCAGATATATCGATCCTTGAACTTCTATAGCATGCATATTTATGTTTATTCCAGTCATGTGTGTGGACGGAATTTTAGTTAAAATTATACAAGAAAGAACCGTTATTTCACCGATTCTTTGCGGGAATCTATATTATCTCATCAGTCTTGTACGAAATGTCTACTACATCATTATATATGTATATATATATCTGCATTAACTTGAACAAGATATACTTTAAGAAAGATACATGCTATAAATAAATAAATATATATGTATTTATTTATTTACAAAAAATATTTAATTAAAATATATTAAAATATTTAATGTATTAATATTTTAATATTAATATATATAAAATATTTTAATTAAATATTTTTTTCTTAACTTTAGATAAATACCGAGAGAGACCGCGCGTCCGACTTTCATGTAGAAGCTTCTTATATAGGAAGCCTCGAAAGAAGACGAAAGTCATCTCGATAGAATCTCTCATATACTGAAGAAATAAAACGCAATATGTCGTGATTCTCTCGACTGACACACGCTAACAAGTATCACGCGCGCGTGCGGTAGAAGCCCGTCCCGGTCGCGAATAGAAGCGCCCTTCTAGATAGGAGAGAAGACTTCTTTGAAGTCGATCGAGCGCGGAGGGACGCGAAATCTCACCCCCCTTTCGAGAAACGCGCGTATCGAGGGAGCCATTCGGGCGGAACGTCAAAGGCCAAAGGGGAAATGTAAAAAGTCTTTAATCAACGACTCGTTTTTTCGTCGCTCGTTGATTCGTCGGAACTTCGCAGCCATTTCATCTCGAGTCCCCGGCATCGCGTTCCGGTCTCGATTCTGCGAATTTTTGAATTTTAGATTTCCTCGTGGAAGAGAGAACGGCAGGGAGAGAAAGAGGGAGATGCGCGGCGCAAAAACGATATTAAATGGCCTTTTTTCGAAAATAAAATCGCTTAAAGCACGCGCATGCAGTAGCGAAAACTTTTCTCGTTGTGTGGAACATTCGAATGTATTTCAATGTATATTTCGTACTTCGAATTAATACTCTCTCTCCACTTCCCTATTGCGTTTTAAGCTTTAATCATATCCGATGAAATGTTGTTCTGTAAAACATGTACGTGGAACGTTTTCGCGAAGACGAATAAAATTCATACTCTGTAAACTGTCCCTAGGCGAGATTTTTGAAAGCCCTTTGTGACTTGGCAGCGTGTCAATTTGGTAGTTCGCCGGCTAAGAAAAAAAAAAAATAAAGCAATAGAGGTAAATATTGAAAATTTTGAAGAAAACATAATCTACGAGAAGTCAACAGCGGAGTCGAGTGTAAAAAGCGGAAGAAAAAAATGGAACGAGAAGCAGAAATATATGTTCAGCAACAATACAGACTAAGAAACTATATAAAAGAAATAGAGAATAGAGAGAGAAAGAGAGAGGAACAAATATTTTGCGGATCTAGAGAAGCCGGACGAGTCTTTCCGCTCTCGCAATTTCGAGCGTGTGCTGCGAGATCAAGATAAATCAAGACTAATCTCGCCATTAATATGTCGCGCGCGAAATAACTCGTCGCTGTATATGTATGTATATGTATATCTACGTATACACTTGCGATGTTGGCCGAGCTTTAATATCGGGAAAAGTTGCGAGAGGAAAATCTCTTCGCCGTTTCCTAGACAGGCTATGTATCCTCGTGTGTTCCACAGTTGAGGCTACTCACTGTGCGCGGGAAAACGTTAAATATGACCGGAAAAGGATCTGTTGACACTGCCCCTCTCCGTGCGCTCAACGAGCCAGGTGAGACAACATTTACTTTAGTCGGTGAAAGGGGAGGAGAGGAGCCATCATCTCTACACAGGACCGTAGGGCGGACGTCGCCGGTTTCTTTTAAGACGGCGGCTGCACGAGATGATGGATGTACAGTCTCAATTTCCCACTCCATGCGGAAAAGAATACGTTCGGATCACGACGGGAACCTCGACATCCGAGGATATCGATTAACGGCCGGCAAAAAGATGTCGAATCCAACGACACACTCCGGCTCTGAAATCGGTCGCTAGGATTTTCCGTATTTTTCCGCGCGACGATGAGATTGTACCATCGGGCAACACTATCGTCGGTCAAGAACGTCGAATGGTGGTGATACGTCAAACTCCTTGACTCCGGAACTGAGGGACCTCGACTCCCGGGGACTCGTATTTCTCGCAATTTTCTCGCCAAAGTACTATGGATCAATCTCGGAAGTTATAAAAATAGAAAAAAAATAGCTCTTTTGATTACACATTTCATCAATCTTATTTTTTATTCTCAAATGTGTGTTATTTTAATGGAAATTCAGATAATTTTAGATTGTAAGGTTGTCCGCAAAAAAAAAAAAAAAAAAAATTAAAATATGCACGTAAAAAAATTAGACGACTTGCTCTGATCCAAAAATTAATTAAATTGCTATTTAAATAGGAGACATAGAGATTCCGAGATCGAAGCATTCTTCTTTCTCTTTTCCTCTCAATTGGTTTTTTGATCAGACAAAAAAGGAGGACAAGAATTGGTTTCCTGAAATCTCTGTGCTTTTCACGCTTTCGCCACACAAGCAGCTACACTTCTGCCTGAAGCTAATTAATTAACTGCGAAAGCTGCGGGCTATATGTGCACGCTCTTTAGGAAAAACCTACACTTTCCGCGCGCGAAGAGGATAAAGGCCGCACGGCGGTTTAACCGAGAAACCGCCGGCCGCAAAATTTATTCGCTACCGACAAAGTGCGCGAAAAGCGCATTCCTAACGAAACCGACCAAGTGTGCGTAACGTAACGTCGCAATTAGCATCACAGTGTCTCTCTCTTTCTTTCTCTCTCTCTCTCTCTCTCTCTCTCTCTCTCTGTCTCTCTGTCTCTCTCTGTCTCTCTCTCTCTCTCTCTCTCTCTCTCTCTCTCTCTCTCTCTCTCTCTCTCTCTCTCTCTCTCTCTCTCTCTGTCTGTCTGTCTGTCTCTGTCTGACGGTACGTTTCGATCGGTAACAAGACGAAAATTTGCGGCGCTCTTCAAAGGACTGTCTTTGCGACGCGAAAACACTTTAATGGCGAAACACACATTTGCATACATAGGAGTCACGCGAGGGAAACACATTGATTGTCGCCCGCGACAATTAAAACATCGGTAATTGATATAGTCGGGGGCAAAAAAAAACCAGCGTATTCTCTCTCTCTGCAGTACATACTAAATAATATCAATTTTATTTTATAACTTGCATCGCGATCTCTTCCTTTAATAAAAAGTTTAATCTAAGATTTAACAGACCAAAAGAATATTTAGCAATGAGAAAAAACTTCTATTGATTCAGCTAAAGTGCGCCGTCTCTTTTTCTCTCTTTTATGAATGGAATAATATTTAATTAACGTAAAAATACATAATTCTTATTTTAATAAAAATTTAAGATAGATTCAGCTGTGTCACAGAGAGAAACTTTTATGCAAAAGATTATAAACTCGGAATATCCTGAAATTTTCATTTTACTATTAGCATAAATGTTTCAAGTTGGATTTTAGCTATTCGCAGAATTTAACGAGCGTTCGCGTGCACTTGGATTTACCCGAGATCGCGGCGAAATATACATTTTGACGGCGCGAACGTACGGATTTTGCGCAAAGAGGCGCACTGCTTGATGCAAATTTTGGCGTGCAAACGTGACGTCGGAGGGCGGAGCCGACAGGCGCATTTAAAAGATGCGCTGACGCCGAGCACGGTCGTCGTCGTCGTCTGACACGTGTACAGTGCATTTCGCGTCGTCGCGTAGACAAACGATGGCAGGTGAATTCCGCGGGCACCTTTTCGCACGTCAGAAAAATTCCGGAGCGCGCGAGGAAGATAAATCATAGTCGGCGGGAACGACATAATGAAAGTGCACGCGCGTGACAAATTTTAATGTTCGCACGCTGGGTTGGGTTTATCGTGGTGATGTTATTGGCTTCGTAAATTCACCGTTTGACATATGTACAATGCACGAAAAATTTCACGATGACATTTATTTTCCCTGTGGATGGCTGTCCGTTCGAATATATATTCGCGACGATAATTTGGAAACATAAATACACGCTAAGGTATGAGATTTCATACTTGTTACATTCTTATATATATATATATATATATACCTTTATATCGCCGAACGTGTTAAAATTCAACAAGTGTCTTCAACGGTCGTTTAAAGTATCCACCCTTACTATCGCGCCATAAAGCGAGACTCGCGGAACAGCAATTTTCCATTTTAACGTCAAGCGACTAAAAGAGAGTAACATCCTTCTTCCGATATCGCGCGGTGGGATTAAAATCGCGTCGAAAATTCATGAGATTCGATCACGGGGAACGGCCTCAACCTCCACAAAAGTCCCACAACCCTATTCCGACATTACTTTCCACGGAAGAACACGCGACTGACTTTTCATGCTTCGGTTTCTCCGCTCGCCTAAGGTTTCGTTCTGATCCTGGCGCGAGATCGAGGACAGAAAGGGAAGAAGGAGGAGGAAAGGAAAACTCCCCGCGGATGTTCGGAAAATCGTGGAAAGACGAGAGGGGGAAAGGAGGAAGGGAGACATCCTTATACATTAAACCGCGCTCGATTCTTGCGCCTTTTCTCCTACTCCTTTATATGCAACTCTCGTAGCGGCGCATTGTGAGCTTCGGCTCGGTTATTCCTCCCCAGGGTGCAATATACCTCGAAGGAAAATATACTTAGACGCTTTGTGTAATATTTCTCTCGTCTCGCCGCGCCCGAAGATGCGCGTGTTATCCTTCGAGACGTGCGGCGCCGCCCTTCGATTCACGTATTATATCGCGCGTGAGACGCCAAGCGTGTTGCACGCATTACTAATCTCGCGAATAAAAAGCGATGGATCGGCGAGACACGCGAAGCCGGGAAAACGAGCGAAATGTAAGTGCAAGAGAACTTGATCTTCGCGAAATTCTGTACAGTTTTCGGTAATTATGCATTTATTAGGGCCGATCTCACAGATTTCAATGGCCTTGATATATATTATCAATGACACGGTCCTGAGTAATTTTCAAAAGGTTTTAGCTGTGGTTTATTAAAAAGTTATAGACAAAATAAGTTTAATGAATAGAACGTATAAAAACGTATTTAACGTGTATTAAAACGTAGTAAATCTCCCTTGTCAACGCGTAGAATTAAAAAAAAAATGAAGTATTTTATAGTTTTACTTTATAATACATACACACACACAGCATATATAATTGTGTGTGTGTGCGCGCGCGCGCGCTTCTTAGTATTAATGTCAGAAAATTACGTTCTATTCATTAAACTTATTTTATTAATAACTTTTTAATAAACTATGAGCGATGGCTAAAACTGTTTGAAAGTTACTCAGAGCCATATCCTTGATAATATATGTATATCAAGACTATTGAAATCTGTGAGGTCGACCTTAATATGCATAATTATCCAGTTTTCTTCTTGTACATCGCCATCTGTTTTGAAAGAAATACGTACGAAAAAAAGGGAGAGATTCCTACGTTTTTATATTATTTTTTATGAAAGAAATATTACATTCTTTTCTCTATATAAAATTTTAAAATGTAAAAGAGATATATATATATATGAATCTTAAGACCTATATAAATTTCATAACGTGTGTTGATTTAATTTCAACGGGCAATTTTGATAACAATTTTCGGGGGGACTCCATTGTCAATAGAATTCTTAACAGAGATTTCTCGGAACTTTGTATAATATTCGAGAAATATATTTTTATTTTTTTATTCGCGTAAAAAGCTACGAAAAAGATATGTATAACTATAAACGGAAAAATCATTTATTATAAGAAACGAAGTGCCGGCATCATTTTCGTGAGCCTCGCGCGTCGTTTCACTCTCAATTCTGTCCTTTACGAGGCCATAGAATCCTGAATTGTCTCCTCTTATTCTATCGAGGACACGTCAACGAGGAGAATACCTTTCTTCTCTTTTCTTTTACGAATTTCTTTTTTCGTCGCGTGATTCAATATGGAAAAAGCTTGTCCGTTCTCCATGTGAGCGTTTCGATTCCGTCGGTGTTCAACTTCATGGCAATGTACGTTTTATCATCCTCGTTCTTGCCAAACCACAATGGCACAACAAAACAACATATCTCCTTCTCTATCTCTCTATCTCTTTTTCTCTTACGCGATACATTTTTTTTAATCCTCTTTTAGGTGAATTACTGTTAAAGGATTAGTTCTGCTCGATTGCTCGTCCATGTATGTAATCGATTATTACTATGATATTTTATATCGGACGTTTTATACATTTTTTATTATTGTATAATATCTTTCTGTTGTATTTTATTATTTTTGCATATGTTGTGTTTTACTGCATTTAAAAGTATCGTTATTCAATATTATCAGAATTAATAATTAATCGTGATAGTAAACCGTGTGGAAAGATTGGCAAATTATTATCAGCAGATTAATTCTGTTAAATTGCTCATTCATTTATACAATTAATAACTATTACAATGTGCAATAATTGATAATAATAAATCAGAGAAAATAAGTGCAATTAAAAAATAGAATAAAAAGGTTTTACATCTATAAAAATAAAAAGTAAAGCTAAATTATATATTGCACTTTGTGTTTTATCATAAAAGATTATATCAACAAAAGATGGGTAAAATAAAAATTATAAAGATATTACAATTAAATTATAGATATTAAAAAAATAAATATATTACACAGTATAAGATTAATTACGCGGATCTCTTTAGTTATTTATGTTTGTATAAGCGACACCGACATTCTCGATTCTCGAGAATTAGAATTCCAAGTTTGACAAATTTCGATAATAGGACTGAACGCCGACGAAGGTAGAGCGATTTGCCAGGAAATTCCAATTTGAAGTAACTTTACTCCTTACGCGAAATCGATGTTTATCCCTTATCGACACTTTGAAAGGTCCCGGATAGACTGCAAACACCCTAAGTCAGCAGAGTGCGCGCGAGCAAAAGTGGGGGAGGAATAGGGATGGCGTGAACAAAAGCTGGAGGAGCGAGATCGTGGACGAAGTGGAGGACTCCGCGAAGAAGCGAGGATAATGGACGAACTGGCGAACTGCAACAAAATTCCAATTTGAGGAAAGTTTACTCTCTGCACGCGCGGAGGAGCGAGGGGAGGAGAAGAGCGTCGCTTCCCGGTCGTTGCACTATTGTAAAACGACGGGGTATATGATGCGTTCGGTCCGTACTATAAAAGGACCAGTTACGGCCGAATACGAGGGACTCGGACGTCGCAATTTGAAAACAACATGAGAAATGTGTGGGCACGGAAGAAGAAAAAGACAGGGGGGGGAAAAAAAACGAGAGAGGAGGAAGAAGATATATTGTCGCTGTATGTGATAAAAGCAGAACACGTGACATTTTCCGCTCCTCGAGACAAATCGTATGGATAAGTAAATACTTTGTGAGGACTGTTCTTCTTGCTCGAGACGAAAGGATTTATTTAAAAAGTGTTCCAAAAGTACCTTGAGGCGCTTATCCGTGAAAAGTGATTACTCGTCTCGCTTGTTTAATATTTGCTTTCCGATACGAAAATCAATATATGTACATATATGCATGTAAAATTATACAAATCAGTTTTTTCATTCAAAACTTGAACATTTTTACGAGTGTTCACATATTGAATGACTAGAGAGAGAGAGAGAGAGAGAGAGAATGTGTGTATATGTGTGCGTATGTTCTGAAACACTATTAATTTTCAACGTCGCGATCTCGCTATTGAGTGTTCACTCCGGCAAACATCGTGACGCGAAAATGGGACCCTCATAACGCCATAGGGTGAGAAATTCCGATAGGGCGCAACTTTGGCAACTTCAACTTGGGCGACGTGAAGGGGGCGGATCGATGCCCGTTCGTTATCGACATTTTAAAACGCCCGGCGAGAGATACAGCCCGGGTGCCGATCAATCTACGACGCCGGAAGGAGAAAAAGAGGGGCGGGGGGGGGGTTGAAGGGAGAAGGGTGAAACATGTACGCGTCGCGGAGAGGGAGCTTGGATTGGGGGGGGGGGTGACGGGGGGGATGGTGCCAGGAGAATGAACTTCGCGGGGAACGAAGGATAATGGACGAAGCGGCCAACTGCGAAATTCCCAGGCAGTTTGACGAAGCGCGCCGAGGAGAGAAACCCCGGCGAGTTCGAAAACCCGAGAGATGATACCCGAGCCGCCCCCTCCCCCCTCGATCAGGATGTCCGGAAGTACGATTGATTCGTCGACGCCGATTGGCCGTCTCGAGGGTTACCGATACCGAAGACCCGTAATTGAGCCACCGTGCCCCGCAAAGAGGCGCCGAAGCGTGGGATAGGAAAGGGGGGCGAGGGCGGCAGAGGAACGACAGGTGAGAGAGATTGTATGCTGTCGGCAATCCCCTTTTCCCCCTCCTCCCCCCTCCATGAAACCCGGATAATTCTCGCGCGACGTTCCGAGGTTCCGACACGATGCTCGAAAGCCGCCCGGCACTAAGTTAGGAGCTTGCGGCTTCTCTCTCTCTCTCTCTCTCTCTCTGTGTTTTCCTCTGACGAGACTTGCCGAACTGAGAAAACCTCTCTCTCTCTCTCTCTCTCTCTGGATAGTAGTAGTTGCCTCTCAACCCTTTACCCGTCGATACGGAAGTAGGTCCCGCGGGGAGTTGTATATAACCGCCTTGTTACTAATTTTGTTCCGACGACGACGATCGGCGCCGCTTGTCAGTCGTGTACGCGAGAGATTCAAGAAGCGCTGCAAATGTCACATTTCTCAGTCCTTCGATACCGAAGATAATAAGGAGGTCGCAAACGCGACCTCTGGTATCTTAGCGAAACGGATATTATATTTATTTTAGATAACCGTATATTGCATTTTTACGAAAGTTTCTTCGATGAAGTTTTGACAATTAAAAATAAAAATCATTATACTAATATAATCATTTATTTCTTATAAAATATCATATACGCGCCACATTAGTTACTCTCCGTCCGGATACTAGATGCGATTCGTCTCATGAAGAATTTCACTGCGCATTTCATGGGAATTAAGTGGAATTTTGCCCATCGAGGGGGAGAAAGGGGAGAGATATCCTTGTAGCGGTTGATAGGCGCGGATAGTCTCGCGGGATAAGTGAATGGAGAAAGAGCGAGCGAGTCTCCATTCCGGCAGGGAAGTTTCTTGCCGAAGAAGTTCAGCAAGAAATCAAGCCGCCAGACAGTGACAAGGGAAAGGGTTGTTGGTTCTTGGAGCGAGAAGAAGGGTAGGAGGGAGACATGGAGCGAAAATGAGGGTGGGAAGAAAAAAAAACGGAGATCTTACGTGATCAATATTCGATCGGTACGAAATCTGTGAGCTTCTGGATTACAATTTATTTTCAAAGCGATGTCAAGTGTTGTCGGTTTGATGTTCTCGCTTCGAGTCGACAATATTTTTTCAATCAATAGATTTAACTGGATTATAATTATTTTTGAAACAATATGTTTTGATTCCGATTTAATTTATTTTATTTTATTGTTATCGATTAACGATTCGAGTGTTTTGGAGCAATATAAATCATAATTAATCAATTTATCAGCCAATCACTATATTTGAATATATGTATAATAGATATTTGAAAAAAATATGTATATTTCTAATATAAATTTATATATAGAAAAGTTTAGAAAGATTTATATTATATATATTACTGCATGTTATTTGTTTTTGAATAATATAGAAATGTTAGAAATAAAGATTTGACGGCTACGATTGTATACAGAATACATAGCCTTCCGTGATCGATCGATCGATCAAGCGCCGTGTAATAACCGATTGATTTATTACTTAAATAGTAACACGTGCAAGCGTATTGACAGTTCAGCGTGCTGTCAATAGCGACTGCTTTCACAATTAATTGAGCAATGCCAATGTTAATCGAGTGAAATATGTGCGGTTCAGTGATTAAGATAGTCCGTAAATTGGAGTATCCATGACTATAAGCATCATAAATGTGAACTGATTTGACACACACTGTTATAAATTGCTTTGGATATTAAATATTATAAAATGTCTCTTTTTTTCTTTATACAATCTACACGATAGATATATCCATAAACGCTTTTGCATAATGAAAGAAATGAGGGGAAAAGGGTAAAGATACGCGAAATTAAAGAAGTAAATGAAGAATTCGGAACATAAAAGACGATGAATATATACATAAATAATTCTCGCATCAACTATTACTTAATAATAAATTATATCATTTATTTTTAAATGAACGATATGATTTATTATTAAGTAATGTATGATTTATTATTAAGTAATATATTAACGAATAAACCTATCCTAAAGGTGAGGGAGAGGAGAGAGAAAAAAAGTATAGAAAGCAAAAAAGTGATTGTTGCCAATACCTTAAGTACCTTATCGGCGAATGGAAAATGAATCCAACGATATTCCACGGACGACAACGTATGGGCTCTGCCGTCATAAATCCAGCACTTCCGGCCCGTAACGGAAAGTAATATCGAAGTTCGTGTCGTCCTATCCCTGCGCGCGAGCCAGCAACGAACGAGCTTCGTTTTCTCCTCTTTTCCTGGGGGCGTCTTCGATCCCGACGCTCTATAACCTGCCGCCCGTCTCGTCGCCCGTCACCCTTTTTCACGTATGATACGCGATATATCGGCGCGAAAATGGCATCCAAAGCACCGCAAATTTATTTATGCGGGCGCATCCGACGCGCCTCGGATGCAGGCGCATCGCATTTCACGTCGAGATATATAAGCGATACGAGAGCGCGCATTTGTGCGAGTCATCGAATTCAACGAAAAATCTGCTGGGTGCTGGATTACAGGCTAATGAAAAAATGTAAAGAACTTGATACATCACGCGAGAGGAAATAAGATACAGTAATACGATAAAATTAATACGACGGAAACTTCAACATCTTTTTTCCTTTTAATATAAATATAATTAATATGTAATATAATATATAATATTATATATATAATATAAAAATATTTAATATATAATATATATATTTAATATATATAATATAATAATATTTAATATAATCCTCTGAGAAGTACTTCTTACAAAACAAAAAATAATTATGCTAATAAAGGAGGAGGTATAAATAAAATTGTTGCAGGTTTACAAAATTATTATGAAAAGCATATTTTATCCGCGAACGTAAAATTACGTATTTGTGCAATGAGAAATAATAAACAATCTCCCACATGTCAGGATATAATAATTGCAACGTTTAGGATAATTTATTGGACGCGATTAAGCGGGGAGATACTTTTGATGTACCTTTTAATATTATATCATCACAATTTTCTAAAGTCAGTCTCGCGAAAGAAACCTGCGTATAGAAGTGTTTGACCGTCACGGCAAAATCTATCAGAATCCGATCAGAACTATTTATCCAAAGCTTGACCACGACAGCTTAAAGTGTAAGTCCAGCTTAAACGCTGAAGAGCAGCTTTCTAATCGCGTTTCAATCTCCGGGACTTAAGCCCCGAGTTTGACTCGGAAACACAAGATTCAACGATGATTTTCCCTTAAGCCGCTTTTCGTAGGCGAGAAAACCGCGAATGCAAATATATCGAATGTTAATTAAAGGCACGTGGCGGATATATACATACGTATGTGCGAGATATCGTTTGAGAGATATAAAATTATCATCCTGTGGTAAACGCGACACTCGGTCCGCCCGAGGTAATAAATGTTCCTGCGCTAAGCTCAGCAAGTAATTACAGTGTACTTCCTGCTCCGCAGTAATATACCTATGCTAATACAGTACTGTGGCAATTAAAGAGCCATTCCAGCAAGAACATCCATTAAAATTGTACGAGATACTTGGCTTCCAAATAAATTATATGAAGCATCTCAAAGGACATCTGTCGTTTATGGCTTAATATTTTATCAAACTGTTAATAATTAAATTTTCTGAACTCAATAATCAGTTCATTAGTTAAATTTAGAGAGAGAGAGAGAGAGAGAGAAAGGGACAGAGATGGAGAGATTCCATTGTTACATATGTTTTTATATTATTTTTAGGAAAGAAATAATATCACATTCTTTTCTCTATTCATACTTTATTCTTACGCGATATTAGAGAAAAATTAAATTGATAAAAATATATAATAAATATTTAACTTTTTTTCAAATAAGGTAAGAATATATATACGGAAAATTTAATTATATATATATATATATTTATGGGTTTTTCTCGAGTTTTAAAGAACCATTTTCTTTGGAATGTCGCTTGACACGTGTCGCATCGATAGTAATTCGTCCAATTTCATTCGCCAGATTTGTTTTCACGCGTAAGAAGCGAACGATAAAAAGTCGTTGCACGTTTCTGCCACGCTCGAGGAGACACGGATTCAGAGATAGCAGGATGGATGCAAGACACGAGCAACTCGGATCCTTGTGTGAAAGCTCGTTACAAATATAGAGCAAGTGTATTTCCGAGAAAAAGAGGGACGTTCAAGTGCGCGACTATATCTAACGGGAGACAAAATCAATGTCGCACGAGAAGTATTGAGTCGAATTCTGCGGCAGCTAACTAAGTAGAACGGAGAGGAATATGTATATCCTAGGCGGAGTAAATCTCGTAAACTGCTTACTCGGTCGGAAAATTAAACACTTAACCGCCAGAAACATAAGCAATTTTCAAGGATCGATTCTATGCATTATAATTGAAAAAAAAAAATATAGATACCGAAAACACCAGACGCCATTTATTTCACTTATTTAGTTTAAATATTTTAATTACATTTATCTTTAATCGAATAAAAATATTCGGACCTGAAAAAGTGACGAGAAAAGGAGAACATTTATTTCACTGTTTCAACAAATATTTTTGCGTCAGAAATCGTATGAGCTTTATTATTTCAAATAAATGTTTTCGCATACGCATACACGGTTAGAATGCAAAATATAATACGATCGAATGATTTGGCAGAGAGATATATTTGTGTAGTATTCTAAATCTAAATTATATAATATCCGCAAAAAATATCTCAAAACAATGAAGAAGAAACTATTCCCTTGAAATTGCCCATGATGAAAAATAAAATCGATACGGCAAACGGTGGCAAATGGATGGAAAATTTGCCTACGGAGGGCAACATTCGCGCCGAAATATCGTTATATATTTCACAATATATTCGGAGTATATAGATTTTTAGACGCGGGTGAGCAATATTCCCGGAAAAAAAAAATTTACGCGCACAAAGCTCGCGAATATGAAGTTTTCACATCTGCATCGCATATTGTGTCAAACAGCGAAACAGAATCACCATCATAAAAGAAAATATCGTTAGTTGCTCTCTCGTTTCGCAAAATACGATTCGATGATGTTCTCCGCGCTTTTATTAATTCAATCTTGTTGCAACAGGAATCGTGGCTTTCTATTTTTCCGACACTCGCGTCGTGCGTCGAAAGGAACGTCAAAAGGAAGGATATAGGTAGTTGTTTATTAAAAAGAGAGAGGGGAAAAAAAAGGGAGAGAAAACGTGCGAGACGTACACATTTTGATCCACCGGCATTCATCCGGCGTAGATGACTTTTATAAGTGACGGCGCAATCAGGCACAAATGAAGGTTGCGCAAAGGACGGTGGAACGTGTCGCGCGAATCGATCGATCAATAGATCGATCGATCAATCGATCATCCGCGCGACGACCGTCGCCCGAGCTAATTCGACTGTCGTAATTAGCTTCGTTTATCGGTCGCTGCCGCGCTCGTTCCCGGAGCATCGTTACACTAGGATACGCGGGTGTAATCCTGTCACCGGCGCAAACAATTAACGTTGTTCCCCCGCTGCAACTTCGGCGGTGATTACCGCAATTTTCGTATGCCGATACTTCGTCAAGCTGCCTCGCGGCGTTACGCATAATCTCGTACAAATACACGCGAATGGCGCGCCGATTTATTTTACGCGATAACAAGGACAATCGTTACGGTTGAACAATCGCGTGTTCAACCATTTCGCGAGAGATCCGTCGAGTGCCGATTTGTCAAAGTGTCCTGATCGTGCTACTAATGTATGCGAACCGCCGTAAGGGTTGAACGGAATTGGAGCGAGAGGGAATTTCCAGGCGACTTTTTATGAGGACGAAAAAAAATCTTGAAGATACGAGGAACGAGTGGTAAAAGAGGGAGAAAGGAAGAGAGGAGAGAGAAGCGCGTGGAATAATATTTTGAACGGTCGGGATTGTGCAGTATCCGAAATCTAAAACTTCGGGGATATAAAGTAGAAAGAATCCTTTACTTTCTTTTATTACTTCATCCGCGCAGACGCGAACGAGGATGGTAATTTTCGCGAGGAATTTCGCGTAACGAAAAGGCATTGTGCGAACCGTGAAGTGAAACACGTATAAGGGGAGAAGTTAGTGGTAGAAAAAGAAGTTTATTATGTCTTGGGAAGGGAGACAGGCATTCCCCTTGTGTACGACGGGAAGCGGAGATTAACAAAAACAATCCTCCCGAGAAAAATGGGACTCTAAGGGTCGACATGGAACATCCGAGGAGTCATGGAACATCGATTGAGGTTTATTAAGAAAAACATCGAAGTTACCTAGGAATGTATGCATTATTAAATGCGTATATGGATCATATAAACTGCTGAATTCGCAATTATAATTAATAATTCATTTCGCAAGTATGATAATTAAAAACAATTACTAAAAATATTAGACTTCCTATTCCAAATATAACGCGGATATGATATGCTGTAAGAAAGTATGTAAAATTACACTTATTGATCATGTAATTCTGTAATAGTTTCTTAATATAGTGTAATTCTGAATTAAATATTGAAATTCCTTTTGAATCACGCACAATGAACTTCGACGTAAGTAAATTAGCGAAGTGTGTTAATTTAACTTATGCGTGGAGAAACTTCTTAATATTCCCTAAACTTTATCGCAATATTATTCCAGGTCGTGGAAAATAGACGTGCGTAATAAAATTTTTATTATACGTGATCTGGGTTTCGGTACGCGTCATACAAGTAATTGCGGATATGAATATGAATGTACGGAATGAGAAGACGGAGATAAATTTTTTTTTAATTTTCACGAGTTAAAATTTTATTCTTTTTTTTTTCGAAATTCTCTGACATTTCTTGGGAGAATATTTTACGCGAGCGGATGAGGCTCGACGGTGGTTAACGGCAAAAATGCGATTCGTGCGCTATGTTAACGAGCGTGTCTAGCGGAAGTTAACGACGTACTGTTCTCTTTAACCGGATCCACGGTGGCCCAGCCTTCCCACTCACGAAGTTCAGATAACGAGGCAATTTCATCAAAAAGATAGGATTTTACGTGCGCCGTCGATTATACCGCTTCGATTAAAGTTGGGGTTAATTTAACTTTTTTCCTGGGACCTTCCCTGGGATCGAGTATTCCTAAGTTTTTCGCTCGGGCTTCGGCAGACGATAAATGTACGTTTAGTCACTATGTTTTATTCCCCGAGCACTTAATATAGGTGATCCTTGATGGAATTTTAGAAGAGAAAGGCGACGTAAGTTGCTTTACGATGCAAAATCGATTATTAATAGATTATGGAAAGAATTGTATTCCGATTTACCATAAAGAATGTTATAATTTAACAGAAACAACGTGAGAAAATATATACGCCATTATAAAGCACATAAAATTTAAATAATAATATTATTTTATCTTTCTCAGGAATAAATTCCATTTTATGTAATTTCGAAAAAGATTTTTCAGAATTCATAGTCATTTATAACACTTGTGGATCGCGTAATAAATTTTAAGAAACTCGTAAAATGAAAATATGCGCAACAAGAGTGAACAGCTTACGTCTTCCGTAAACATAATAAATCATAATTTGTTCTTCCAGTATAACAAGCGGAAATTGTGTTGCGTTCTCTCTCCAGCACAATTGATTTCAGTCTTTTAATCTATAAGAGATAACACATTTTTCTTTGTTACAGACTTATTTTTAACTCAAAGAAAGGACGATCGATTTTCCCCAAAAAATACTCGTAAATTAATCAGTAATATCGCGAAGAAGTGTCTTTCGCTTCTGTATCAGAAGCGGAACACGATATCACGGCTTTCTAGTGCAATTTTTTCCACGTCGTTACGATTTTTCTACGCGTAGATATCGACGATCGTATCGATCGGCGACGAGATTGTCGCGTTCATTCTTTTTTAGTTGAGCGCACGCGTTGCGCAAGAAGAGGGAGGAGGAAGGGGGAGGGGGAGGGGGAGTACGCACAGCGTAGTAAACATACTACTACGCGCGTACTATCGTTCAGTCGTATTATGAATGAGACGCGCGCTACAAAACTCGGGAAAGATCTCGACTCGCCGAAAGATCAAGATATATACAAGAGTGAAATAAAATTCATTCTCATCTCTCGCGCATCTATTCTCGTATCGTGTCCTTACAAAGTACACATGTAACGCGTAGTCTGTGGAGTTACTATTGTGTATATATGTGCAAATATATATTTAGATAAAGTATATACACAAGAGAGAAATAGAAGATATATATTGGAAGAAACTTTTATTCGCAAGTATCTAAATTCGGAAACTCTCTTCACGCAGAAGATAATCTGTCATTCTGACGTTTTGATGAATCGTTCTTTTATCGCGTAAAATAATTAAATATCGTAAAGAGTAAAATTCATATGCTCTTTTCATAATCGAAATAACCTAAATTATGCAAAATACAAGTCAAGTAAATATATGTTTAATTATTTCACACAAACAAGTATGTATATCATTTACATACGAAAAACATCAATGAAATATCTAAGGTGCTCAAAATCTTCGCACGTGACATATGCAATCTGCGGAGTTCAATCGACGCGAAGCAATGACATTTAAAGCGCCTGATCGCCACGTGATAAGAGTAGCGTAATTCGAAATTATCGAATTACGCGAGAGAGAAATTTTATCGCGCGCTCGCCGATGAAAAAAAAAAAAAAAAAAACTGAACACCGCCGAACGATGCCCCGATGTTCCACCATCGAGAAGAAAAGCCCACCCCGATAGGTCGGGGGGGGGGAGGGGGAGAGGGGGGAGGAAGGATGAAGGGAAAAATTACTCACATTTCTTGCTCCTCTCGCCGACGACGGTGCCCGACAGCGATCCGAGGACGACCATCATCATCATCAGCAGCAGCAGCTGGGGCACGCGCGTTTTTCTACGCCACGGCACCGCGGCGGTGCCCCACGACATCGCCGACATGTTCGCGCGTCTCACAATCAGCGCGCCTTATCACTCGCGACGACCGGCTTCCTCCGCGCGCGACACATAACCCTGCGAAGGACGCGCGCGCGCGCGCTCGCGTCTTCCGCACGTTTCTTCCCTCGCTCGCGGCACTTGCTCGCGATATACTAATACAGAGTATACCGCTATTATCCGATATCTGATTGTAATATCGCGACACCGGGGCACACCGATCGCACGCTAATCGCGCGAACGAAGCTACCGCGAACGCGCCCGCGTAATCGGCATTCGGCCGATTACTGTTCCCGAGTGACGCTCCACCGGCACTTCGACGACGTCGAGGACGGCGACGACGACGACGACGACGACGACGACGACGACGACGACGACGACGACTCGCGTCGCTCGCGATGTTCGCGCACTACCGTCGCGCCGCTATCGATCCGATTACCGCCGCCGACGACGAACACCCATTTCAACCGCCCCCGCGCGGCTGACAACTTACCCCCCGCCGACGCCATCTTGCTGCGCATGCGCCGCGGTTGTTCGAATTTCGGAACGCGAGGGCGCCGCGCGACATTGGAATGTCGAATTTTTCGGACGCGAGGGAAGAAAATGGATAGATCGGGATGTTTGGGTAGAAAGGAAAAATTAGGAACACGCGCGCGCACGTCGATTGGCGAGGAATCTGAGGAAAATCTTCTTTCTTGAGATTTTAACACGCGACGACGAGATGTGAAACACTCCAGCTGCCGTATTCTTAGCTCGCTCGATGAGAACGTGACTTTCATAGAAATGATTTACTTTAGAAACAAGCTCGGGTTCTGAATATATACATCTTCGAGTCCTTTCGCGTCTTCGTCTCGGAATTCTTGTGTAACCTCAGCTACTGATGGAAATGTTATATTCTGTTTACTTCGTTAATTACTGCGTAAGGTGAGTTAATAATTGAATATTACTCTTGCGCTTTTGATATACGAAGAAATAGTATCTTACTCTTGCACACGTGTTTAAGCCTGCTGTCAATGAACTGGTACCCGGATACCCGAAGCAACTTTAAATGTCAAAAATTGTGTCGAAACTTTTCTCCGCTCGAAACAAAATACAAAGGACCTTTGTATTCGGAAACCTCTTGAAATATAAAAAAAAATGTTCGATGCCCAGCGGCTGCTATAAAGAAATTGTCGCGGTGCAATGTGTCGAAAAAAACGCGCAGTTGGTACCCGTACATTGATGGGGAGGTGAAAAATTATGCATTGACAGAAAGGGTTAATATATTTAATGTCCATTTCAATGAACGCGTGTCGGGCGAATTCTCCATGGAAATTTTCATCTCTCCGCGATCGTAAGCGAAAATCTATTTATCGCGCGCGCCGAAAAGATCCGATCGCGTTAAGTCGAAATGTCACGCGGAATGTACAGCAATGTCGCACAATAGAAAAATGTGAATCCGTTTAATGGAATGGCACGAGGAATTTCTCGTTTCCGGCTTTACAATCGCTATCGAAATCGAGGTCTCGCACAAGCGCGACCCGATAACACAAATCGCTTCGGAGAAAGAGAAAGAAAGATAATTTACATATTATGCAATAGAGAAGAGGAACAGATACGCGATCGGGAACGATAACACGATCCTTTCGGAATTTTGATCCAAAAAGTTTTTTACAGTTCTTATATATTTTTTTTTTAAATATTTTTTCACTTGACGAGTCGAAAAAACCGGCGTCCGTAATTAGCACTGTATCTAAATTTCTAAAGCGATTTGATAAATCGTAACTAGTTTTTTGTTTGTTATATCATATAACTATGATCGGAATAATCATATGCAATAAGCATATCGAGTGACTGATTGATCAAGAAAAGTAATTCGCAATTTCAAACATTGATCGATGTTGTTATCCAACAACGACGATGTAATTTCAGAGTTCTTGATCGCGTAATTTAATAATACTCGATTTTTCATTTCATTTCCAGATTTTTTTTTTTTTTTAATCTTGAAATGCGCATTCGCGGTTTTTGCTCTTGCGTGAATCGTATCCGAGATCAAATTCATCTTATCGCTGCAAGAATAATTGATCTTCCTTTGATAAGGCAAGGTTAGCCAATCAGGATTACAAGGTGATTGTGATTAGAAACTGTATACCGGGTGACGTGCGAAGTGATTCGAATCCTCGCGACGTAGACTCATCGACGTGTTCCGTGTAACTAATTTAAGATATGCTACCACAACATGCTTCTAATTGAGTTGAGTAAATATTAGAGTATATTTGTCCTGTCGTACAATAAGGAACGTGAAATAGAAGTTCAACGTTCGAAAATAGTCGCGGATTTAGATATTTTGCTTCGCTATTATATTTTTAAAACATGAAATTTAAATTAAATTCATTCGTGTGCCATTTTGCTTCGCTATTATTTCTAAAACACGAAATTTAAATTCATTCTTGTTTTAAACTTACCATAATTCGAAGGATAAATATGAATAGAATATTCGTTCTTCTTATATCTATATATTTGTAATTTAACTTTTCATATTTTATTGTATAGTGTATAAATAGAATTTTTTATTATAAATATTTGATAATATTTATGACAAAAAATTCTATTCATACGTTAATATTTAATATTTAATAATATTTTGTTATATTATTAATTTGTTATATTATATTTAATAATATTTTGTGTTATCATATTTGAATCTCCATCTTTATAATTTGATATCATTGTCATTATAGAATTTTCAGCGTGTTGTTTTACACACAAGGCGTCTCTGACAAATTTTCGGATCATCAAAATGCAGACCTTGCTCGGTAATCACACTCGATCTCAGCCGCGGAGGTGCATCCGTTACACCTGATAGCGAGTGCAGCGACGTACGCCGACGTCGATAACGTTATCGCTGATGCGCGATCATTTTTCTCCCTCGATCAAGGCCTGTCGACGTCATTCTGATTAATATTCGTCCCGAAACACGGGCCGAAAATCCGCCTCTTTTGCCAGCCCCGCGCCGTCGCGCCGGCTGAACTTTGACCGTAAAAATCCCTCGGAAAAAACGAAAATCAGCATGTAGTCTCGAATACCTAACGCGTACAAGTCTGTCGATTAGTACCCTTTTAATCGTACCCCTAGACCACAGGCTGACTGATTGGAAAACAGTTTACTCTGCAAGACAATCTGCCTGGCAGAGCGATGCGTTATCGGCGCGCTTCTCTTTCAAAGAGACTGTACATGTGATTGTATATTTTCTTCACGATATGACATACGACCTGTCAGCTTATCTAGATTTAATTTCTTTAGCACGATAAAGAAATCAACGGTAAAATCGACGAATTAAATTGAACGGGTAAAATATGTATTAACGTGAATTAAAAATACAAGTGTATGGAATAGCTTATTTATTCAAATTTAGAATTTTCAGATATAAGTAATAAAGAGCTAGATATATATGTAATCTCTCTCGTGTGTCATGTAAACTTTTTCAACATCGCAAATACCGATATATCCATACCATAACTTCAGTTTTTCAGAATCAATTATTTTGATGTAACGATGATTCCGAAATCGAATAATGTTACTACAGGTTCGAATTTCCGATTTTTTCGAGAATGATAGTGTATTGTCCCGCTCAACGATTAGCGATTCCCAGAAATACGATCGCGGTGTCGTATGAAAAAAGCGAGAAAGAGAGAGATGTTGTCGAGAAATTGTCGATCGATCGGTCAAGATCGATGATTGATAGCGAAAGAAAATGATCAATCGCTTATTGCCTCCTTTCGAGAAAAAAAATTTCTCCCTAGGAGAAATGAAAAGGTAATCGAGGAAATGCTGGTGATTGAACGACTTTTCTTCTGTCGATTGAATTAATACGCCGGCGAATTAGAATAATCGAATATTTACGTTGCGTGCTGCCCTCGTCCTCGTCATTAATCAGTGCAAGCAAACCGTGATGTAACGGTATGTACACGCCCCGTGTTTAATCGCGAGCCTTGTTCGTGTTTGGCGCGAGTGACAAGTGCGTTTGTGTGACGGCTAATCCGAGCAATCTAAATTAATCGAGACGTTTAATCTCTCCGATATCTTCTAAACCTTTGTGCATTGTTCGAATAGATACCGAGAGAGAGCCTGAGACATTCTATATTTAGAATATTATCGGGATGAGAAAAATTTCTTTGCGCTTTAGATTAATTAATTAATTAATTTAGAAGGGATTACCGAGATGTAATTATATTTTCTATGCTTTGTTAATAATATTGCAACGACTCTCTACGTTTATATAGAAGTTTGAATAACAAATTACATGAAATAACTTATCTTTTGCATGTGAATTGCTGCAGAAAATCATTCTCGTTTACGGAAATACATTTAAGCAGAAAGCAACTATTTTTTGACGTTCTAAAAATATGCTCTTTCGTATTATTAGAAATTTTCGGATTAATCGTTAAACGATTCCGGGACAAGATCGCGCAAATTCTCCCCCCCGAAGGAATATTTCTACAGCAATTTCGAGACTTTAAAAAAATGTTTCTCTTACAAAAATATTCCGTCTACGATAATTTCTGCGAATCAATTCTCGCGTGTTTTGATCGCAACATTTATCTGTAATATACGAGCTCCCTCTCCGCTTTTAGCCCTCTGTTTAGCAACATCGTAACGATACGCGATTATACGTCGAACAGTCGATACTCGACACGGTTGAAATTATCGCGATACACACACACACACGAGGGTCAACGAGTTATCGTGAACACAGGGCCTCTGTAGACACGTCATTTCAGTCATGTCAGTCGGCAGGAATCGTCGCGATCGCACACACACTCGTCGCGTGTTTGCCAAATGGCACTGAAAACCGATAAATAACGATGTTGTAAGATCGATAAAAGCACGATATTCCGGGATATCGTGTAGAGGCGAAAACACCTGGTTAAGCTTAAATCAACGTTTCTAAAGTGGCCGAAGAGCGACGACGGATGGTTTAGATCGAGACCTGTATGTGTGCGAGCTGAATAAGGGTGTTCTTGCGTAGCACAGTGTTTGTTGTTATTGTTTTAAAGTGATTAGGAAATTGACGACCGATGGAAAATACAGACTCGCTGGTTAGTTGTATGGCAAAGTTCTATTATTTAATTAAAATTTTAAGAATTAAGAGTTTAGAATCAATTAAGATGAAACTTTTTCATATATCATAGTGTATTGAACAGTCCAGGAGAAAAGGACGAATCCCTAAATTTATACTCATTTAATCCAGACTGTTTATGCAACCGGATGTTCTTACTCACTTAGCTCGAAATGTAAACGCTTTTCGTGTAATTCGGATGGAAAATACGTCACTCACTCTTTTTCACCGCGTTTGCGTGAGCTTTAGCTGAGCTTGAAGAGAATTATTTCAGGGAGCATCGCCCGCTGCTTTTCAAAATGCACACGCAACATTTTTCTCTACGATAGCGCGATAAAAAGGGGAGGGATTTTTTTTCACGAGGATTTGTATCGAATCTCAATTGTGCTCGAGTGATCGGAGTTTTTTGCCAATCGGATTTTGCGGATTGGCGTGCGATCTCGCCGCGGAGATAGAATCAAAACCGAGAGATGAAGAGGTTCGCGAACAATTACGCGCTCGATCTTTTTCGAAATACGAAAAGGGGAGAGAAAGAGAGAGAGAGAGAGAGAGAGAGAGAGAGAGAGAGAGAGAGAGAGAGAGAGAGAGAGAGAGAAGGACTGCACCGAAACCGCAACGAAACTCGAACATATCGACGAAGCCGGGTATATAGGTGCGACACGGAGCGGAAAATGACGGATTATTAAATTAGTCACCATGACGACCCGGTGGTCAAGGAAATGGATGACCACATGGGTCACTGGACAATCCAAGTTCGACACTGACGTAGCATTGAGCGATTCCGATCGCGACGATCAGAATGTGATACGCGACGATTCTCGTGTGCGGTTCGGAAAACTCGATCTTATTCCCGGGAGATGTAATAATCACGTGTCTCGACCGGATTGCGTGTACATTCGCGTGTTATCTGATGAAAAATCGCGGCACAAGATTCATCGATCGAACAGTCAGTCGCGATCGCTTAGTGACAAGCCTTTGTTGAGAAGCCTCGATCATTATGAGGATGTCGGATGTTATATTCGGCGAATAATTTCATCGGAGATCGATCCTATAAGTAATTATCACGACGGATGGAGCTAATAGAGAGAGCGATATCTTTGAGCATTTCTCTTATAATGTGTGTGACTACTTTGTATATTTTTATACATTTCTTGTTGTACTAGAGTGAAAGAAATATGTGTGTGCAATGTTTGTGAGAAAGATACCAGAAACTAAGCAGCTATATAAATAGCTAATAAGCTTTGGCAAAAGAAATAGGTTTTGTATAATCGATAAAAGTATAAAGTATAGCTAAAAATAGATCTTTTGCGAATAATGAAATTATTGATTGATATATTATATTGAAATAAAAATAATATATATAATAAAATAAATATATAAAAATAATAAATAATAAAATTGTGATATATAAAAATTGGCGAGTAAAAAAAATTGAACACGTTTCAAATAATATATTTTACTGTTAGTTTTCATTATTCTTGTAAAGATAAAATTTTTAATTATACTATTAATTAAACACTTCAGTTGGTTATTGAATTTTGGAGTTTCGTAAAATTGCATTACCTCGCGAAATTTCGGGCAGACGGAAATTTCATCGTTTGTTCAGCGTAACATATTCAACATTAAGCGCATACTTAATATAGTGACGTTGAAGGATAAGCAAAGATAGTTGAAACGCTTGTGTGAGTTTCGAAACTGTAAAGAGACGTACACTTTTCGCTGGTTTCCGCGATTCGCATAAATGATTTAATATTTGACGTATTAACACTTCACCGACTTTATATAGACCCATTCATACCGCGTTTTGTACTTTGACTCGCTGATTTTGTAAATTCACCTTGATCAAAACGATCATAAGCAGGCAAGTCAAGAAATTTGGATAAACTAGTAAGCGAATAAAAGATTAATAATAAAGCAAGAAGGGAAGCAGATACATAATGCAGCAGATAAATAACGCATTGTTTTGTAAAATTCTCATAAGAAGTAACGTCTCTAAGTGTGTATTTTTTGATTATTAATTGCATTTTGCTTACTCGTCGCTATTTATTCACTGCTTCGCGCAACGAAATGAAATACTTTTACCTTTGTGTATTTTTTTTTATTATTAATTGCATTTTGCTTACTCGTCGCTATTTATTCACTGCTTCGCGCAACGAAATGAAATACCTTCGTCTTATCCTCGGTTCCCGAAACTTTGTCATCGAAGAATCGAAACGCGCAAGATTTCGACAAATCGAGGCAGTATGGAATTTATTCCGACAAATCTCGGAATTTCGCACAGAATCCATCGCGCGCGAATCGAGATACGAGCGTGCGTCAGGTGTTTGCGGGAATTACGCGAAACACGATTTCATCCGCACACGTCAATCGCTCGTGTTCCTCTTGCAGACGGAGTTTTCGACGTGATAAAATCTGCACGCGCTCCACGTCGATTGGAAAACGTCAAGGATCGCGAAGGGATGTTTTGATCTGGACGGAAGAGAAAGAGGCGCCGCAAAATACGACTCGTCAAACGAGGAGGAGAATTTCGGTTGGTGACTGAACGATCGGGAAATCGCGGTATCGCACCCCGGCAAGGATCATCCATCATCCGGTCCGATGATGCTGTCTTGCTGCGTCGACTCGGACGATTCGACGAACAACAGTCGCAGCTTCGCGCAGGATGTGTCGAGACAGGAGCAAGAGAGCGGAAGCTGCTCGGAGAAAATCGAGCTCAGCTCGTTCTCGCGGGAGGATCTGGATGTCGAACTGATTGAGAAAGACGCCAAGGAAACGGTGGGCGAGGATCATATTTATTAAAAGAATTCGATAATATGATATAAATAATTTAAGCGAAATATATAAAGATATATATAAAGTATATATAAAGATATAATTATATATAAAATATATAAAGATGGCATTATTAAAGTAATTCGAATATTTTTAATCTTACACGTGATACACGCGCGAAGACATGATTGCTGCTGTTTTCGTACTTGCAATTTCTCACTATCAATATTTTTAAGTTAATAAACGATAGGTGTGTGTGTGTGTGTGTGTGTGTGTGTGCGTGCGCGCGCGCGTGTGCGTGTGCGTGTGTGCGTGTGTGTGTGTGTGTGTGTGTGTGTGTGTGTGTGTGTGTGTGTGTGTGTGTGTGTGTGTGTGCGTGCGTGCGTGCGTGCGTGCGTGCGTGTAAAATATCAGCGCGTATTAATTTTGCACTTGTCGAGTTCTCTGTCCATGTATTCTCTCCTGATGGGGAGTTTTGTTTAGTTTATTTACAGTATCACACAAGCTCTGTACACACGTTGTTGCACTTTCATAATTTTCTCCAGCAAATGTGATTTTTAATGATTTTTACGTCTTTTTTTCATCTTCTATTTTGTCCGTCAATGTATTGCGCGAATTACTTCCAATTCAATTATCGGACCGCAAGACTATTTAGTTAATTAGAACTAAGTAAATACGTGTAGTAATCGATATCACTTGCAAGCAATGATATATTATAGTACTCACACATTATTTTATCACAGACTAATTGTTTTATCACAAATTAATTTATATATTGTATATATAAACTAATTTATGGGAAAACAATTAATCGGTTATAAAATAATGAATACTATAATATATCGTTGTTACATACATATAATATGAATAAGTTTACATATTTTGTTTTTTATATATCTAAGTGCAATAAGTATTAAAATTTTTTTTTTATTTACATTCGTGTCAATCATAAAATGTTCGATATGACATATACAAAGAGTCTCAACGATACGCTGTTGAAACCTGAATAGATGCGAAATTAATAGATAATTCCGACGACACGCAGAGTGGTTGGTCCATGGCTGAAGACGACAACCAGTACAACATGAAGGAAGAATCCAAAGTCATTTGCTACACTCCGGAAAGACTGATCCGATCTCAAGAATACAGGATACTCGTACCGTCTCCTCGTCACTTTACCTTCTCACAAGCGAGACTCAGGTCGGAAAACGAGAGCGGAGAACGAAAGTCTCGCTGTTGCCGGAAACAGTTGGACTGTCTCATCGATTCCAAGCAAATCGGTACGTATAAAATCTGACAATTCTCTTCTCCTTTCTCTCATTCCCTTTTTGCTCGAATCGCCTGAAGGAAGTGACGATAGAAACACGCTTGTTCCTTGAACTAGTACCCTCCTCACCCTCCCCTTCCTCAAGCGAAGCCGGCCGCGCCGGCACCTGACCTGACCTAATAAAGTTTCGCGGTTTACCGATGCGCGGAATCGAAGTTGCTTGACGTATCAGATTTACTTCGTTTGCAACGTCCCCGCGGAAGCTTTGTACGCCTGCGAAAGATGCCGAGTGGCGTGAGACAGCAAAACTCTGCCGCTGGCATTGTTGCGGTCGGGCTTCGATCCTAGGTGAGACTCGATTGAGTATGTCAAGGCGGTAGCTGAAGAAAGTTAATGGAAGTGGCTCGCCGAGACTTGAGCGATGATGCGCGAATTCGAGCTCGATCGACATTTCCCCCCCCCCCCCCCCAGATGTAATTAAAATTATTAAGATATAATATAAATTATTATTTGATATCTCTCGAGTAACATTACGCGTATTAATAAAAATTATTTAATTAATTAATTAATTAATTAAAATTACGCTTATATATATTAAGACTAATAAAGTCTCTGCGAAAGTGTCAAAAGAAAAAAACCTGAGGGCGTTCACGAATACTTTCAGTCCAAACTCCTAATATTGCCTCAAATTTTTATCTTCTCTCGTCTACTGCTCTATATCAGTAAATGCGATCAGAGAGAGAACCATGTACGCGCCATATAAAATATACACAAAATCATGAACGTTGCAGGTGCAACGCAGCTAAGGGCGCTTCTGAACTTACCGATCACGGGTGTAAGGACGCACGTGGTTTCCTCGTCCGTCTTCGAACGGGCTGACGGCGATTTTAACACGTCGGTGAGATCGAGCGATGATCATCCGGTCGATCGAGATCGCAGTGCGCGAAGTACGGGAACGATCAGCAGCAGCAGGTCGAGCTACGATAGACTGAATTCCACCTGGGACGACTGCAAGGATCCGATCAGCCGGCCGCTCTCCCTCGAGGACACTTCCGGTATACAGAGCAACGATTGGAGTTTGGAGACGCAGAGCGACGCGCGAAGCACGCCGATGTGTCTCTGCGACGAGCTGGCGATCGCGTCGAGGGATCGTATCGTCAATTTTAGGAACGTACGTGCTTTATATATTAATTGTAAGCCCCGGAATTGTGCTAAAATTAAAAATCATTGACTCTTGAACGGGCAAAAAGTCAATTTTTTAGAAGATAACTGATGTATTACTGAAATGGTGTAAAAGAGGAATTTTGGAAACTATCTCTTCGAATTTTTCCGATTTGGAATAGGTTGATTTGACTCTAAATTGTCACGCATAACGAAATCACATCACTAAAACGAAATAAATTAAACTGCAGGACCGAGATATCGTCATCAATGAAGTAACAGCTATCCTCGAGAATTTACAAAGCGATCCCGAAAAGGCAAGGATTCTCCTGGAGGAAGAGGATTCCTTCTGCGACAGCACGTCCTCTCACGACCGGTTAACCAGATTGGCTCTCGCCATAGAAACGGATGCTGAAGTACCGCCGACAGTTTCCGAGTCGAATAATTGGATACGTCATCTTCGTGATAAGATAGAACGGCTGGAGCTCGGCAATAAAGAGATACACAGAAACATACACGGTTTACGTACAAATTTTCAAGTAAGTATCTCGTGCTTCATCGTATCTTTTTCTTATTTTTTCGACGTGAAATTATTCGCAAGAAGTGAATAGCTCTACATTTTTAATGAATATAAATTCTTGGTCAGCGAAATTTTTTTGGAGAGATTATTCAATAGAGATTGCAATCTTTTCAAGTATTATATATTTTTATAATTAAGCAACGTATTAAAATTCTGCGCAAGACTATGCATTGAATTGTGAATTTAAATAGAGAAGAAAAATGTATCTCATTTTTGTTCGTACATCTCGATTTCTTCATTTCTATACCTGACTAAAGCCTATATAATGTGTCTTATATGCCTAACTGTAGTCTTTACATCTATGCGAATTTTATATTGACAGTGCGACGAGAAGAAAGCGGTTGATTTGTCGAGTGATACAACGAAGCTGATAGAAGACATTCATGAGTTGCGATATTTCGATGATCTGTTGAAGCTCCTAGAAGGGGAACTCGAAAGGATCTCCAATAGAAATTGGCCATTTGTTCTAGGACATAGTGAACCTCGCGAAGAAATGAATCTAATCATCTGATTATGATCTCAAAGACCGCCGTGGATCTCCAGGATCATGATTACGATCTTAAAAGGCCATTGTGTTCGAGGTAAAAGGATCTTTTTCGGGAAGAGAATGCAAATGATATATTTTTACGACTTTTTTTTCTCTTCGACTTGCCTGAGTTTGAGATTCATAAAAGAAAAGCCCTCTTTTTTCGGCTCGGTGACTTAAGTATCCGATGGAAAAGCCTGATGATCCAGAATAATTAAAATACGTGAATAATCTTTTAGAGTAAAATATAATTAGCACAAAAGATCGAATTGGAAGAATCTCGAATTCTTAATCTCAAAAGCGAACGAGATGATCTTTCCTGGCAGATACCAGATATCGTGATATTTTATCGAAGATAATATGAATATCGTATGACAAATAATTATTAACCTTGATAAATATTACAATTTGGCATACGCGCTACAAATCTCATTTTACATATTTAAAATTCGTCTTCATAAAATTGCAATAAAACATCGAAATCTTAAACCAAGTCCTTTATATTCACATATCTTCTAAAAAAAAAAAAAAAAAAAAAAGAGAAACCGAATACATTTTATTACTAAACGATTTATTATTTATAGATTATGTATTATTTTGAATCAACATATACATAGCACCGAGTAAAAAATTTCTAAGACAACACATTGTTGCTACATTCATCGTTACACATTCATCACATTAATTTTATTATTATATCACCGCGCGATCGGCGGCTATATTTTCAATATACGCGCGTCCATGACTGCCGCATCGCCCTTTAAATATCCATGCCCTTATAAGCTAATTCGTAAGTACGCTATTTATTTCGTAAATGCTACCTAGTACTCTGCTTCTAATGCTGTCACTCTTCGATTCGTCTATAACACATAGCGAAACGCTCGCGCTTCTCCCGCGGAGCGATCGCGACATCGGGAACCGTCGCCAAGTTAGGTGACGTCGGTGCGCTGCATGTGCCTGGCGTGCTGTCGGGAGGAATCGTGGTAGGCGATTCCCGCGCGTAACATCTCACCGTGTCGAAACACGTCGTGAGATGCGGAGAAGGGCGGCAAGGTAGGCAACGACGGTAGCAGGCAGCTCAGCATGCTGGCACCGCCGTCCGAGGAATAGATCCCGTTGGTCGGTGGCACCATGGACGCGTTGCACGTGGCGGGAGTGGATCCCGGCAGCGGATGTCCGTTTTGATCGTTGGAACCTAACAGGCTCGAACTCGGACCTATCAAGTTCCCTGCGGACATTGAAGAGATCTAGGTTTGCTGATGCTGTACAAGGTAACAGGCTCTTGACATTTATATTTTTCTTATAATAGACACATATGTGCACGTGAAGCAATTTAAATTATAAAATTTCACTTTTGATAATGAAAAAAATGTAATATTTTAGAAACATTAGCCTGGAGTATTTTTATCAGTTAATATTAATATTAATTAGAAAAGAACGGATACTTTATAAATTACTTAAAAATATTGATTAACATTATCATAATAATATGTTAGTGATTAAATATGCATTACTATTTCTAGTATCTTAGGATGAAAAAACATTACAATTACATCGCGATGACGTTTCATGAAGATAAACGCGAACCAAATCATAGTACAAATATTCGCAATTTTTAGACAAACATGAGACTAAATATTGCAAGGATTTAATTCGCGATAATGTAATATATGACAAAATCCCGAGCGAATATATCTCGATTGCAATCGCGCTCTCGCAAAACACTGACAATTATTAGTATTTGTAATCGCGCGAATGCAAAATTTATATATAAAGACAAGACTTGTGTAAATTCACGTGAATATTCGCGCGTAATCGCTTTAGCGAAAACGATAAAGCATTCGGCGCATCCGCTAATCCTTCGACAATATTGCGTGCATCGTATAATGCGTATAAAGCACGACAGTAAAATTTTAATGTTCCTCATTGTGCAATATTTCTCCTCGTCGAATCAATGATTTACAACGAGTTTATTAGCGATAATAATTATTTTCTCCGCGTTCCATATATAATGAAATAGAATACCTCTTTTATTCTACATTTCACATTACAATATTTTCTATCTCTTTATCCGGAAACCCCCCCCCCCCCCCGGTATAATTCTCTCCTATATTTTAAATGATTTGAAATGCGATTCACCTGAAAGACTGACGCTCGACGCGGAACTGACGGACGAGGCGATCGATAAAGGCGTCATCATGGGAAAGTCCGAGGCCTCGGAGGACCTCGTGGCGAGGTGCGAGTCTATCCTGGCGGTGGGACGAACGCACGCCAACGAGGAGCTCGCCAACGAGGACAGACCGAGCTCGTTGGCTCTGTCCGTTCGCCGATGCCTCGCGTGTATACTGGACTTGCCGCTATTACCCAGACCGAAGTGCAGAAGCTCCAAGTGTCTTCTGAGATTTCTCGATTGGCGTAGAATCGCGCCGCATAACGGACACGACGCCGGCTGATCGGACAGACTGCGCGTCTTCGACAATCCGTCCCCTGAAACGTCAAATTCCCCGTGAAAGCTAGATAGACTTCAACATCGAAACATACGTGAGCATCTCTCACCTTGACTAAAGACATCGTGTCTCTCTCTCTCTGATACGGTACAAATAGATGGGATAGCAATGCAATGTACGCCAAAGTTGTGTTTTCATGAAAAATAAACGCAACGTACGGTATCACATACTTTATTTGCAAAAGAAACGAAACTGGATAATACATTATTATACCCGTTATCTTATATCTCTCCTCGTCGATCGAAATACTAATTGTTTCGTATATGCACATACTATTGTCAACGGTCCACGCGTACACAGCAAAGTCCGTCATTACAAAATAGGAATGTGCACCTTGTGGCTGTTATGGAAGATCCTTGGTTTCATTAAAAAAAATGATACTCGTAAATACAATTAGTTAATATATTGCTATTAGACCATTCCGTGACGAAGGAATTAAAGAGGCAGTAAAATGAATTGTGGACGAACTCGAATTGCACGATTATAGGAAATCCCGATTATCGTATAAGCCGTATAGTAAAAGAATAAGAATCTTTTTTATCTCATGATAGAACTTTTTTCGCTATACTTAAACTGCATCGATTAATCCTACGGTATTCTTACATTTAACGCGTGGAAGATTCGTGTATAAACTTAATAGCATAAATACACTCCGAATTGATCTAGTTAAATAATGCGAGTAATTACAAATAACCGCATAAATGGAGAGCTGAACTATACAAATATATATAAACGCAAGGCCTTCAGGTTTTTTCATCCTCACGTAACGTTTGTCATAGCATTCTCGAATTAAATCACCGTGACACAATCGAACAAAATCCGCAAAAGACTACGAAACGAATAATCGATAAACGACGCTTGTGCTCGTCCGGATATCCGGATTCGTTTCGGCGAGTCTCTCCTGCCTGTACAATTTATCTGGCGATCGTCGGCGACGGAATGCTGCTCGGTGGCGAAACCGCGCTCTCAGGCCCGTGTAAAGTCGGCGAGGGTAAGCTAGGTTTACAAACTATCTGCTCGCAACTGTTACTGCCGCTGTCGGTCCCGTAAGTCACCGACGAATGATCGTTATAACCGGGCAACTCGACTTCGGGCTTTATCTCCATCATCGTTGTATCGGAATTCTGTGTCGTCATAGTCGTCGTCGAGTTGTTACCGAACCGGTACTTGCACGAGGACAACAGGTGCCTGCGCAGATTCCTCGCCTGGCGCAGCGTCGCGCCGCAAAGCGGACAGACACCTGGACAATCGGAAGCGCCGCGCGCTTTTCCGGTCTGAGTGGCCGCTAAATTGGACAACGACAAAGCGGATGGAAAACCCAAAGAGCTGTGAAACTGTGGTATGCTCAGCGGCGAGAATTGCATCGGCATCGATGGCTGCACATGCGACTCGCCGTCCGAGATTTGATCCTGATGCGTCGCCTGATGATCATCCGCGATGGATTCTTGAAGTCGCGGTGAATGACTGCCGCCCTGATGGTTGTTCGCGTAGTTTCCAACCAGGCAGTTGTTGCCCGCTGTTAACAGACACAAACACAATGTTACCATACGGGGCTGAACTGACGTTGCTTTGACTTGCTTGCTTTGAATTTGTTGCTCTCGCTCTCTCGCTCTTTCTCTCTCTCTCTCCCTCTCTCTCTCTCTCTCGCTCTCTCTCGCTCTCTCTCTCGCTCTCTCTCTCTCTCTCTCTCTCTCTCTCTCGCGCGCGCTCTCTCTCTGTCTCTCTTTCGGTCGAACGAATTGGAGGACGACCAATCAGAATTGCAGTTCAACCCGATCGATGGTTGTGCTTGTGTCCGTTTTAATTAAAGCGAAAAACAAGGCCTACATATATGTACGGAGCCTCTCGTAAGCGATATTTGGTATGGTTTTATGACGATTATTACTAAACATAATGCATCGGACACAAAACACAAGTGAAATTGCTGTTAACACTTTTACTATCTTACATTCTGCTTAATTATAATCTTACAATTATCGAAATTGAAACTCAAAAATTACAATGACATACGAATGTCTAAATAATGAAGTAAAGAAAATTCGTCTGAGATAAATCATATAGTACTTAAAAAATAAAACAACAAGTATCTTAATGTATAATATTTTGTTACAAAACTAATCACAAAAAAAATCAGGAAAATTTACAAAATCTGTCGCATAGCTTATATCTTGTACTTTGTTTCTCGCTTGAGATATAACATTAATCTATCAGAATGAAATATTTGCAAATTCTTTACCTGCATCATCAGTCTGATCTGTAGCATCATCATCCTTGTTTTCGTAAGGCATTGTTCTGTTGTTATCATCCATAAGTCTGCTTTCACTAGTGTCGGTAGTGTTACTGGTGCAGGGCCATTTTCCAGAAGACGTGGATGACTTCCTCCTCTTTTTTCTCCGCTTCAGTGGATTGTACGTGTTGAGTGTCGCCTTCGACAAACCATCATTCGGTGTTGGTATCGCTGATGCAGGAACTTCTTCTCCACTCTAGATATAGATATAGATATACAATCTGATCATATATATTGCATAAAAAATATATATTTTACTCCGTTTTTCTATTTAAGGCCAATAAACTGAAATGTAGAATATAGAAATATACCTCCGTTACTATAGTTGGCGGTGTTAACCCATGGATGCACAAACAATGGGCGGCCTGAAGCAAGGAAGGCAACTGCGATGGCTCGACGCTTACCTCTCCCCGATATACGAATTCTAACAAAGACTCCAAATCATCTGCTCCAATCCCTGCTAGCATGACCACTGGATGCTGGCACGGCGTGCTCTGTAAATAAAGTATCATATTTTATTGTAGTCAAATTTCGCAACATTTTCAAATTACACATTCTTATTAGTTCCCATCGGAATAATGACACAACCTTGAGTAGATCCAACAGGAACGGACTGGCTGCGCAGAGGACAATTTTATGCGCTGGAAAGCTGCGACCACCGGCAGCCAAGGTAACATCCACCAAATCGCCATGTCCTCTCAATAACTGTACCGCAGAGACCAGAGAAGAACTGAACTCTCCCCACGAGAGACTGTAGAGTTGGCTGCTGCTACCCATTCTGTATCGAAGAGCTCAACTGCAAGAGAATTATATCGATATAACCACTTAAAATTTTTCATTGCGCACAATTCTCACACCGTGTCTCACGCTCAATGACAAAATATATCATGCGTAGAGCAATTCACCGGATTCAACAAAGCAACGATTACTGTTTACACAATATCTTGCATATTCTCTCTCATTGCAGAACAAACCTAGAAACAGCTGATGAGAGGTACAAACGCACAAAATAAACACACGGTCGCGAAGTTTCCCAAATTAAACGATACTTCAGACAGAAAAAAACAACGATCCAGATTTATCCCGAGAACACTCCAAGAAGACCAGCACGAAACAACGCATGCACCGATAATCCGCTAGCTAACGGTAACGATGCGTGTGTGCTCGCCGTCTCCCCCATCCAACGTTCCTTAATTAGTGCCCCCACCCGATTAAGCGCGTCGCGGCGTCGTGCCGCGAGTTAACCTAACAAACGCGTCGACTACCTGTGACAGCGTAGGCCTCCTGTCGCGACGACTACGACGACGATGATGATGATGACGACGGCGATCGTGGTCGCGATGATCTCTCCCGGTTGGCGGTTACGCGATACGAAATCAGGTTGGAGAAAGTCGTAGTCGCACACGGGGTCACCCAGCCACATAAGTCGAGAGACTGTCCGAGTCGAGCGACTGCAAGCTGCAAGACTCAAGCCGCACGCGAACTGTCAAACGACGCGACTTCCTCCTCGAAACGGGAGCATCGCACGAGCGGAAACGCGATGGTCGGTCGCGGAATTCGTTTTTTTCTTTTTTCCTGCGATCTACGGCGCGGCACACGACTTTCTAGGCGAGAGTTTCAAACTGATTTCAAAGAATTCAAACCCTGTCAGGAAGCGAACGCGTACGCGTGTACATATGCAGCACGCACACGTACGTTAGTCGCGACGCGGCGCGGACGGCGAACGAAGCGCGAAGGCAGCCGGAAGTTGGTTGCAAAGCGCGCGAATCGTTCGATCGGTTGAAATCTTGTTAATTTTTTGGCTGTCTCCAATTGAGAACTAATTCAGAACTCTGTGACAAGAGTAAGTGAATTATATCGTTTGTGAAAGGCTTATTAATTTATGACACTGTTATTTTATTTGTTCTATTTGAAAATAATAAATTTGGAACAGCAAATCTCTTTCTCTTTCTTCTGTCTCTCTCTCTTCCATAATTATAAAAATTGTTCATAGTTGTTCATTTATAAATATGTATAATTATAAAATAAATATATATAAAATGTATCCATATTTGTATCTCTTGCTCTATTTCTCTTATAAAGAATAGATGGGTAGCAACACGAGTTTTTAGTCGTAAAGCCATAAGCAAATTGACCAATCACAGCCACGAGCATTCTCGCAACGTAGTAAAAATGTTTGACTGTGATTGGCCGGTTTGCGTGTCGTCACCAAAAATTTTTCACGTGCCGTGGCCTTTATTAATGTATTTCGCCGGTGCGCGTGGCAATTCGGCGAGTACGCATGCGCTACCACGTACCATTGTGTGTTAAATGACACCTCGCCAACAAGCTACAACCGACACACACTGTGCTCCGAGATCACACTGTACATACCTCTACTATTCCAGTCTAACTCCAGTGCCTTTCGGAGTCAGCGGGGTATCGTGTTTGTTGTCAGCGCGTGTCTGTGTTGTCGTTGAAGTTGCGCTCATTCTATCGCGATGTCGTCGTCCGGCAGCTGGGAATTGGTCAGCAGGAAGAAGGACAGAGGGAACGACAAGACCAACAAGCTCACGAAGGCCGAGAAGAAGAAATTTATCGAGAACGCGCCGAAAGTCGAGGACTTCTGTAAGCCATCTGTCATAACCTACCTGCTTGACAAATCTATCCCTAGAATAACTTTGCGCTCCAATTTGTCGCAACTTTGTCCATGCAAGCAGAAAATATCAATGTAAAAATTATGTGATCCAGGTGAACAGCTGATCGGCTTGTGTCGACTGTGCGTGAAAAAAAACAGTCGCAATATGGTACTAACATACGTACTTTTTTTTGCATCGCTTGCATGCAATTACTTATTTTTGTTCCAAAATAACGCGCGATAGACATGTGATAATTTGACATTTGTATAGTTTGCGACAAATCATCATTTTGAGTTATCGTTACTTTATAAATAAGCATTTTTTGCTCTCATATATATATATATATCACGAAAGTTGTCTGACTGAATTTATGTATGATTTTAGTACCATTGAGTCAAGTGAAGACACTGTATGATAATTTGGATGGAAACAAGGAGAATAAGAAGCCTGCCAAGGCACAAGGGAAAGAGCACAAGACAAAGGAAAATGAGGAGAAGAAGAAGCAGCAGCAGCAGCAGCAGCAAAAACAGCAGCAGCAAGCTGAGAAGAAGAAACAAGAGCCAAAGGAGAAACCTCCAAAAACTATAAAGGATGCATTAAATGCAGTAAGGCTGCTTTTGGTTTAAAATTTGATTTAATGTAGAAGCATAGTTGCTATTAATTTTTCATTATATCTGTGCACTTTTACTATATTAAACCAAGTTCATTCTACTTTAATAAATAAAAAAATTTTTTTTTACAAAAGCAAAAATATATTTAATTACGTACTAATTTCTTATACAGATTACTGTGCAAGAGCTCAATGAACTTCTGACAACTGCACAAATCAGATTTCCTGAAGCTCCCTTGCTCTGGTTGAAGGAACTCAATGCTTTCCTCAACATCAAGATATCCATTAGCAAGGAGGACACGATATTCTCAGGAAAACCAAAGGATTATCCGTTAAGTCTAGTACCTAAGGCGATCTCTTCTATGCTCGAACGGACGGTGGAAATGGCGGGGCAGCAGACTATACAAATTTTTTACGAGAATACTCTCACGGCGATGGCCACCGACATGGTCAAGGGCATGCCCGTTATCGGGCACAAGATATTTTTGCAGTTACTGGCGCATTTAAATCCCGAGATGACCGCCGCCAACATTCCCAAATTGATTAGCGTAAGGAACTCTTATGAGAACAGGAAGAACATCGGCTTGTCCCTGTTGTGGGCTTGGTCGCAGGCCGGCAAGAAGAATCTGGCGGTCGGCTTGAAGATCTGGCACGAGGTAATGTCACCGATGCTGGAAACGAAGGGCTACACCAGCTACGTCGTGCAGATTCTCAACGATCTCGTTTTCGGCCACGACAACGTTCACGATCTCAGTTTGGATCTGTACCTGGACATTATCATGGACACTTACTCTCAAAGATTTCAAAATATTCAACCGGCGAATCTGGGAAAAGAGATTAGCACGAGTATCGACAAGTTGCGAGTAAGTAATGCAGTGGTTTTTTTTTTTTTTTTTTTTTTTTTCCTAGACGTGCCTCGATTTTCACGCGCTTGATGGCGTTAAGCGGCATGCGATGTACGTGCTAAACTTGTCTTTGAGTAACAGCCGCGAAATAAATTAAATGATATTTTGCAGTCGATATTGTTCAGGAACAAGGATATAAGTTACACGAAATTATTCGAGATGTTAATGGGAAAAGTATCGCAAAAGTCGGATCCGAACTACAGGCATGAGTTAGTTAAGGCTCTCGCGGACTGCCTCGTCACTGAACCTCTTTGCTTTACCATTTGGAGTTCCATTTATACCAAGCATTTATACCAATCCAGTCTTCTTCTATCGTATATCGGTGAGTGTGCAAGTACTTTTCATAAATCATAAATAAATGAAGAGATTCATTTACACAATCATTTTTCGTAGATACGAATTTACCTAGTTTGCAAACAAAGCTCAAAACTAAGCACTTGAAAGAAGCTCTCGGATTTATCCAAAACAATAATGAAAAGTGGAAAAAAGCCAAAGACGAAAACTTGGCGCTTGCGTGCAAAAATACATGTCAGGTGAGTCCTTTTATGCATTATTATATTTATAAAATTTTGTGCACGTAATATAAAATATTATAAACACAAGTTGTGCTTCCAAAATATAGTATAGATAAATTTATAACTAAACTGCTGAAAAAACGTAAACACAGCGCTAAATAATATGCATATTTATTTTCAATTACGATTGCATATAGAAACATATTATCTGAATAATATATCGTGTTTTTGATCGTAATTTAAAAGTGTTTTTCAAGTCTATTTTAATACGAATATATAATACACCTATTTTTTTGTACATAGAGAATAAAAGAATATCTGACATAATTAATAATCGCCGCATAAGTGTTAATTAAAAAATTTTATTTGTCAAAAAAGATTGTTTCTCCGTTATTATAGAAAAAAAATGAACTTAATTATATATCTGTTTATTTTCAAACGGGTGAAAGTTATAATCGTTTTCTTTGCATTTACCTGACTAGCGCAACAGCGATCACCTATTTTCTTCACTATATTGTGACAAGCCGTGCGACGAGTCATAAAAGCATATTGCTTTCCATCGGAGTCGTATATATTGTGTTTACAAGAGCTATGCAGGCGTCAATAAACGCGCGGGAGCGGCGGGAAAAAATTACTATAGTCGGTTATTAAAACCAATTACATCGTAAATCTCGGAGCGTGGCACAGTCGGCCTCTAACGAAGATTGCATGCGTAAATAGGTAACGACCATAAATTGCATACGAGATTGCATACTCTCTGCCCGTTGCATCTAATTTAACACGTTTTGCGCGGTATCATGTGTAACTTGGTGTACGAGCGCATAAAAGACACTTATTCACCTCAACGGATAGACATTTATAGACAGTTAAACTTGGGAAAGCATTTCTCTCCTTCACTGAATTCTTCTAGATTTATGTGGATTGCGAATTTTCTCGCGCTTGCCAGACAAACAACTTTCGATTCGTTATCACGCTTGCACTTACACTGCAAAAATGTAACATAGATATTCTATATTTAATATAAACTCGATTAATCCCCTGAATCTCGTTTGATACAAAGATCCCATTCAATGTCATCATAAAATATCTCTATATGTTTTGATGAACTCTTTTTTGTATTTTTATTCATCTACAAGCATATATGTGCTTAAATAATATTATACAGTTTTCTAGAGAAGGGGAAGAAAAAACGTAAAAAATTACATGAACGTGACTAGGATTAAGAATTCGGTTAGAATAAATAGTGAAAGTGTCTCTCGGAGAAAGTGTAGCAATTTTCCTAATCAATACGATAAAAAAAAAAAAAAATGGTGCGTCATGATCGATAGACGCGCTTCGCGCGGCACGTTGTCGCTCTGATTAGACTCGTAATTACGCACGTCGTAATTTTCGTCAATGTGTAACATTCTACTACAATGCGTCATTAATTCCACGTCCCCGAGCACGCGTATACATGTGTGTCAACAAGTTGAATCCGATATCTATTATCAATTCTTCAAAGTTTTTCCAAAGTTTTTTTTTTTGGTATTTCAAAATATATACGTATATACATACACGTGTGTGTATGTGTTTCGCTCCTTTCTCTCTCGCTCTCTCTCTCTCTCTCTCTCTCTCTCTCTCTCTCTCTCTCTCTCTCTCTCTCTCTCTCTCTCTCTCTCGCTCTCGCTCTCGCTCTCTCTTTCTCTCTCTCGCTCTCTCTCTCTCTCTCTCTCGCTCTCTCTCTCTCGACATCTGTCGCGCGGTAAGGCATTCGTGCCGTAAACATCGCGAGTCATTCTATTTGACTCCTCCGAAGAGGAATGACTTATCCATACAGAGATATCGAAGATCGCGCGAGTTGTAGTTAATTAAAATTTAGTAACGATTCTCCGTTAATATCCTAGTGTATATTTACGTTCTCGAAGAATAAAAAAATCATAGTGCGCGCGCGAGAAGAGGTGAATAAATTTATTTCCGCGAATATACCTTTCGTGTATAAATATAGATTTGTTCGCGACGCGAATCGCCCTTCCTCGTGATCGTAAAAGGGGCCTTCGCGAGCGAGCGAGAGAGAGAGAGAGATTCGCGCGGCGAAAGGGCGAAGAAAGGGACTCCCATAACGCTCGACGGCGCCATCAGCTGATCCCCGTCAATTGGAACCCGCTCGGCTCTGACAGTTCCGTCCCTGCTCGACGTCGAGAGGCGGCGGTTTGTTCGATTCGAACAAACTCCGTCGCATCTGCTCTCTCGCAGGTTAGTTAGGTGGCTGTTTTTTCGGGAGTGTACGCGACTTATTGATCGCGCGCGTTGCTCCCTCACGACGAGCGATCAGATATACGACATTGACACCGTTCGTGTCTCTCTGTTTGCGTTTTTCTTTTTTTTTTCGAAGCACGTCGCGAAACGGGATCGTCCAAGTCCATTTTAATACATAACGGCTCTCGCACGTCTCTTTTCCGCAGGTGAGATAAAGCAATTCAGCGCACATCTCTATTTGTGTGTGTGTGTGTGTATACATGTCTCCGATCCTTTCGACACAACTCTCGTAATTATTTATGTGCGAATCGCGCCCGAGATGAAAGATCGAGTCGACGGATTATATTCTTCCTGTCGATGACAGACCGATTTATCGACTTAATGTCGATAAGAGAAGGATGTTGTAATTTTGGATGTCAGCAGTCATCGTTAATTAGCTGGTCTACGTAATCGTGGTTTCAAAGTCCTCTCGCAGATTTACAGAAGTATACAGTTTCCCTCGTATATTTCGCTTCGTGATAAGCACGTTGATCGCGATTATTTTTTTGTAGATTCGACGCAATTTTATTTATTACAATCAATTAAAATTCGTTCTCGCGTGCGTGAAAGAAAGCAACGCGAGAAACATATGTTGATAGAAAAGCAAGATCTTCGCGTGACGTTCGAGATTGTCTTTCCATAGTTTGACTCAAACTTTGGAGTAAAATAAATTTCTGAGAAATCTCATTATCGGATCTCATTATTTACTCTTTCAGGCACTATCGAAAAAAATGACCTCTTCCACGCGTCGCAGCTTTCCATGGAGATCTGGCAGTCTCCTTTTATTACTGCTTATTGGCGCTATCGTAGCATACGATACACAGAAACATGGCTCCTTTGAGGGTAAGAATCTCCTGCAAACAACAACAACAACACTAATCACTCTATTTGCTTCTTTCATACATATCATGTCATTCTAAAAGAAGATCGTTCTTTCATCTCCTTTGAAATTTTTACAATTGGTATTTTATGTCAAATTTTTGTTCAAAGGGAGTTATATATACAATCTCATCACCACACCTTATAATGTTCACAATGGCGTGACCAATCAAATTGTCATGGTTGACTGACGAAAATTTCCATTGCTATCATAAACATCATGCCCATAAATACTTCTATCTCTTTGCACTAATTTCTATTATAAATTGGAGATACAAATTGATCCTTTATTTAATTATATATTGGCATTTATGTATTGTAGCGTCCCAAATTGGAAAGTTCTTGAAAACTAACGGAATATTGAAATATATAGAAAAAGCATGGACTACTGTAAAGTTATATTGGTCCGCAGGACACAAAGCAATTAAGGATAGCTCACCGGAATATTACAAAGCTGTTGTAGACTTAAGTACGCCATATGTTAAATTGGCTGGTAATGTCTACCTTATAATAAGAAACATTTCAGTTAACCTATATAGCAATGTCGCAACATATGTTGAAAAAAATATACCTATAGTTTTCGACACGGTAAGTCTATAATAGAAATCTTAAATATTTTGGCATATGTACACAATTATTACAAGACTCTTATATATAATAATTCTCTCTTCCTTCTCTTATAGATTGAACATTACGCTCCAGGTATTATAGAAGAAATAAAATCTAAAAGTCTTCAAGGACTGGAGTTTGTGAAAGTTTCCTTCATTCTGATTGGAGAGAAAGTTATTGAATATTCCAGTGCAACGATACAGTGGTTGGAGAAGAATGTCTTTGTGTAAGTGTTACGCTTACATAAAAACTGCATATATCACTCGAGTATCTAACTGTGATCTTTTCTTTTTCTGTCTTCAGGGGTAAACTAAGTCCGGATAATCTCCGGAGTTACGCTATATGGGCTTTCGATACGACGCAGTCGTATGCCAGTCAAACATATGATTGGGTTTATGAGAAAGTACAGACTCTCTCCAAAGTGCCATGAATAAACTTCATTGATTTGCTCTACGAACAATTATTGCGGTGGTAACGAAATCTTTATCTATCCACGCACCTCGGCATTTATTATTTATGACATAAAAATGTATGCTTTCGAAGATCGCGAATACGTCGGCCATTTTACCTGTGATATCTCGTAAAGAGAGCATCTTATTTTGGTTGGTCTTGACGAAGAAAATTTCGTGACCTGATAAACATGAATAATCGCGAACATTTTCTTATTAAGATAAATAATTGTATCATTTTTTTTGAGAAATCATTCTTGATAAGTAATATATATCTATATATATATATATATATATATATATCTATAGGTCTCTGTATGCGCAAAATGCGATCTTTAGTATATTTTGTATTTTCATTTATAATTTTGAGGATATTAATTGAATATATTCAACTTTATTGAGTGATCATAAATAAAACTATCATTTTTCGTAACAGCTTTTCTTGTAAATGTAATAAAGAAGGAGTATACTACCAAAGGTAGAAAAAATGAGATTATTTATAGTAATCAATTAACGAAAAATCACTTCACAGAGAGATGGGTCAGAGCAATAACAGCGACAACAGTGATATTTGTAGGAATAGCAGAATAGTATTAATAAATATCGCAAATAATAATAATAATAATGAGATGATGGTAATAATAGTGACAAAATGCGATAGATGAATATGACATTATGATGATATAATATACTTTTAACAAGAATATATTAAAGTTTTACATGGGAAGAGATCTGTGGGCAACAGAGCCACCTCCATAAAGCTACGTATGTAAAAATGAGTGTCTTTATTTCCTTCCTTCAATAGAGCATTTCGGCAGCGTGTTTCTCTTTTATATCTTTTCTCCTCTCTATGCATGCGTTCACAGCTTTTATCCCTGATTACTTCCGCGAGTGTGCTTTTATTAATGCCGCACTCTAGGTCCACTTACGTTTTCGCAGTTTGTTTAGTAATCGCACACTATAATTCGTGTGGGAAAAAGAGTTTCATCGTATTCTTGTATATTTGGTTACATAGATACTCTTCTTCCTCGTCTCTAATCCGTGCTAGGACTTCCAATATTTGACTGCAAATAGAAATTTAAATTAACTCACATATCGTTTAAAGATATTGAAAGTACAATTAATGTTATAAAATGTTTAACAAAGAGTAAAACTAAAAAAAGTTGTTCCATATTGATACACAATGTTTTCTTTAATCTTCAAATTGTATATTTTTGCTTTGTTTTTAAAATATTGCCATCGATAATATAAAAACTGATTATAATCGACTTATGCTATACTTATAAATACTCACACTATTGTACAGGGCTCGTTTCGTCCTTTAACCATCTGATCTTCTTGCCACTTTTCTTTCTTTACAGATGGAAAATGCGTGATAACGTCCTTTGCGGAAGCGTGAGTCGGCCTGATCTCGCACCATGGACAATCGGTTTCTATCATGAGCCTGTCCGAGGGGATGGTAGTGATCGCGAAAAGATTTTCCTCCGTTTTCAGAGAACTGAAATGCAAAAAGATATTATCGTCGACTCAATTTTTTTTTTTTTTTTTTTTTTATCGAACTCTCACAAGAATCACGCACTATCGACCGTACCATCCATTGACGCCGATGTACAAGCCTAATTGTAATATAGAATTCGCGTCTTCCGGATTGCCATCGAACGAATGTACGACGCCTGGGGTCAACTCGTTTTTGTGCTTCCTCAGAATTCGCACGAAGTCATCGCTAGCGTTGCGGCAGTGTAGGAACATTGGTAACTTCAGCGTGGAACACAGCGATAACTGCATCTCAAAGTACTTCTTTTGGATTTCCTTGGGGCAGAAATTCAATCTGTCGTAATCCAGGCCCATCTCGCCGATAGCGACGACCTTGTTCTTGTTGTTCAGCGCCAGATCCGACAGCGATTTAAGGTATCCTTCTGAATCGCCACATTCTTCGAATTCATTGCAACGAGTCGGATGACAACCAACCGTCGAATATAGTCTGTCTGCAATATGTCGATTAATAGCCATCAACAATTTGTAGATGATGGAATAGCAACAGAAGAATGCAAAGAATTTAACATATTGCGTACTAAATTAGTACAAAACGCATTAAAAGTTGAAATTATTTACGATGCGTGAATTAAAATATCAATTTAAAAGAAAAAAACATTTATATTAGTATAATTTACACATTTAAAGAGAGATATATTGAAAACTTGCCATCGCTTCTTGCTATTTCAAGCGCCTTTTTGCTTTCTTCCACACTACCAGCTGTAATAATAATTTTTGAAAGATTGTTGTTCCAACTTCGCTCTAAAACCTTGTTTAAATCTGGCTGATGTTTTTGAGATCCATGATAAATGCCTTGGTACATAGAGTCTGTTAAATTAGCTCCAATATCTATACAACAATTAAAACGATAAAAAAATATTGCGTTTTTCTCTCCTTAATATATATATAAAAAAAAAACTAGCTTTAATATAAATTATACAATCTATATAAATACAAACTATACGAGATGTTCTACTTCATACACTAGCGAAATATTGACAATGCTAAAATATCTAATGCCCTTTCTGCGTTTCAGGAAACACGAAGATATAAAGAGAAATTTTTTCGAAAAGTGCGAGAATTAAAAAATTCGCAGACTATCGACCAGAAAAGCGATTCTAGTCGCATCGTTGTAATAACCTTTACGCGCGACGCTGAGATAAATTTTGGATTACGCAGAGTTTCGTCGAGAGCAGATATATGAAAGACGAACGAGGCGCTTATACCTATGAATTTCCGTAGATTGGACATTCTAGCTGCGAGCATAGAATTATGCTCCTGCGCGAATTAAACGGAGCCCGAGAAATTGTCTCGAGAATAGACGGAGAGAGGTTAGCAAGTGTCCTCCGTCTTAACCGGCTCGGCGGATTGACACATGGACGTGAGCCAGACACTCGGGCAGAACTGACATCTGACATTGCGCCTTCATGCGCAGTAGTGTTCGTTTGGACGGCGATCCTCGTCGCATGTAACATCGATCTAATTGCTGCGACTATGCGAATCCTGATTCTTTCGTTTTATCATGAAACGATGGATATATTTCCAAGTTTGGAGAGGAAATTAAGGGATCTATTATGCGCAGATTTTGTCAAAAATTTCTACTTTTACAACATTTTTGCAGTTTTTCCACAACACACATAACTTATAATTATTTGGTAATTTTATATATTTATATTTATTTATTTATTTATATAAATATATATTTATTTTCAAGCTTTGCAAGAATTTAATTTTGTTTACATTTATTTTTTAGATAGCGTAAATCCTCATTGAGGAAAATACTGTCATAATTACATATATATTCCAAGATGTCAACAATTCTTTTATTTAGGTACAACTTATAATTATTTTGTAATTTTATACATATATTTATATAAATATATATTTATTTTCAAGCTTTGCAAGAATTTAACGAGCTGAATTTAATTTTTACATTTATTTTTTGGATAGCGTAAATTTCCATTGAGAAAAATATTGTTACAATTATACATACGTCTCAAAATGTTATCACAATTATTCTTTTATTTAGAGACAACTTATAATTATCTTGTTCCAACTTATAATTATTTTATTTCAAGCTTTGCAAGAATTTAACTTTGAGTTGAATTTAATTTTGTTTCCATTCATTTTCTAGATAGCGTAAATCTCCATTGAGGAAAATATTATAATTATATATACGTCAAGATGTTATCAACAATTCTTTTATTTAAGTACAACAGTCTTAGAGAAGGTAACAACAAAAACGTATATAATAATCTTTTCCTACATATTTATTACAAATCTTAATTTATGATACAGAGATAAAAGTTTTTTTTTTCTTGTGACTCGATGCGTTTTTAAACTTATATGGAATATCCTAGTTTCTTTACATTCTCACGAATGGAATATTAACAGATGCGACAGAGATTTGTATTACTGTATTGCAAAAAATGCACCACATATCGTTGCTCTCTCCCTCTCTCAAGTTCGTTCGCGGAATGCGATTTTACTGAAGCGACTTGACGATCGCGTTGATCTTCTCGACGCACTCCTCCTTCTTCTTGGCGATCGCAGCTTCCGCCTCGACGAACTGTTGGCGACCGATCTTCCCCGGGACCAGTTTATCCACGTAGAGCGCCTGCTGTTGATTGTACAGCTCCTTCAGGGAACGATCGCACTTCTGCAGCTCCTGCACGCGATCGTACACGTCGCCGGATTCGCCCTTCAGCTTCTGCGCGATCTCGTTGAGCGCGCCGGTGGCCGCCTTGTATTCCTGATTGATGCCCTTCACCGCGGCCAGGAACGCGTTGGCGTCCTTGTTCGCCTTTAGATACGCGAGCTGATCGTCCAGCTCGTTGTAGGACGTGACTCGACGATCCTGCGCGGCCAGGATCTTCTCGCACTGCCCGGCGATCCTCAGCTTGCTCTCCGAAGCCTCGTCCTTGTCGATGGAGAAGTCCAGTCTCACGTAAATAATGACTAACAGGAACATTAGGTACAACGCCACCACAACCAGCAGCGGCTCCTGCAACATCAGCAGACGCGGGAATGTATACTTCAACCTGAAACTCTGGATATGATTCTCCACCAGATTCTTCTTCGTCACGGACACCACCGGACGTCCGGTGACGTCCAGGTACGTGTAATGGAGAGAATCCGTCAGGCGGATCGTGGGATACGGCAGCTCCAGCTGCATATTCCGCGCACCCTCCGGCAGAATGATCTTCAAGACTATCTCGTCCACGATCATGTCGTCGAAGATGTGATCCAGCAGTCTCATCTCCAGGGTGTACTCGTCCCCGGAATGAAACAGATACTCGTAACTGGGTACGCTGTACCCGATCGTGTAACGAGTCTTCCAGCCACCGAACAGCGGGAATCTCGGCCGTAGATTCAGCTCCACCGAGTCCTTCTTGATGCGGGTGTGCGACGTGGAGATGTTGCCGATCTCGTCCCTGTAATAGATATCGGAGGCGGCAGCCGGCAGGATAGTGTCGAAGCTCTGGATGCTGGCCTGTCCGGACTTGGATTCGCGAGCGTACTCGTAACGAGAGAAGGAACCTTTCAGTAAGGCGCCGGTGTGCAGGAGATCGATGTGCTCCTCGACAGCTATGTTACCCCAGTGAGAGATCTCGATGGTCCTCTCGAGCCTGGTAACCGTGAGGAACTTGTTGTTGTTCTCGAAGTGCACCACCAGCTCCTCGTAGGCGAAAGGTGGCTGTTTCTCGAACGGTCCGTAAGCTATCGCCGAACCGGTCTGGGAGACTGGTTTGATCTTGGTGTAGCTCTCGATGTTGCGCGACGGCAGAGCCACGTAGGTCGTCTGCTTGGTTACGGCGTAGGGCAAGTAAGCGTACACGTTTCCCGTGTACTTGACCAGCTGTTTCTCCTGCTGAGCGATCTCCTTGGGATGCGGCACCAGCTCGTGCGTGAGTATCGTCTCCACCTCTATGGTGAGGGTGCGTCGAGGAGCCAGATGATTGGCCAGATCGATGGAGTAGAAAAGCTTGTCGCGATGCCCCTCGACCGTCTTGACCGCCGTGACCTTGAGCTCCAGCTTACCGGGTTCCACGCGTGCCGCTATGTAACTGAGCGACTCCCTCTGCGCGCCGTCCAGGCAGAAGAGGAAGCGCTGGATGCCGCGATCCTTGCCGCTGTTGTCCAGAATCACGCGAGTGGTGATCTTGGTCAGCTGGGATTGCAGATCGATGTGTCGCTCGACGTTCCTGACAACCAGGTCCGGGTCGACGAGGTCGGCCGCGAGGGCGGCGTGCACACGCGTGCACGCGTAGAGCGCGAGGACGCATATTAACGCGCTCGCGCGAGCACGGGACATCTTCGGCGTCCTCGGGAACGGGATCTACGGGAATTCCGGATACTGACAACTGGTGGTAACTAAGGCGCGCGCTCCTGTCGCTACCGGTGAGGCGTGTATGTGAGGTTGGTATGTGACATAGACGTGGCGTCTATCTATGGCACTTCGCGGGCATATATCGATATAACATGTACGGACGTGGCCGGCGATCGGCGCGAGCAACCTTCGTCCGCGTCCACAACGCGAATCAAAAGACTGTGTTCGAGAATAGGTCTGTCATTTTTTTTTCTCCACTTGACGTCCCGTCCGTCGCTCTCTCGCTCTCTCTCCTCCTTCCTCGCCAGTATTTTCCGATATTCTCGGATAAATTCAGCCTAATAGCATGGAGGAAAACAATGGGCGTGTAAACAATAACGCGATACTTTTGTCCGCGAGTATTCGATCGATGAAACCGCGTTTCCTTGTCCAGCCGAATAGGGATCCTCTAGTGAGGGATGGGACAAAGGCGCCATTAATGGGATAGCGGAAGTGATGGCATTACACGCCATTTTTGAAAAAAACAAAATAACTGCAAATAACATATACATAAATTGACATATACTATACATTATCTTTACTAAAATATACTCAAAGCGGAAATATCCCATTAATGGCGGACGACCAATCCGCATCCTGCAGCTCGATGTCTTATCCCTTACTAGAGGATCCCTATTTTTACAATGATAAGACTGATCTGACAAGCAGTCAGCTCAAGTTAGTACAAACTCTCGTGTGTTGAGTTTATGTGAATTGATTTTGAAAGAATATATAATTTCCACATTGACATATTAATGGTGAGTTTTATTATGTCGATAAAATTAATTATTTCCTTAATTGATTTAGTTCGAAACAATAAACTGATGGAGTAAAATATAATCTTTTCTATTCCCATTAAGATTGATAGTTTTTTAAAATAAATATTTTGTAGATTGATAAAGTTGTCCTTCAATTAATGGAAACGTCAAATTTAAGTAGCAGTTCTACTTCCACGAACAGCGATACGGATGAGTCGGATAGTAGCTTACAAAATAGCATCACTTCTGCTAGTAGTGAGGAGGAAGATGTAGATCCACTATTATTTCCTCTAATACATTATTTAATTACTGGTCGAAGAAGACATCGCATCGAAAATTATATTCAAATTATTGATTTATGGACGGATCAAGAATTTAAAGAACATTTGAGATTAACACGAAAAACTGCATTCAAATTAATTGGTACTGAACATTTCAAAAGCATATTTCACAATTAAATAATTTGTGATTATTATAATTCTAATTCATAAATATTAAAGAAATCTTTTTATTTCAGATGAGTTGGAATTATCAAATTTCATTCCATCACATTCTTTTGGAGTAAAACCAATCTCAGCAAAATTGAGCTTCTTACTGTTCTTGTGGTACATGGCGAATACGGAACCATTGCGAACTTTGGCAGACAGATTCGATATTTCCATTTCATCAGTGTTTCGGGTTTTAAGACGAGTAATAGCTTGGGTTTTAACGAAATTAGACACAATGATCAGATGGCTCCAGGGACATGACGTTACGAGAGTTTGTGAAGAATTTTATACAAAACAAGGAATTCCAAACGTTTTGGGAGCCATTGATAGTAGTCATATCCGAATAGAAAAATCTGCAATAAACACTCGAGATTATTGCAATCGAAAAAAATTTTTTTCTATCAATTTACAAGCTGTTGTAGACGCGAACATGCGATTTATCAATATCTATTGTGGTGAGCCTGGGTCCCTCCATGATGCACGTGTATTTAGAAGATCACCATTGTATGAAGCAGCAAATGCAAACGCAAGAATGTTATTCCCGAATAGAACTTTTTTATTAGGTGATTCTGCTTATCCGTCTTTACCGTGGCTCGTTCCACCTTTTCGAAACAATGGTTATCTTACACCTTGTCAGGTAGAGTTTAATTTTATACATTCATCTACGCGAATGTCCGTTGAACGAGGATTTGGATACGTAAAAGGACGATTTCGCCGCATCAAATTTTTCACCGAATATCGCGACATGAGCTTTATAACCAATACAGTAGTAGCAGCATGCATATTACACAACTATTGTATTGATGAGAACGACATTTATGATTTTGCTGAATATAATGATGATTACTTTGCTAATTTAGTGAATGCCAATGACAATTTGGAAATAGATGATCGCGGAATTGCAGGAATAGACCGTCGGATGCAATTATTTTACGAACTTTTTCCCGAATAATAATATAAAGTGCAAATTTTGTCTGATGCTCTGAAAAGTTAATGATTGTATAAATGACAAATTAATTTTGATAATCTTTGATGATAATTCTAAATGAATAATTAAATACCAAATAAATAATACAATATTATATGTATTGAAATTACAAAAACTATACAAGAACATGTACACTTTTTATAGATTTATATAAATTTATAACAAAAACGAGAAAATAAAAATACGATAAAATTATGACTTATTTGCAATTATTTTCAATTCTTACTGTATATCACATTAAAAACAGAACATTTTTTTACTTAAACATTAAGAACATTAACTTCTAAACAATAGAATCATTTTAATAGAAAAATATTTAATATACTTTAATAATAACTTTGGGACTTTTGTATTGTACTATAACATGTATATGACTTATTTGCAATCATTTTCAACTCTAGTCTCACTGTATATCACATTAAAAACAGAACATTTTTTTACTTAAACATTAAGAACATTAACTTTTAAATAATAGAATTATTTTGATAGAATAATATTTAATATACTTTAATAATTAATAATTATTACTAATAGTTTCTATGACATAGTATCTATGTCATTGTTGTAATGCGAATTAATAGAGAATAAATTACTCTCTTTAAAAGACATAGTTTCAATGTCATAGTTTCAATGTCATAGTTTCTATGCCATAGTTTCTATGCCATAGTTTCTATGTCATAGTTTCTATGTCATTTAGCGTTTTCGTTTTGCACGGATTTGCTCGGCCCAAGATTGATTAATGACGTGATTGCATCGTTTCTGCCAATAAACGACTTGAATTTATAGCAGAATAGTGATTAATCAACCTCGGATCGTGCAAACCCGTGCAAACCGAAAACGCTAATAGTTTCTATGACATAGTATCTATGTCATTGTTTTAATGCGAATGAATAGAGAATAAATTACTCTCTTTAAAGGACATAGTTTCTATGTCATAGTTTCTATGTCATAGTTTCTATGCCATAGTTTCTATGCCATAGAAAAATTTTTTCCATTTGGTCATAAAATTCGAAGTTCATTGCACCTCTTCCAGAAGCGGAGTTGTTGTCAACGCATTCTTTATATTTCTTTGTCAAGGCATTGAATTTCCATCGTACTTGATCGCATGACATCTAAAATATAAATTAAAATATTATAAGCAATGTAGACATTTTTTACATATTTATTTTCTATTTATTCACATCGAAGAATTTATACCTTAATCCCAAAATCCATCAGACCATTTGATATCGCTTCCCATATTTCAACTTTCTTCTTCGGATTGTTCAGCATGTTCTTCTTACTCTCATACAAGCTTAGAAGAGCGAGAGTAGCATCTTTGGTCCAAACAGCATCTATAATAATTAACATATAGCCTATGTAAATTTAAAGATTCCGGTGAAAGAGAAGAAGGGCAACAACATAGGTTAAAAATCTTTTTCTGCCGAAAGGAAGATAGTCAAGATATTTTCTTTTTTATCACGCTGAGAAGAGTAAGTTAAATAGTTGAGTAAAGATAATATTTTAATTAATAATTCTATAATTTTATAAATAATTATTTTTTACGTAGTTTATTTGTCTTCGGCTGATCCAAATATTCGGCTTCAGTTTCCACATTGTTTACTATATCAGGGTCTTCTTCCGTATAAAGAGTATTATTATCTGTCACATAAACATTTTTATTCAAAAAACATTCATGTTTTGGAACATCATCATATGAGAAAATTATTTCTTTGCAGTATTTGCATTTGAGCATTTCTAGAACAAAAATTATGTTTAACGACACATTCATTCTAATATCGTCTTAATTATTATCTTAATTGAAGTTCCACTTAACTGCTTTCATGAAATCACAATAAAATTGCATTCAAGTAAAATATCACAGTAAAATAGCAATCACATTAATACAAAAAAAATCGGCAGATGAATAACAACTTTCAGTCAGGATAAATCCTATTTCAGTAGGGCCACGCACAATACATATCACCCCAGAAATTGGTAGCCGTGAACGAGACATAAAAGTCTGACCATGCTACGGAGTTGTGTCGAACTGTGTCTTAGGTTGCTTTCCTTTTAGGAGACACAAATCGACACAGGTTAACACACTCGAGCATAGTTTGTCACAGTTAAATGGAACGCGATACACAGAAACGGATACACAGTGTGCACTGCTTTTAATACCTAATCTTACAAGATTTATCGTAAAACTTCTCAAACGTGTTTTCAAGTTTTATAAATGTATGTATAATATATTATACTGTATATAAATATTTTTATCACTCGAAATATATTATAAAAATAGAGTTTATTTTTATTTTTTATTGTTTATTTTTTATTGCACAAACAATTCAAACCTTAATAAGGATAAGTACTAGATTCAAAGATTTTCTATCGCGAAATACTGGGAATGGATGCGTTCTTCGGTCAAAAGCACATTCCAACTCTCCTCCCGAGCAGAGTCGAATAGTGTCGATTGAGTTTGAATCAAATTCTAAATGGAAAGCGTCGTGTGTCGATTTGTGTCAAAAGTGTCGACTGTGTTCCCTAAAAGGAAAGCAGCCTTATATATCTTACTCCGTGGTCACGTGACAGGATATGATGCTACTAAAGCGCCTCCTGACGGAGAAAATAAATGGGACCGTTTTTCAAGATTTGAGAGTATGGAGTTTTGTCTCCTGTCTATTACTCCGTGATCGCGTCGCGTCGTAACGCGACGCGATTGGTCGCGCGGCGTGACGCCGCAGCGGCGCGGCCAATCGGCGCGCGGATCGATCGCGACGGCGGACGAATCGTGGTCGGCGGAACGATGGTGGGGGACGAAAGAAAGGCGGAAAGAGGTGGCGTTCATTGTCGCGGCTAGACAGAGTTTGGCGGGTTAACGCGGCGTCGATTCGCCGGTCTATATCCCTTTTCGTAGTTAATGGTCGCCGCGAGCCGTCCGCTGGAGAGTGTCGCTCCGATTTTTCCCACGGAAAACACTACTTCCCGTGGATCCATCGTCGTCGTACGCGTCGTCGCAGCAGCGCAGTAGAGGAGTCCCTTTGGTAGCCGCGCGTCCAACAGCTACAGGCAAGGGTGAGTGCATTTCCGCCGGATCTCCCTTTGCTCGGGGAACGGCACGCGGCCACCGCCGGAGATAAGAGGAGCGGGGCTCTCGTTCTGTCTCGCGAGGGACCGTGCGCCGCGGAATTCGGCACGTGGTCCCGTCGCCTTCCGGCGGCCTTCTGGCCTTCCCTTGTTCCGTGCTCGTACGCGATCCGCGTGTCGCCGTCGTAATAAATATCCGTAAAATACGGGATCGAGAGGAATTCGCCGGAAAGCGCGGCGGCGGTGGTAGCGTCGTCGTTGATCGTCGATCGCCAGCGCCAGCGTCGTCGTCGTAACGACGACGACGATGACGACGGGCGGCATCGCGATCGCCATCGCCTACGTGCGATCTTTTCTCCGTGCTCGACGCAAAAAAAGCGCAGCGCGCGCGCGGCGTCACTCACGGATGCCATCTTCACGTCGCGCTGTGCCGCGCGGCGTACGTGCGTATATCGTGCCTCACATGCGCATACAATATACGTACATTACACACACACATACATACATACATACATACATACATACATACACACATACACACATTACATACATCACCGCCGGCACGAAATGGTGAAGGGGGCCGAAGGGGTGCGGGGTGAACGCGGAAAGAGAGAGAGAGATCGAGCGAGCGGATCGAGGCAGCCACGTTGTAACGACGCCGCCGAAAAAACCGAAGGGAATAATATCGTCGTCGTTCGGGCGAGCGAGCGAGGGTGCGAACACGGTAAAAAAGAAAAGAAAACCGCGAACGATCCGACACGGCTGTTATCCTCGTCGGCGACGGAGTACGTGTACTACTCGACGCCGCTCGTCCTCTCGTGCGCCCAAATTCCTACCCTCTCTAAATTCTCGGATCATCGTCGGGATCATCGCGCGAGTGTTCTCTCGCGACACGCGGAGTACACGTGCGCGTTTTATATTCCATCTACGTTAAGGCATATAGGCTCCCGCGGACTCGCGTGATGACGCGAGAGGAAGGATGCCATTTTATTCACGCGTTTCGCGTGCGCGCCGCTTCGATCCGGCCGGCGCCATGTAAAGTAGCCGTGAGCCACACTCGTACAACGCTTATCCGGCCGGCGAGCTTCCTGCGAACGCGTTCGCGCGTCCTTCTCGCCGATAAAGTGCACATTCACCTGCGTGCTTGCGCCCCCCCCCCTCTCCCCCTTCTTCCCGCCCCCTCGTCCATTCCGTGCCCGCGCGGTCGCGCGCGCGCGCGCGTTCAGGAGACATCTGTGTACGACGCGCGCGAGCGCGCTGCACGGGATGCGCTTTAGATATGGCAGATTTGTCCGCGAATTGGGCGCTCTCGAATATACATTCCGTGAAATTTGCTCGCGATTTTTTGTCTTCCCTTTTTTTTTTCCTCTTCGACCACGATTATATAATTGGAATTTTGTCGTTCGGATAGGCCGATAGTGATGCATGGATCGGGAATTTCCTTCATTGTCAGTATAAACGTGACAGGTTTGAGAACTGTGCTGTGAGTGCGTACGTTCTCTTCTAGTCTACGTGTGTAAAATTGTTAAAATAATTATTAAGTATATGAGATGGACGTAATGCGAGAAATATGCAATTAAAAACGGATACATGATGCAAAAGACTATTGTTCAACGATGTGTTTGAATAGAGTACTCAGGGATTACTACTCTAGCACGAATATATGTCGTTAATAAATTATAGCGAAAATATATAAGAGTTTAATAATATCTAGGCAATGTAATAACATATGTGTGTACAATTGCAGATTGTAGAAGATGAGTTCGAGTGCGTGTTACAAATGTAACCGTATGGGCCACTTTGCGCGGGAGTGCCCACAAGGCGGAGGTGGAGGCAGAGGAGATCGTGGTCGCGACAGAGACGGTGGCTTTGGACGCGGCCGAGAGAAGTGCTTCAAATGCAACCAATTTGGACACTTTGCGCGTGAGTGCAAAGAGGATCAGGACCTTTGCTATCGTTGCAATGGTGTTGGACACATTGCTAAAGACTGTCAACAGGTTAGTATGCTGTTTTTGCGACTCGAGTAAGCTAAACTTCGAGTTGCCTTCTAGTAGCAATTCTATTCACATCTCCTGCCTGCCGTGGATATCAGAGTTGGATAGACGGTGACATGAGACAATATCAGACAATTGCATGTGTTCTCTGAACAGGGACCGGAGTTGAGTTGTTACAATTGCAACAAGACTGGTCACATGGCGCGCAGCTGCCCGGAGGGCGGCAACGATTCCGGCCGCTTCGCGATGCAGAGCTGCTATAATTGCAACAAGACGGGTCACATCGCCCGCAACTGCACCGAGGCCGGTGGCAAGACTTGCTACATCTGCGGCAAGACCGGTCACATAAGCCGCGAATGCGATCAGGATGACAGGAAGTAGGAGACAACCGGAATCCGTGCCGCTCGCTTAACGATAACGATAAGCCGTTTACCGTCGCGCGCGCCACTACCGGGGATTGTAGCTAGGTAGGGATGATGCGGACGTATGTCTCGTTGACGCGTACAATTCGCAGAGGACGCGTGTCGTCGACGTCGTCGTCGTCGTCGTCGCCGCCGCCATAGGCGTCGTCGTCCTCGTCGTCGTCGTCGTCGTCACCGTCATCGTCATCGCTCGTCGTGTCGTCGTCGTCGTCGTCGTCGTCGTCGTCGTAATCGTTCGGATTACCACCATATACCATGCTCCCAATTCCCGGAGGCCAACCCCAGCCCTCCTCGCCCTTTATTCCCAAATCTCCTTTCCCTCTCTGCCCACCGTTGTTCTCTTCGCAAGGATTTTTTTTTTTTTTTTTCTTAATGATGTCTTTAAGTTTTTATTGCTGTTACACCGACATATACATTAACACATTTACATTGTATTACTATGTGTGAATGAGCGCAGGGTTCATCTCCTACGAACAACACATTTAACATCCACACATGACACATATTTACATGATTACACATCTTCTACACAAGCATACATATACATCTATATAATAATATTATGAACATTCGATTGAATTAGAATGTAGAGACATGAGTCCTCTGTCCCCTGACCTTCGAATTGTCTCGTACGCGCATTGTTTTTCGATGCAAGATGTATGGATCTTCGGGAAGCTCGTAACACGTGGTCTCGCTAGATTCAATGCGTGTCTGGCGATTATTCGCATTCAAGTATAATGCGCAAAGATTTTCTCCTTTACGCGTTTCCCTCGTATTTGTTCGAACCAAGCAAATTTTACGAAACGACTGATATGATGAACACATAAGAAAAAGGGAAAAAAAAGAGCATGCTTGATACTCGGTGCTCGGGTAAGACAAAGAGGAACATTTTTTTTTCTTTTTTTTTCTTTTTTTTCTACATTGACACGGTTTACGAACAAGTAGTTACAAGGCACGGGCTCACGTCGCAAAAGTTTTCGCATCCACGCATCTTGTATTCTCCGGTCCTCCCTCTCGAACTCTCTAGCCGACACTCATAATAAATCGACAAATGAAGGAAAGAAAAAAATGAATTCGGAAGCGAAAGCGAGAAATGGAAGAAGCGAGAACACACATGCCGGCCCTGAATGCATAAAAATAAGATTTAGTAACGCTAATTTTTAATGTGTAAGGATGTAATGAGGATCTCGCCGAGCTGTTATTATGTGTACGTCATTTTTTGCGTTCTTTTTTTTTTTTGTTCTATATCTTTTTTCTTTCACTATATTTTCTTCTATATACCGGACTCGTCTAGTTCCGTACACGTACGGACGAAGCGATGTATAGTTGTAGGATTGTCAGTGTTTACGGGTTTATATACAGTTATACCGGGTCTTTTACTCACCCACCCCGACTTCGACGAAGTAGGGCGAAAGAGAGAGAAGACGTGCGCTTTCTACGTGTGATTTCACCAAGCGTAAAGGGAACGAAAACGCGATTTAATACCAGTATGATACGTTCGAAACGGTTCGCTATATCGCGATATGTATGTGTATATATACATATAAACACGGTAGTCTGTACAAGTTGGTACATTTTGTACGTACAATCATATAATTGTTAATAACATAGACTCATATTGTTCATACTGTCGCCGTTCATGGACACTTTGTTGTTGATGGACATGCGAAAGAGGAAGCCCCTTTCCCCCTCACAAGACAGAGAGAGAGAGAGTGTACCAACCTTACTATATCCTTACATGTTGCTGAAAATACTTCGTTACTAGGTATATGTATATATATATGCGCATGTGTGTATACATATATTTATGCATATGTGCAGGAGCTGTATTTTGTACTGTAAAAAGCTAGCTTATACTCTGGTCGTTGCTGGTGACTAATTCCGACGATACGATTCTTCTTTGTATTGCCATGAGAAAATTATATTTTTCATGTATAGAGTACATGTTGCTGAGGTCGATATATATACTTTCTTCTTTTCCTATGCGTAACTCATAAGTTGTGTAGGAGCAAAATTTGTAGATACGGTCGAAAGAAACAAAAGCGAAAAAAAGGACAAAAAAAAATTGACGGATCCAAGGGAAAAAAAGACTATCCCTGCCGCCGCGCGCGGGGACGACCACTTATACTCGACGCGAGTACAAAGCGAGATTTTTCTTAAAAGGAAAAAAAAGAGACATGTGCAGCCACGCGAAATTATGTTAATGAGAGAGAGAGAGAGAGAGAGAGAGAGAGAGAGAGAGAGAGAGAGAGAGAGAGAGAGAGAGCCGCGACTCGTCCGATCGCGGCGCGCAGTGTTCATAAAGTTAAAAAAAAAAAAAAAAAAAACCGAAATTAGAATAAGAGACGCGATTAGATTCCCGACTACTTTTTCCAAACAATACCGGATCACGTTTACAGTAGAGCAGCACCGCGACACGCGCGCGGTATCAATTCACAATCATCCGGAGAAGCCGAAAGCCGGCGAGATAATCTTCGTTCAGATCCGAAAGAGACGGATACGCGCGCGCTTTGCGGATTCAGTGGTTTTACCAGCAGCGACAATTGTGTATTAACGTTCAGAAGCCAGGCGTGCCTGACTATCTCGAAAGGAAAGAAAGGGCCCGGGAGTGGATCCCCGCCCCCCTCTTTACCCGGTTGACGCGCCCGTGGTGCGGGGGGAGGGGGTGTTTCGTATATAGTAAACCCAGGTGTCCTGCAACAATTTTATACACACTTAAACACACACTCTTGTTCGGGACTTAATTAATTAATTAATTAATTTAAAAAAAGCCGGATCTCATTGCGTAGTTCGGTGTTGTGCTCTAGTGCTCACACACACACACACACACACGACGCGAGACTTGGAGAGGATCAAACAAATTGTACTTCGCGCTATTATCGGACTTCGCGGCCTCTGGTGCTATCGCCCGGATAACAAACGCGTCCTGGACCAAGTCCTAGACGCGAGACCGGACGTCGACGAAAGATTGGAATACGCCTTCGTCTTTTTAATATTTAAGGATCTTCAGTTTTCGATCACAGATACGTTTCAAATCAGGATCCTTCCCCGATGGAATCCGAGACGACGAGGCTGTTCCAATTTTTCTTGGATGTCTTTAAGTTAAGACTTTTCTCTCAGAGACATCACTTTTTTTTTTTGTATTGTCTGGCTGGGAAGCGTTTCATAAGAGAGAGAGATTCAACGCAGTCGAATACACATCACACGCGAGTCAAGAGTATGACATGTCTGAATGAAATAATATCATAGTAATCGATTCCCTCCGCGACACACAAGTCTCCGGGTCTTCGCTGGCGGCACCAGAGGTACGAGAGCATATATACGAGTAATTATTATAAAGAATAAAGAAAAAAATGAAAAAAAAAAAATTACGAGTGCGATTAGGGCACCTGCGCTTTTGTCTCTGCTACAAGACTTACGTACGAATATTGTAAAGAATAACGACTGTTACAGTGTATGAATTTAATTCGACCGGCGGCGCACGCCGGGTCCACGGCTCGACTTATAATATTAAAACTAATCTATTAATACTTAAAGAAAAAAAAAGGAAGGAAACGAGAGAGAGAGAGCGACAGAGAGAAAGAAGGACGAAGAAGAGGAAAAGAAAAAAGAAAAAAAAAACATAAGCTGTGCAAAATAATAAAAAGGATTGTGGAGTATTTGAAGTTATGTTTTTAAACTGAATCTTTGAAATAGAATGTGTACGGAGAGGCAAAGAGGATGGATCTATTTTTTTTTCTTCTCCGTTCCCCAAACAAATTCGCATTCGCTGGTCACGTGGGTGATGATATTCAGAGGTGAGAACGATCGATGCGTATGTCGGATTGTGTGTCGTTGATAATTCTTTCCTATTGTTTTTTTTTTTTTTTTATCTGTTCATAGTTCGCCCAGCGAGTTCACGGTTTGCGATTTCAATGATCGCGATAAGGATATACTTGTGTATACATTGTTGGCCGTATAAAGGAGACTTATATAATCGCGTGCTAACGCACGCATGCTCCACGCAAATTGCGTGTCATCGTACAAACGCGTAACGAAACATGAATTAACAGTTTTCTAGATATTTCCCTCTCGCGGATTTCACGCGTTTAATTTATAGGCCGCGATTAATGTACTGCTATATGAAAAAAAACTTACTCTACGATTTTATTTGCTATGCTAAATTACAAATTTACACGTGAGTTTCGAACGAAATTGCAATATCGTGGAATAAATAAAATCAATGAAAAAGAAAAAATCGCCCCAAAATAAAGTATTCGTAAAAAAAAAAATAATTTAACAACGGTTAATTTCACGCTGTGCATTTTTCTTTATTATTTGCCAGTAATAACTTGCCAACACACCTTGCATATATTTTTTATCTACGTTATTATCGCGAGAGAAATCTTCGAAAATTTATGAATGAGCAAGTGTAAAAAAAAAAAAAAAAAAAAAATGAATGGACAGTCGAACGAACGATAATATTCCGAGGAATAAATAACCGCGCGACGCATCGAAGCGTAAACGTTGATAATAAAAAAACCATTTTGATAAGTGTGCGAACGGAAGCGGTAAAAAAAAAAAGATTTTTTTTCGACGCGCGCGCGAGAAAGAGACGGAGAGAATCTCGACCTGTGCTGACGCGCGTGAATAAGCGGAATACCGAAACGGGTTAAAAGGCCGAACCAGACGCCGCGAACGCGCGGAACATGCATCCGGTTGCGTCCGCCTGCGATCTCCCCTTTCCTCCCCCCGCGCTAGTGTCACCGGACTCGGACTGTCGCGCCGCGTCTGTCAAGATCGGCGAGTGCTTCTCGCGTCGCGGATAGGATGTGAAGAGGAAGCGGAGGACCACCGGCCTGTCGCGCGAGGCGTCTTGCCGAAGTGAAGGAGGTAACGAGTACGAGACGAGACGAGACGAGACGTGACACGACGTGACGTGACGTGACGTGAGACGCGTGACTCGCTTTAAACGCGGGGGGCGGAAGAAGAGGAAGGTATAACAACGATCGGCGCCTGATCGACGATTACCGAAGGATGCGTCGGCCGATCGGCGTCCATTTGTTCCGATAACGACGACGAGGTGAAGGAGGAAGAGGAAGACGAAGAGATAGTGACAGCAACGTCGCGAGGAGGCATTGTCGTCGTCGTCGTTGTTGTTCGTCTGCTGTCGTCATCATCATCATCATCATCATCATCATCATCATCATCATCATCATCATCGACGTAGCCAACGATGGCCGCCACCGCCGTCGACGGGGTCGTCCTCGAGGAGCTGAGAACCGAGATCGAGCGGCTGTCGCGGGAGCTCGACCTGGCCTCCACCGAGAAGATACAGTCGGCGCAATACGGACTCGCGCTGCTCGAGGAGAAGTCGGCCCTGCAGCAGCGATGCAACGACCTCGAGGCCCTCTACGAAAACACGAAGCACGAGCTGGAGATCACGCAGGAGGTTAGTTGGTGCGAGTTCCGGACTTCGACACGCCCGATCACGCGTCGCGAGAGAGAGAAAAAAGAGAAAATTTCCTTTGACCTTGCAACAATTTTTTGTGACAATTCATGCGTGATGGGATACAAATAAGGCGTGCGAGCGAGTTTGAAGATTTAATAAACAGCTGTATTAATTTGATTAATGTAACAGATAACAGTATCTATTTACTTGACTAAAATTCCATTTCCAAGAAAATGTATGCGATTAGATTCCTGTTGAAATTCAAAAAGATGAATTCTTGACGAGATTTTGATTATTCTCATCATTCTTCTCACACTTGATAATATTTATATACATAAAGATGTATACTTATCCCTGACATAAATAAAGCATATATATGTTGTCGTTATTTCAGGCCCTCGCAAAGTTCCAGACAACCACAAAAATAACCGCAAAGAGTGGCATCGAGCAAGAAGAGAGTCTTCTTAGCGAGAGTGCCGCCCGGGAAACATCTCTGCAGTTTCAGATTATTGAATTAGAGGGTGAAACCAAACAGGTTTGTATCAAGTTGATCACAATTATCGATTTGTAACGAAATGAGACTGTCGTTTTAAAACATTATAAATTGTCTTTAGTTACGTCATGAGCTGGAACGAGTGGAAGCGGAACGCGACCACGCGCTGCAGGAACGCGAGGAGGTCGGCAAAGATCACCAGCAAGCGGAGACAGAACGTAAATCGTTGCGGACGGAATTACGGGAGTGCAGGTTCCGCGAGACCCGCCTGCTTCAGGACTACTCCGAGCTGGAGGACGAGAATATCTCCTTGCAGAAGCAAGTGTCGGGTTTGCGATCCAGTCAGGTAGAATTCGAGGGTGCCAAACACGAGATTCGAAGACTCACGGAGGAGGTTGAGCTGTTAAACAGCCAAGTGGAGGAACTGACAAACCTGAAGAAGATAGCGGAGAAGCAGATGGAAGAGGCATTGGAGTCTTTACAGGCGGAGCGCGAGGCCAAGTACGCCCTGAAGAAGGAGCTGGATCAGAGAATCAACAGCGAGTCGATCTACAATCTCAGCAACCTCGCGCTTTCCATTCGTGGCATCACGGAGGATCAGACGATATGCAGCGACGGCGAAGACGATTCGCCCGCGCTGCGTAGAATCGAGGCGGATCTAAAGACGCAAGAACCAGGCACATCTGCTACCGATAAGCAGGTTGACCTGTTCTCCGAGATTCACTTGAACGAATTGAAGAAATTGGAGAAGCAGCTGGAACTCGCGGAGACTGAGAAGGCTCATTTAACGCAGAACCTACGCGAGTCGCAGTACGCAGTCGAGAAGAGCCAGGCGGAATTGCAATCGTTCGTTGCACGAATAGTGCAGCTGGCAGCGCATGTGCAATCTTTGCATCATCTTCACTCGAAATTACCCGAAAAGCAGAGCGAAGAAGCAACGCTGGATAAACTCAATCAGGTATACTTTACACGTACACGGTTTTTGCTAGTAAATTTTTTTTTATTTTATGATATAAAGGAAATAAATAAAAAATGACACTTTATTGTTTGGGACAGGCTATTGTGCAATATCATCAATGGAGCACCATGTCTGCTCGCGAGGTTAATCAGTTGCAGAAAGATCTGGCAGAATTGGAGAACGGCTTAACTGTATCCGACTCCACGCAACAGCTAAGAACAGAGCTGACGAATCTGAGAAACAAGGTACACATTTACATATATCTCGCTGCTATAATTTTTCAAAGAAATACATTATATACGACAGCATTATCGCAAAACTTGCGGTTAAGAGAAAAGATGTAAGTTAACACAGACTATGCTATAAGATATAAAGAAAGATGAGAGAGAAAGAACGCAAGAGTTTGTTCTAATGGTAAGAATATAAATACTGTGTGTCTGGCGCGATCATTCGTACAAAAATTTAAACTTTGAATGGAAATTGTGGCGTTTCAGATGCCCGAGTCAGAGAAGAGCCTTCGAGAAAAGGTTGGATTACGTGTGGTTCCTTTTGACGTATTTACCAGATATTTCAATAACAATTTGTCTTGTTGGCTCCTCTAATGATCCGTACAATGATACTTGCTTCTCAATGTCCTAACAGCTCGATATATACATATATCGCTTCCCATCTCATCACTTCTTCGTATATTTAACACGTACAAGTTTTCGAAGCTACTGACGATTTTCACCATCATTCCATTGAATGTAGATCCATGTTTGAGAATTGCATTATTTCTTCGAGCGCCACTGGACTCTCGCCCGCATTTAGTCTCACGCATGGATCGAGCGCGTTTAAAAACAAAAAGTGTCATTGCTCGAAAGAAACACGACGTACGGATCCGCTATGCACCGTGGCTTTTGAGACAGAATGCGCTTACAAAAAAACGAGAATTCGCGGAATCGATCACTCTCTTTCTTCTACATGTAAATTTCGTGCGCATCTAACGTGGCATGTCGATCGTGGAATTCGCCCAAGCTGCTTGTCTTTGCACGATATTACGGAGAGAAAGAGAGAAATTAGATATTTGCAAATATATATATATCGTACATTCTCGCAAAAAAAGATCTCTGCTATTATTTTGCAGAACTCTACGAACGTGACCCCTAAATAAATCCATCCAAGTTTTGCGCGAGAATTTCGTCTCGCGAATAAATTTTCGATAAAAACGCGCAGTATCGAGTAAAAAGTGCACCTAACATATTTATTGCAACTAGTATCGCGCTTGATATTTTCTCATCCTTCGTTTCAGCTCTTGGATACGGAACAAAGGAGCATGCAGCTCGAATCGGACGTATCCACCTTGTCGAAACTCACCGCGGAAGCGGGCGGTTTCCTCGATTCTGCCCAGAACGATTTGCAGAACCTCTCCGACGAGCTCGCGCAACTCTACCATCACGTGTGCACCGTTAACGGCGAGACTCCCTCGAGGGTGGTGTTGGATCACGAGAAGTCGGAGATCGTGCCCGAAAAGGAAGAGGAGAACGGTAAGATGGATTGGTGTCGGACTCTATTCAAGACCGACATCAAGATTAAAGATCTAGAAAGTCTCAGCAAAGCACAGGAAATTGCGAAGCACATAGAGACCGCGATGGACCAAATAAAGTATCTCAGAAGCGCCGTAGAGCACACGATCGAACTGTCCAAAGTCAAGGGAATGCAGTCCAACATCTGCAACGTTTGCGAGAGTAAGTACATTCCTAAGCTTTACTAAGCAGAAACTTGTCTTTGTGTAAAAAGATATAGAAATAGTTCTCTTTATCAGTAAATCAATTTCTAGTTTTTTTTTTTTTAACTGAGAATTGACTTTTCCTTCTCAGCTTCTGTCAATGAGAACAAGGCTGAAGTGACGGATCTTCAAGAGCAAGTCATTAAATTAAAGGCCTTGCTGTCCGCTAAACGAGAACAGATTGCCACGTTAAGAACGGTGCTTAAATCAAACAAAAACACGGCAGAAGTAGCGTTAACGAATCTAAAGAGCAAATACGAAAACGAGAAGAGTATCGTCAACGAGACAATGCTCAAGCTAAGGAATGAGCTTAGAATGTTGAAGGAAAACGCCGCGACATTTTCGAGTGAGTATTTAACTTCCATATCTTTTTCTGTCTTTGCTGTACAGGTAGAAATTTGATTTAAAGAAAGTGTCTTGATAAGAGAAATTACGTTAAGATAGAATTATGTTAGATGGCACTTGCCATATGAATCTTTACTAAACCTTTCCCTTTTAAAAGACGATTCTACAACAAACCTACAGTCTGTTAAATTGAAATTCAATAATGTAACTTTTTTTTTCTATTTTGTTCCTCACACTAACACTCTCCTCCTCCTGCTAACACGTCCAAATTAAAAAATGGTTGCTATTAGCCTTAATAAATGCAGTGTTGTTAATATTATGGGGTACCGCAATCGATTTTTCAAATGCTCTGACTCTGTGCCATAGTTATTGTGTTGCCTAAAAAATCAACAAGCGTATACAGCCAAGTGTAACATTTCTCCCTAAAACGTGACTAGTCAAGCGCTCGTTTAAAAAAAAAAAAAAAACGTAATGCAATATAAACTGCCGATGTGTACCTGGTCTTTTGTTGGTGCATACTTCTTTTCTGACATTTCATGACTTCACGTTACATATACATATATTAAATGTAAGAAAATGGCTTTTGATTATTATATACAGGGTGTCTTCTCTCTGGAAAAACCGGGAATTGTCAGGGATATTTTTTTTTTACCTTGAAAAATCCGGGAATTTTCATGAAGTTTTATTGAGACTCAGATAATTTTTTCAAAAATTGTGTCTGATAATTTTATTGACAATCTCTTTTTAGTATCAAGGTCTTATATAAGTTTCATAGAAAATTGCTCAATTTTTTAATAATATTTAAATAAATTAGTATTCCTTGAGACGTTCATATAATAAATTATTTTTTGTTTTATATTTTTATTTTATATTTTTGCATACATCTAGCATTTAGATATAGTGATATATTGCACTTTATTATTGTCCAAATTAATTTTACGATTAATAAATCAATATTAAATGCTAGAAAAATACTGCATTCTTGATAACTTTCTTTGTAATCATATAAATAGAAAACATTAGAAAGCGCATACAATAGAGAAACTTATTTTAAAAAGCTGCATCTACAAATTTTACCTGAAATTTTAAACGAAAATACCTGGAAGATCAGAGAAAAATTCTCAGAGAATTTTTTTACAAGATTTGAGTACAGACACTCTGTATATATGAAACCTGGTTCTTGATCTCCCGAACAAATAAACACGCTTGCAATTCTCTAATGTGCATTCCTCTATCTCGTCCGCTTGTCTCTACATCGTGTTAAATCCCGCTCTAACCATACACTCTCCAGGTCTGCGTGCAATGTTCGCTGCACGCTGCGAAGAGTACGTGACGCAAGTGGACGAGCTTCAGCGGCAGCTCGCCGTGGCGGAGGACGATCGGAAGACTCTGAACCAGTTGCTACGGCTAGCGGTGCAGCAGAAGCTCGGCCTCACCATGAAGCTGGAGGAGCTCGAGGTCGATCGGGAGCTGCGCAACACTAGAAGACACGCCGCCGGCGCAAACGGACGCGGTAGACCGCGACTGTCGCAACAGACGAACCGTCCCCACTTAGGCAGAGATTTCTTCTAGAAAATGATGAAGATGTGGAGTAAGATATTCTGAGAGAAGCAACAATTTTGAGAACCTTTTCGAATTTTTCTACCGCTCGTTGTCGTTGGGGGCTGAAGGACTGTGTGTAGTGAGTATACAATTGACTTCTCCTTCGTTAGAAAGAGAGAGAGAGAAAGAGACATCCCGCAGTCAACGGTATGTGTGCACCATTAATAATCGTCGCGGCAAATTCCGTGAAACGTATTTTTACAAAGAGATGGACGGGACACACGAACAAGTGTTTGAGGGGGAAAAAAAAAAAAGGAAATGACGACGCCGTCCTCGCTAAATACGGGAGAGAAGCTCGTGCTCGGTGAAGTAAATTGGCTGCGCTTTTGAAGGTTTCGAAAATGTTCAGTTTCATACCCCACGAATTTTGCTCCATATCATAGAGTCTCTTCGGGGAGTCTCTGCCTTGTGTTACCACTATTGTTAGTAGAGGAATTTAAGGAGTGTATAAAGAGATACACACTTTCGTTGAGGGGTACGCGGAGTCGCCGCCTGCAAGTTTAATGCGAATTCATACGCGTTTAGCCTGCGACAAACTGTCAAGTGCATTAGATTAACGCGAACGATCTATTATCGATCGTTTTTTTATTGTACAGAGAAAACGCTCTACGTTTTAAACTTTGATTTGTCGTGCTCCATCATTGCTTTAGCACGCTTATTTATTACGTACTCTAACGTATTCATTATCGCCTCGACGATTCCGAGGATATTCTGTTGATGGTTGGTATATAGTAGGATAATAATCGTCTCCGGAACGTTTCGTCAAGGACAAAAACTCTTGTAGGAGAGGGCGCACGGCGAAAGAAACGTATACCGTTTTGTAGGTAGCTAGCGCGGAGAATTTTACATTGCGTACCACATAGAGACAATATTTAATATCTCGCGCGTGACCGGTAGAGTTTATAATCAAAGTAGCGAAATGGAATGTCGTAGTAGCAAGTAGATTTGAAATTTTTAAACGGTAGCCAAACAAAAAAAAACAATAGGGGGACCTATCTTCCAAGTAGAACATCTCAGGTCACATCTCCGCTACAGAAACGACACTCGGATGCATCAATAGATCCACCTACCTACGCCCTCTTATTTGATCCGACGATTTGATTTTTTTTTTATGCACGAATAAACCGTTTTTTTTTTTTTTTTTTTAATCGATCGAGTCATAGAAATATTTCGACGTTGGAAATGGAACGATCGATGCTGTCTTCTGTGTTTCGGGAAGAAAGTTAAGGAACTATATATGGATATTTATAAGAAAGTATGAAAAAAATGCCATATTTGTTCCTCTACATTATAAAAATTACATTAAAAAAAAAATCTTAGAAATCTTAGATCGTGATTCTAGGAAGCTTTCTTTTATCTCCGAGACGCGGGGAATCGATTGTTCCAGTGTTCCTGTAAAGATATTACAGATACTTGTCTTTTATTACTGAAGATCGGTATACGTTTTCACAATCTTGTTGTTAGCTTATGGAATGTGCAACGTATGATACCTCGTTCTTTCGTTAACGATTTTATTGTAGTAAACGCGGCCTAAACAGGCTTTAAATCATTTACATTGACTTCTTGGCAGCTTGTTGAATTTACACTTTTATCGTATTTTTTACTGGAGTTAAGTATTATACCTAATTATTGTATTCGAAGCAGCTATTCGATGCGAGTTTTATCATTTGTTACATGTATTTACATTTTTATGTGTACATTTTATATTGTAAGGCATTTTTAATAATAGTTCGTTGACGCATAATAATCACATAATAAGCGCTTTGCAAGGCACTTTTAATAATAGTTCGTTGACGCATAATAATCGCTGACCCCGCTCGATGGGGTCACGAAAAGGTTCTTTATTTTTAAAAAAAGCGCATATAGCTCCGACTACTAGTTCTTATTGATTATCGCTGTCTTGTCACTTTTGTAGGAGTGCAATTATCGCGATAAGAGTGTGCTCAGTGCAGAATGCTCTTTTACTTTGATATTTTCACGCAGATACATCCGTTGATACATGCACATTCTCTCTTTTAGTGATAAATATATTTATAATTTATAGTCCGCCGTTGCGCAAAGCAAACAGTCATTCCAATTAAAACACTCGATTGTACTGTCCGAAACTTCTGAGCAGTGTCGCGACCGCATTAGTATTTTACAAATATTAACTATTTTATATATATATATTTTTACATATATATTTAATAGTTGATTATCATAATTGTTAAGATGTACACATAATTGAGATACATAATTGAACGTAATGGAGCATTCTGTGCAAATAAATTTGCATATATATTTATAACACGAATACTATCATAGATTGGCTTCAGTCAAATCTGTTATCATGGCTATTGCTATTATTATCTTTATTATTATTATTATCGCTATCTTTTATTATTAGTGCAATTGTACATTTATTGTCGTAATCATTGTCTGTCGGTTTCGCGATAAGACGAATACCTAAAGAGAATTTATCGAGCGTTTATGAATTAATTAATTATCGCTATTATATCTATATCGTGTCGTCTTTATATCGCGCGTCACCTGTGTCTAAGACGCGTGTCACGAATGAAGAATCCTACTTCTCTTTTTATACAATTCAACGTCGACAATATTTTGTCGATGTTGATATTCGGAATAAAGCAGATTTTTTTCGCAGATTTTTATTTTCTTTACGATTTATTTCCTACATATGTCGAATCTCTAAAATTTCTCGCCCGTCTTAAATATTTTTCTTAAACGATAATACGCGGATTTGCAATAATTATTAGTTTACTTTATTAATGGTCGGTTGCACTACACAGACTTTTAATTGTAATAAGTCAAGCTGACTTTGTTGAACGGGGGGTCCTTATCTCCTAGAGATTTTAGGATTAATTATATATAATATATAGATAATAAAATAAACATTTATTTAACTTTAAAAAACGTTAATGTAGATTGGTTATTTTTAAATATTATATGTAACTCTCGAGGAGTAAAAGGAGAGAGAGAGAGAGTTTTGCAAGATTCGTACACACTTAGGCGCTAGACACAGGTCAGGCTAATTTATATCCATAAACCGAGCCAGTCTCAGACCACCGTCCCTTCCCTTTCTCATCGCGCACCACCGTCGAGAACGAGCCGGACAAAGAAAAAGAAAGATTCTTCCTTTTCTCGAGAAACTGTCCTATTTTTCACGAGAAATTTCGTCCTCGACTCAACTTAACCGTCCGCGCTGCATCACGCGACTAGAGACGTTAGTATCAGAGAGAGAGAGAGAGAGAGAGAAAACATATAAATCTGTATTGTAATGTTACACGATAATATAATTGTAAGAAATTTCGGAGACTGCGCGCATGATTATTGATGTTTAATAACTATGTGATATCGGAGGAATTAAATGGCGCTGTAATAAATTTTTAGAAACAGATCCGCTTTTCATCGATAAGAAGATCTGTGCGGTTTCTTGTTACAATTTAACTATATATGTGTTAGATGTTTTGCTTGTTAATTGATTTCTGAGAGAATCACGATAATGAAGCACAGTCTCCGAAGGGTCGTTGAAAATTGATGATTTGTGAGCGTTCAGTCGCGGTAGCGCATACCTTTGACAATTTTTGCCAAAAGTAAATTCTGTCCTTTCGAAGGAGTCCGAGAGATACGGTGTCCTTCTGTACATTTAGCGTCCTTCATAAAGTTCCTCTATGTCGTAAAGGGTTGCGTATCAGCACCGTGAATTTCTATTTGCATTATCTCGTTATCTATCTCCTAAATTCTTCTTCGGAAAAAAAGATTATCTTCTTTCTCCTCTTGAATTTTTTATCTTTTTTTTTTCACTATCATAATTATATTGATCGATGATTTATTATCTATATTAATGACTTCAATGTCCGGCTAAATCTGTGTCTTCTTTCGTAAAATCTCTTTGTGTGATAAACTTTATGTTCTTTGGGAAGGATTGAAGAAAATACGCAACCTGTGTGTACCGAATTATTTATCAAGATCGCGTTTAAGACTAAGCTAGAAAGAAAGAGAGAACAGAACGCGAGTTTGAAACAAACCGAATTAAGTAATCTAGAGAGAAAATCGAGAGGATACATTGTGAACAATAATATAAAAATCTGCCCGTCGAGGATTGGTAAACGAGGATTAGGATGACGGACAGATTTGTGCTCAAGGCTTCCACAAAAATTCTCATTGCGTCCCGTCCGGCGAATCTCCCGATGGTGGTGCGTTTAGATCACGATACGTGAGACTAGGAATAATAAAAAAAAAAAAAAAAAAGAGAGAGAGAAAAGTGTAAAACTCGCGAATAACGAGTCCGACTAGCTGTAACGCGGCGTAGACTAACAATAAGAGATTAATCGACTGCGTAATGTGCGCTGAAACTATTTCTCTAGGAGGAGGACTCGGAGAGAGAAGTCTCTCTCGATGTAATGACGTGCATGAGACGTCCCGACGACGTTGGATGTATCGCACTTTAATCGGGTCCATGTTGCACTTATGCGAAATATTTTTACACTCTTCGTCATTGACAGAAATATGTATCTCTTAGTAATAATTAATTGATGAGCAGACTGGATAGCATTTTGCAAATTTGTGAATTGTCATTAAGCGGTATTATGTATATTGTTTATTGTAGAGGCATTATTGTGGTAAGATATTTTATTTATGGCACCAAAACTTTAGAAATCATTTCTTCGATTTACGAAATATGTTTCGAACGATATTCACAAATTTGCAGAATGACGTGATGTTATTTCAATTATTAAGTATCTCTTTTTTAAATCAAATTTTGGTCCAAGGAACTATTTATTATTTCACTGTATTATATGCTAATTATAGATTTAAATATTATTAATTATATTCTGAGATATAGAACATACGCATGTAGCTCAATTAATTTAATATTCACGAGTTAGTTGCAATTTTAATAATCTTAATATTTATGTATGTGTAGATTTGTATAATAATTGCTTTATTTAACGTATTTATAGAGTTCAATATTTGTTATTGCATTTTAATCAGCGTGTATGGAGACAGACTCGATAAACTATTGAATTAGTTCGATATTTATACCATTCTCGCGATTGAAAAAAAAACATCTTTATCACGAATTTGGTTTTGCCTTGTATTTGATCATGGACCCAGAACATTGTATGTTGTATATACTGTAAATGCACTCTAGCGTTACGGCATTAATGATACATTATATAAAAACGTACCAAATTTCGCAGAGATTATCGAAAACGCGATTTATACATACATACATACATATATATTACATACATATGTATGTATGTCTGTATATATTATACGAGGGTCTCAACGAGCATTATATTTTCTCCGTAGCTATTATAGCTCATTAATCGTTAAATCGTAGGAGGAAAAAAAATCCGGAACCAACCATTTATAGCAACCTCGTGATTTTTATCCTGCGTTTATTGACAAGTAATCGGAACGAAGACGAACAGTCGTTTTAAATTAGATCGAATGTAGTAATTAAGTAGATGTTCAGTAACATTATTTACAGGTAAAAAAATGAAAGAAAGAATCGAAAAGAAAGAGAGAGACAGAGAGAGGAAGAGATGAATATTCAAGCCACACTTGTGGTACCTGGAGTTGACGTTATTAAACAATAGTACATTATACGTAGTGGAAATTCTTTTTGTAACATAAAGTAAAAAATATAATCGTTTGTAACATGAGCGCGAATTAATTTTCTCTATACACATTCCTCGTTATTATTGTAATTATGTATAAGAATATGCGCGTGTATGTGTGTGTATGCTTCAATATTATTTATTTTAATCTGAGGAAAGACTTGTGTGAAAAAAGTGGGTCGATAAATGATTACTATTCACAAATACAGCTATGCTGTATCATACATTTCATATATTACATTTTACAAACGTCAGAAATGCCTTCCTTTCCAGTTTAAATATTTTCGAGTCGAATCACATTGTGTCTAGATATTCACGTATCATGATATTAATGATTCTGAGATGAATCATTAATATCAATTCTATAACAAATAAGTTTAACAACTGTCTGATTAAGGAAAAAAATATAAAATTTAAATATATAAAATATAAATATTTTATAATATATATTATTAAATATCATAATATATATAATAAATATGATGTCATTTATTATATTATATAATATAATAAATTATAAATATAAAATATGAAATATAAATTTTTTTTATCTTTTGTTTTAGGTGAGAACATTGTCAATTCTTTTCAGACCAATAGTCATGATATTTAAATACATACTTCTAATCGAATAAAAAAAAATTTTATTGATATCGCAATTGACGCGCATGCGCGAAAAATCTTGCTAAACACTGATCAGCTGATGAATATCCCCTCCACGCGAGTTGATGCTCTTTGAATAAATGTGCATAACCTTTGATTGTACAATTTCATATATATAGCAAAAAAAGACAAATAAAATAATTTGAGACAATAAGGTCATAAGAAAAAGTCTAATAGTAAATGTGCTAGATCACTTTTTTTAGTTGAAAGCACTTCTGAAAAAAAAAATTACACAATTACAACTCGCTTGTATTTTACTTTTGTTTATATAACTAAAATGATCATTGTAATTGGAAAGCTTGAGATAAATAAATTTCCAACACACGCGAAGAGAAATTAATTAATCTTTAATGTAGTATGCATCTTTATATCACTTATTTATACAAGAAAATTGTGTACAATATTAAACTGCATCATGACATTTGTTGAATACATACAAACTTTATCTGATAATCCTTACTTTGGTGCTGGCTTTGGTCTTTTTGGACTTGGGGCTGGAGCTGCTTTGTTGAGAAAAGGAGCGCAGTATGGAGCCGTACTATTCAGGTATTGTATTGAATGTTCATTTTTTTGTAAACCATATTATTATTAATATTCTTTATTTATAGGCGACATTATATGATCACTCTGGAAGTGCCATGCCGAGATAAGAGTTATCAGTGGGTTCTGCAATGGATCACGCTTAAAGGTGCACGAAAGACACAACATCTCTCTGTGGAGACTAGCTTTGAACAGAGAGAAACTGGTCACGTGAAAACCAAATATGACTTTATTCCAAGTATAGGGACTCATTTCTTCAAGTAAGAGAATATTGCTGGATACCTTTTAAACTCGTTCTTGTCTTTTTTGCTAAAATATATCATAAAATATATGAACCATGATTTTATCTTGCGCATTAAAATTTTTCTAATTATACATCTTTCCTAATTTCCGCAGATATAAGGGGAATTGGATAAAGGTCGAAAGAACAAGGGAGCAACAAACTCTAGACCTACACATGGGTGTACCGTGGGAAACTGTGCAACTGACAGCATTCGGCAAAGACAAAAGCATATACTTTAGTATTCTCGAAGAAGGTTGAGTTCTTGCAAAATATATATTTACAGATAGGTTATATAACAAATTGGGAAATCAGAGGCAATTCTTAATTCGTATAGCCAGACAGATGGCTTTGAAAGAGCACGAGGGAAAGACTATAATGTACACTGCTATGGGAAGCGAGTGGCGGCAGTTTGGACACGCCAGGAAGAAGAGACCATTAGAATCTGTCGTTTTGGATACCGGCGTTTCCGAGAGAATAATAAGCGATTGTCAGGAATTCATCAATAATCCGTCATGGTACAGTGAAAGAGGTATGCAAACTTAAATTTCTACTGCTTCGTGTAAACGTCTGATGTATCAACGAGATTAAAAATTGATGTGGTTTCTCCCCGCATTACTTTTTTCTGATAAAAGTCGTAATCTTTCCAGGTATTCCGTATCGCCGAGGCTATTTGTTACATGGACCTCCGGGATGCGGAAAGTCTTCATACATTACCGCATTGGCCGGGGAATTGGAGCGCGGTATTTGCGTTTTAAATTTATCCGAGAGAGGTCTAACGGATGACAGATTGAATCACTTACTAGCGGTGGCTCCACAGCAGACTATTATCCTGCTCGAGGATATTGACGCCGCTTTTAGCAGTAGAGAAGAATCTAAGGAAGGTACATATAGCGATTCTGAAAATATGAGATATCGTAACACAAAAAATAAATTATTTATCACGTTATTTTGATGTACATTTGTTTCCAATATTTTAGTTAAAGCAGCATACGATGGTCTCAATAGAGTAACATTTAGCGGTTTGTTGAACTGCTTGGATGGCGTAGCCTCCACAGAAGCTAGGATATTATTTATGACAACCAATTATTTGGACAGATTAGATCCTGCGCTTGTTAGGCCAGGCAGAGTCGATGTCAAAGAACACATTGGTATGTATGTAGAAAAATGGGAGATTAAAAATGTTAATTGAGAAACTTGTATAATAATCTCGATATATTATTACATTCTTTCAGGTTGGTGTAGCGCAAATCAAGTCGAACAAATGTTTCTGCGATTCTACAGGGAACCGGGTAAGGATCCTGATGTACTTGCAAAGAAATTTGCAGAGAACGTTATATCCTTTAATAGAAACGTTAGTCCGGCGCAGATTCAGGGATACTTTATGTTCCATAAAAATAATCCCGAGGCGGTCATAAATAACGTCACGCAAATTTGGGAACTTACATGATAAAAGATGAAATTGTATAGCTATAATTTGAAGTAAAGGTACATGTTGGTGACCATGCGATTGACTTAATATCCCCCTTCTGTACAAAGATACTTTATTATTCTTAAAGAAGATCAGCCAACACACACAGTATGGAGAGTGAGTAGTAGTAATTTTTATTTTCCTTTATAAAACAAATATAAAACGAGTAAAGGTCTCAATAAGAATGTCGTTGAAAATATTTCTATTAACTTTGTAATACATTGTTAATGTGTGTATGTCACGCGTTGTGAAAAAACGCGATACATTCACTTATAAAGATGTGAGTGTACATAATACTCTTTTAAATATTATTGCAAAATGAAAATGAACATTTGAAATTTTTCTACAATATCTCCTACTTCTCGTGTAACTCTCTCTAGTGCACTACTTTGCATTTGTACCACCAGTAATTGTATATGGACGAACTATATGAATACTGCTTTGTAAAAAAATTAAAAAAAAATGAAACCTAAATATCATAACAGAACTTTCTTGCAATATAAATACTGATTCTTAGTCAGATGCTACTTGTCAGAATAGCTGATGCGTAGAAAACAGTAACAGTCTTGTAATAGTATATATGTATATAACAGCAACCCTCTCTCTATGTTCATTAAAAAAAAATGATACACGTGTATGTAAATATGAGTATGTTAGAAAAGGCAGTTTATACGTTAAATGTAAGTATTTTGGCAGCCTGTTTAAAGTTGTGATTTACTATGCATTTTTCTGATTGGAACATGCCAATTTGTACTATAATTTCAAAGCAGATTCATATATATAATAATTAAAAATATGCATCATAGAATATACACATTTTATCTGAAATCACCTATACTCTCACAAAAAAAAAAAAAAAGATAACACATAGATCGAAAATAGATCTATTGCTGAGAATTTGTTAAAAAATTTCTTGGGCTTTCCATTCTCTACGCAGTTATTAATAAGTAGTTTACCTGTTAAATCTATATTTTTTACTGAAATCGTTTGATATTCAGATTTTTGTTTTCTTTCTCTCTCTCTCAATCATTAAAAATAACATAAAATGCTCTTGATTTAATGAAGTCTAATCGTATAAATATTAATTTTTAATATATATAATATGATTTCTGATTACGACTCCATATTATTTAAAGAGACGATATATCATAGCAAAATAAATGTGATGTACGTTTTCGCTACTCTACACGATTCTATATGTACATACTATCATCTTCATGTTGATTTACTTAAATTGGTCTAAATGCGCTGCATGTTACCATAAACATTTTTAAGTTAATATAACTTTTTCTCACAGATATAACAATAAACTCACCAAACTTTCTTCACATGTACAGATCTGCATCTTCTAATATTGCAATTTATACACAAGTCAAATCGCGCAAAAAAAAAAAAAAAAGAAAAAACTCCTAATGTAAAAAATTGACAGGATCTGTGTATCACTGATTCTCAAATGTTTTCGGAGTTTCTTTTTATAAAAACAAAATGTTGCAGAACTAGATCGGTAAATGCGAGATTTCCCTCAAATTCACGCCTTTTCATTCAATTCTGTCGCGATTTCAGATTGTCATTGCTGATACTTAAAAGCTCCAAATGTATGGTTCGTAATTTAGAGGATCCGTTTGCTCCATGTGACCCGCATGATTATTACCGCCGACCATGCACGATGGATAAGCGACAGCGGAATTGCCCGACACGGGCGGAACTATGGTCGGTGCTAGCCTGCAATCCGGTCTCTGCGGCATTATCGGACCCATCGGCTGCTGCTGCATCGGTTGCGGCGCCGGCGGCGGCGGCGGAGGTGGTTGCGGCAGTGCGGGAGGCACCGATGCGGCAATATTATGCACCGGTTGCATTATGTTAGGGCCCGAAGCGTAATTCACTGAGGAAGAGCGATTTCAAGAATAATTAGTTTCGAATAAACATGTGTGTTGTATTAGGAGATATCGTTACGACGATATTTCGACGACGCTTACTGTTTCCAGGATTGTGGAACGACAACGGGGTCTGTTCCGGTATCATGTTCGCTGGGGCCGGAGCCGTTTTCAATGCCGACGGTTCAACGTCGTTCTTCTTTTTCCGCGCGACGCGTTTCTGACTGCTGTTCGTTATCTGATCGCGTCTTTTATTACCAGCACTCTTCCTTTTCTTTTCTCCGGGCATTTTTGGTTTGTTAGGACGATTACCACTCGGTTGCCACAAGTGAACAGTGTGAACTGCATTCCCTTCTCTAAAAAAAAAAAAATTTATATCACATTTAATTATACATTTTACTTTTTGTGCTAGAAAAGATGTTGCAAGAATTATGGAAGGATTTTAATTTCAATGATGAACTTCCCGGGACTTAATCTATATTCTGGTAGTCTAAAAATTTCTGAAGGAATTTCTGGGGAATAGCTTTGAGTTTTGAAAGGAAAAATGTAAAAATATCATAATTCACACTCTAACCCTTGCTTTTTGCCTAATTTCCAGCTGTGTATCCCAGCTTTGTGAAGCCTCTCTCTAATTGTATCCACGCTGCATTTTAGACCTAGCGCAGGCGCTACGAATTTAGCAGCGGTGAGAGGATGCTGAGTCGCCATCGCGACGATGGCATCGTCTTGTTCCTTGGTAGTGATCCGACGTCGGCCCTTTCGTTCCTTCGTTTGCACATTGCCTTCCTTATGCCAACGTTCTAACCATCTTTTAACAGTACGTTCCTGATTAATTCAAAACCACGTCCATGTAAATCTCCTGCATTAATTTTTCTCGAGTTCGTAATACAACTTTCATATCTATTCGCAAATGATATATATATATACGATAGATGTCAGAGATTCTACGATATAAATTAATGTAGAATGAACACAAAGAGTAAAACTTTACGTACCGATCTATCGATCGCCAGAGCGATGGACAGAGTGGATAATCCGGCCTCGGACATTCCAATCATGCGATTCCTGATCTCCACGCTAGTCTCCAATGTCCCTTTCGCTTTGCCGCCCTTCTTCTTCTTCTTTTGCCGTTCCGATTCTGATTTTCCACCACCTTTCCTCGATGATTCTTTATTCTGCTGGGGCTCGCAAGACGATTGACTATTCTCGTTGGAGCTACAAGAACTGTCCGATCCTATGTTCACGATCGTCTGCTCCGGGCTAGATATGTGCAAACGTTGCTGTTGAATCTGATGCTCCACCGGCAGTTGCTGCTGATCGAGATTATGATGATGAGTATTTTGAATATTCTGCTGATGCGACTGCTGATCCTGCAATCGCGGCTGCTCCTGCACATGCTGCTGAGCCTGTCGCGCATGATGCTGTTGTTGTTCCTGCTGCGTGTGCAGCTCTTGCAGTTGTTGCTGCTGCGGCAGAGAGTGCTCGTGAGATATCGGTTGTCCCTGTGGGCAATACACACGAATAATTATTGATAGCAATTTATTTTGCCATGTAATATATCACATTTATATTTTCTAAATAAGCTAAGAGACAAACCTGCGGATAATGATGACTGCCTTGTACTAAATCTAGCGGCCAATTTTGTACCATATTCAATCCCGGATGTTGATAGATGGACTGCGATTGTTGCGCCAGGCTCAACGCGTTGCCAAACTCTGTCTGACTCGTTGACAGAGGTTGCGCAGAAGGTTGCATTTCGGTGGCTTGAGGTGCGGGAGGCGGTGGAGGAAGATTTTGCTGAGGAAACACGAATTCCTGTTGCTGCTGCTGCTCGGTATTTTGGTTTTGCCTCGGAGTCTCGGACATTGCACCGTCGTCGACGTACACCTCTCGGGATCTGACCTTCTTCGATGGATTCTTCTTCTTAACCGTGGTACCATTCTTCTCGGACTTGTTCGAGCTCTTGGAAGTTTTCTTCTTGCCCAATTGGGTGCCGGTTGGTCGCCATACCGCCTGCTGAATCGCTGCGCCGTCCGCATCACTAATTGATGAAGATAAAGAGATGCATAATTAGATGAGAAAAAAAAGAGACATTAAAAGTAAAACTATATTCTTACACTTACACACATAAACAAACAAGATACGCCTTTTTAATTTTGGATATATTCTGAGATTTTATTTAATAGATGAATTTGAATTAAAATACAAGTAATATATTATAGACACATATACTTATGACTAATATACAAATACTGTAATCTGTACAATAGTATCTGTATAATAGTCAAGCTCGAACTACCAAAACGAAATTCTTTCAATCTGTTTCTAATGTGTATTTGCGCATATATTATTTTATATTTTTTGATAGTAAAATAATATAAAAGAACCATACAAGTGAATCAAAATCTTCTACTTAAAAATACAAACCCCAATGGAATCCTTTGCATATATTTGCGCGAGGGACTCCAATTGTGAATTCCAGCTTTATGCAGCCTTTCTCTCACAGTATCCACAGAACAGGTGAGACCTAGCGCAGGAAGCACCGCTTTTGCTGCTGTTATGGGTGTCTGAGTAGCTAAACGAACAATCGCTTCATCCTGCTCCGAAGTAGTGGCTCTTTTGCGACCGCAACGCTCTCGTGTCTCCACTGTGCCTTCCTTGTCAAATCTATTCAACCATCTCTTCACCGTACGTTGCTGCAACACAATCACGATACAATAAGTTGAGCATTATAATCTTACAGAATCACAAAGCACACACGCAAGCTAAAATATCCTTCTAAATATTCTAAATTTTAGAAATCAAAGTCGGTCTCTATTTAATATACGCTGAGCAATTACTCCAGTCATTAATGAGAATCACTTAACTAGACATTGTGTGGACAGAAGCAAGGTTTATACGTACCGAGCAATTGATCGCGGCGGCGATCTCTCTCAAGCCCAGACCGGCTTCATACATTCCCACCATCCGATTCCTCAATTCGGGGGTCGTCTCGTGCACGCCTCTAGTCTTGCCCATCTTAGGCTGATCTTAGGTAGCTTAGAGATTTAAATCGCACGCGACGTGTGACGTACGCGTAGGAAACGCGAACCACGTGACGACGTGAAGGGAAATGTGCGAACGTCGCTTTCGCTCGAGTTCGAATTTCCCTTCGAGACTCGAGGAGTCGCCGATCACGCGATCACTTCGCGAGCATCCTGGACCGAGCTAAGATCCAGCCTAGGATCAATTCAAAGTCGGCGAACGCCGACGCTTCCTCATCGCCGACATCGTCGTCGTCCGATTTCCCGGATATTCGCGAATCACGAATAATTCTAACGGAATTCGCCGCCGAGCCACGTCGCCCGGGTTCTCTTCCTCTTCTTCGTCGAGACGAAGAATCGCGCCTCTCGCCCCGCGCGACGACGTCAAGGAACACTCGCCGCGGTCAATACAACTGCCACCGCGCTGTGCCGAGTCGAGTACAGTCAGTCGAGAATCTTTTGTCCCCGCCTTCGGCGCGACCGAGTCGTCCGCGACGCCCGTTCGTGACGTATGCGAGGAAAACAGCTGATATGTATCGTCGAGCTGGATCGCGAAGATCGAGGATCTTTGTTTCCCCCCCCCCCCCGCATTTATTCCGCAACCTGGATATCGCGCGACTATCGCGGAGCGGAGTTGTCAATTAAAATCCCGCGGACTGTACCGAGGATGGCGCGGAGGTACAGTCCGCGGAGATCGATCTGCCGAAAGACGGATTATCATTTCGCATGTGACTCTTGGCGAGGTGATTACATCATGCGCGATCACACAGGCGCGCTTTTGATTATTAATCTTCCTAATCTTAAGCGTAAATCTTCCCGTCGAGACGAATCGGCTGAGAGGGACATCGCTAGTCAATACTTGATCCGACAATAGGAGTTAGACAATATTTATTCCGCGGACTATACCAAGCGGGAAAAGTACAGTCGCTGATGGAAGGGTTATGTCGCAACCGGCGAGAGTTTCTCCATCGAAATACACGTTAATTGACGACGACTCGCGACTTACTACTGACACGAATACGATATACTTGTGCGTGGCAATGTTCCCCCGAATATTTTTAATTATTCCGGCTGAAGGCGATTAATCATCGACCGCGTAACGCCGAAGCGTCTGTAATCGCATCGTCGCGTTCGATGGTCAATAATTTCGCGGGCGACTGTACCAGAGAAGTGAGGTTATTCGGGGTCCGCGCTCGGGCGCGCTCGCCCACCTTCGCCGGAATTGTATTGACCCACAAAACGCGTCCCTCGCACGACCCACGTGTCAGCTGCGTTTTTACGAGACATGCATCACCAATGCATCTGCGTGAAAACATAAAAACATTGCAGATCTGTCGATTCTTGCCTCTTTTACGTATTTTCATACTTTTTTATTTAGAATGAAATATAAACATATATATATATATATATATATATATACATATATACATACATATATATATATATATGTTATATTTTATTCTAAACACAAAATGAGCGACTCATTGTCAGTATATAAAGATAAACTAATATAAAATATGAAATATAATATATATATATATATATAATATAGTATTGTTTTATTATTTTTATATATAAATGTGTTGTTACATCATGCTATATATGTAACAAGTATTATATTCAGTTTTGTAGACCATGTCTAATTTTTTTTTTTTTACAGATTCAAGGTGCGCCTACAGATGCAACACGCGCTACTCTTGAAAAGGCATTATATCATTACATAGGGAGATAAATTTCTTATCGTAGAATAAAATATATTTTTTCCCACAATTCTCTATACTTAATTGTTTTAATAATGAATCTACATTTTGATATTAGATTTTCATTAATCGTTAACTGTACATCTTTAATTAACTACCAACAACAAGTAGTTGAGGCCATAATTAATCGTACAAAACATTTATTAGATAGAACTGTTTGTTTGTACTGAGTCGCTCATATTGTATATTTTGTTTCCTTTCTCTTTCTTCTTCTAAAACTTAAATACTTATTTTATTTTAATTTTATAGAATAATACGAAACCAACAGAGCGCTAATACAATGCAAATAATGGAAATGATAGTGATAAGTTTTCAGTAGAAACAGATTATGTCGGTCGGACGATAGTCAGTGGAATTAATGTGAAATTATATGTGGCTCCTTTTTTGACATTAAAAAATAAATTGTCGTAAAATGATAATGTTATAAATTAAAAATGAAATTCTTAATCTCTTTCCTCTTCTCAATTATTATTCGCCGAAATTTTACTTACTTTTTGTTTAGTATATATATGTGGCGTTCGTAAATTAAAGGAAAAATTATTCCAAATCTTACACAACGAATTTTTTTGACATTAAAAAAATTAATTGTAAAATGATAACGTTACAAATTAAAAATAAAAATTCTTAATCTCTTTCTTCTCAATTATTCGTCGAAATTTTACTTACTTTTACTATAAACAATCCTTGTTTAGTATATATATGTGGCGTTCGTAAATTAAAGGTAAGATTATTCCAAATCTTACATAACGAATGAAAAAATTTCTCACGAGATGATTTGATATAAAAAACTGCGTTGATATATAAAACGCGGAGATGAAGCCTGAGGAGCAAGGAGGGAGAGAATAAGAGTCATATTTGTGTCGACATCGTATAGAAGAGAGATTATGTAGGGTCGGATCGTAAACTGGTAACATCCGCCAATCAAATCTGTCTATCTATGTGTGTGATGACCTGGCCTAGAATCGAAAGCTTCTATGCTGAGGAGCCGGTAATTTATCTTTGCGCGATGAAAAGAGCGCGCTATATCGCGTATTCGCGTAGGACGTTTAAGGACGTCGCATTGTCGATTTAACAATGCACATCGTTGAAAAAAAAGAAGCGCGTTTCATTCGAGAAGTTAAATTAAAAATGCAGTTTAATTCAACGAGAGAGCCAGCTGTAATAATAAATCCGACGATCTAAAACCGATCATCAATCTCTCCCAATCCTTCAATATCGTAATAAAATTTGCGCTATTTCCCATCTCTCGCGCAAAATACGTACCACACGTGTAGCGTTGCATAAAATTATTAATGACATTTAATTAAATCTTTCCATCGAAACACGTGATATCGGACCAGATCCAGTATATCGATCTCTGTATTGCGCGAGGGTGGACGAGAATCCGAGAGAAGGAGAGTAGCTCGCGACCTGCTCTCGAATCACAGCTCTTCCAGAGGAGCGCGCAGCTTCCATCTCCGTCTCTCCTCTCGGCCTCTGAAGCACGGGGATCCCGTGCTTCATCCCGATCCCCCGACCGACCATCCACGTCGTCGCTCTCTTTCTCTCTGTCTCTCTTTCTCTCTCCCGTCTCCGACGTTCAGTCGCACCCTCGCCTCGCGCAAGGCGCGCACTTCGCACGCTCGTCAGTCGACACGCGCCGGAAACGTCGTCGGCAAAGGGAGCACACGCACCATCAGCACCATCAGCAGCAGCTGCAGTAGCCAGTAAGGAGTGATCTCCGCGAAGTGATATAAGGACGAGAGATTCGTTTGGGATATCAAGGATGAGGCTCCTCGCGATCGCCGTGGGTTTTCTCCTTCAGGCGTGGATCGTCTCATGCGGGGTACGTTTTGAAACTAAATAGAGCGGTGATCTGATCGAGACATAGAGGCGGATCTACCTCGAATGAGGACTGTACTCTCTCAGGAAGGATCTAGAACGAAAAAAAAAAAAAATATATATATATATATAAAGAGAAAATTCGGTAAAATAATTGATGTGGAAAATTTCTTATTTATTTAGTTGTTATAAAGTCCTCTGTGAAATCGGGAAGTTAGACCCGAAACTGTATCTCTATTACTCGATAGGGATAGACGGGGATGAAGGAAGATTTTGTTTTTCCCGATGGTTCTCGATCCCCGGATGACCGGGGATGAATCGCTCAATAATGCGTATGATGTTTTTTTTTTTTGGCGCTATTTTTTTCGTCTTGAAGTAATCTCGCTTTTCTCGAGTTAAAGGCAAAGAGGCATGAAAACGTTTCAAGTTAAAAAAAGATACAGCATTACTGTCTTTTTTTCTATTTTATCTTTTCGTGTGAAAATCATAGAAAATAATTCTAGTATAACTCTAGTATGAAAAGAACAATGTTGAAATAATTAAAAAAATTATTATATACTTAAGGCGATAAAAAATTTAAATAACAAAAATAGATAGAGCATTACTGTCTTTTTTCTATTTTATCTTTTCGTGTGAAAATTATAGAAAATAATTCTAGTATAACTCTAGTATGAAAAGAACAATGTTGAAATAATTATAAAAATAATTAGATACTTAAGGCGACAAAATTCAAGTAACAAAAAAAGGATGTAATTACATCTACGATGATGTTTCTTCGCTAAGTTGATATAAATAAATATAGAAATATATATTGTCAGCTTATGTAGAAATACTGCTTGCGTGACTAAAATCTTATTGCGACTACAACTTATTAATCTTAATAGCACTGATCTCGTCTATTTTACAGACAAGACCCAGCTTCGTTTCCGATCAGATGATCGCGACTGCAGCCAGTGTTGTAAACGCCTGTCAAACGCAAACGGGAGTTGCTACAGGTATTTTATTCAACGCGAGAGTTTGTTCACCTCCCCAACTTGAAACTATCGATCGAATCTTTCATTTAATCACGCGGCGGCGCATAAAATTCCACACACATATGTTATTCTGCCTCGAATTAAATTAATAGAAATTAATTTCAAAAAAATTAACAGACACTCAAGTCGATTTATTATATATTATTTCACGTATCTCTCCGCAGTAGTCTTAAAGAATTTATGCAAAATATAGTATAGATCAACAAGTGCATATTGAATCCTTCTTTCAGCCGACATAGAAGCGGTAAGAAACGGTCAATGGCCGGAAACACGTCAATTGAAGGTGAGTTGCATGAATTGCCAATTACGTTTGACCGCAAAGAAATCTCGGATTATTGTTCTAACGTGCATAGCCGATGAAAATATATAAAAATATATAAGACCTGTAAGACGCCGAGGGGGATTAAATCCGGTCTTTCTGATTTCCGCGTACGCAGTGCTACATGTATTGTCTCTGGGAGCAATTCGGTCTGGTCGACGACAAGAGAGAGCTAAGTCTGAACGGTATGCTGACATTCTTCCAAAGAATACCCGCCTACAGAGCCGAGGTCGAGAAGGCGATCAGCGAATGCAAGGGGATTGGTAACTATTTGGGTAATCTATACTGTGTTTTCTTTTTCGTTTCTTTCCTCGATCGATTGCGTGTGCTCGAAACTTACGCGGAACCGCGTGGAATCTTTTTTTTTTTTTTAACAAATTTTAGTTTACTAGCCACTAACGGATCCTGACATCGATAATGGAAGAGGGGAAGGGACAAAATTATTTGGTTTGATATTTTTCGAGATACCACGCTTAGCTTTTACTCCAGGATCAACGTGGTGAAACTTCTATGTGATCCCATTTTTACTTTTTTTTAAATTTTTCTTTCTTTTTTTTATTTTTTTTAACTTTTTATATATATTTTTTTCCATTTTTTTACATACTTCTTTTTATTATTTTTTTTTCTTTTCATTATTTAAATAATTGCCCTCGAGTTCTTTTTAGCCATTTCATCTAAAATATCTTCAATAGACGGTGTTAAATCATGAAATCAGCGAAATTGATTTTTTTTTTTTATTTAGAAGAAAGGGGTTTTAATCCCAAATCCTTCTCCTCTCTAGAATCCGCCAGCGTTATTTATTTCAAAACTGAGAGCATTCTCAAAGCCTCACAAGGGCGAACTTGACAGCTCGAGAGATAGGACGATGTTTTTAATGGCACATTTTGATCGCAATTAGATTGAAAATGATCTGAGAAAAACTAGTACATCTAGTCATCTGATGTTAGTGTCGCAAGCCTCTTCAGTTTTGAAGACTTTCAATGTTCAATCGCAGTTCTTTTAAATTTGAATTTTTCTTAAAATATATTAGAAAATTATTTTATTTGATAATCGTTTAATTTCGATTACACACGATCCTTCGTATCGCGTCTCGCGAAACGATTAATCGCCAATTATTTCTCCGTTCGCAGCGAAGGGTGATAATTGCGAGTACGCGTACACGTTCAACAAGTGTTACGCGGAATTGTCTCCGAGAGTAAGTGAATCATCATCATCAAATTGACCGAATTATATACTATTAGTATTCGTCATCTCGCGCTCACATCTTCGTGTTTCAGACTTACTATCTGTTTTAATGGATCGCGGGTGAACAACGGCAAACAACAAGAAGACCAAAGAGAAAACAAAATGCTCAAGATATAATTTCGCCGAATGTGTTGAGATTTTTACGTTTAAACCACTTTCCATGTAACCGCTGTATTGCGTAAACCGTACATGATGTGTCGATGAAATAAAGGATTCAACGATCTAATCGATGTATCCTGTATCGTCCTGCTTTTTCTCTACGTCCTTTTGTTCCTCGCCGCAAAACGCATGAATCGACTTTTCAAGAGAAGTAACGAAAAATTCGAATTTTTGCAAAAATTACGATATTAAAAAGATATTTAAAAAAAAACGAGACTTACATATATGTAATTTACATAAAGTGTCCATCGGAATGTTTGGCAGATGTGATTGATATAAATTGATGGCGCTCTCGTTTGATATTGCGATAGTAGAACGCTCCAATTGCCGGTTGAGGTCACACTTGATGATCGAACGCAATGAAAGGAGAGGTCTACAACTATAACACACTTGAAACATTCATTTCGCAAACGAGTCCCTTGTGACGATCGGTGTAGAAATAGCGCTGCGCGTTCAGCCAGTAGAAAAGCTCCGACACTGAACGGACGGGATGCGAATCTTCCGATGAAACTAACGGCACAAAAGAGAGAAAGAGGAATCATCATTATTAGATTATTTTAGAAAAAAAAAAACGAATTTTCTTTCTATTAAAAAAAAACAAATTTTTTGTATAAGTCATTAATGACTTTCGATCGGTTTTAGTCGCAAAAATCTGTAAAATTGTGTAAGAACGATATTGCGTACGATCTCACATAACGCAAAGTTACACAACATACGGGATTGCTCTCCTCTGTGACTGTAATTAAAAGGCAAACATTTTATTTGAAACGATATTGTAGTATATACGCTGATCTAAACGTCAGGCGTACATAATTTTGCGAAATACTGAAATTACTGACTCCACGGAAAACGAAGAGATTATTGTTACTTAGGAAGCGTTAATTACTTAGGAAGCGTTGGACTTTGATGAATCCCAAGTACAATTACACGTATGTTTACCGTCACGCATCTCGCTTGCGGCTAGCGCGTATTATGCAAAGTATATCGCAAATCCTTCCTGAAACTTTAAACAATCTCGAGCTTCTTCCTCTTTTAAATTTCGACCCTTTCAAATTTTCTTCACCAAGAATCTATCAGAAATAACGAGAGATATTAATTATTTTATATACAAACTCCTAGTGCTCTGTAAAAGAGCGAATAAAAAAGAAATTTTAATAATTTGCATGTTTGAAATATTTTTTCAGAGAAAACAAATTTCAATTAATTAAATGTAAATAAAATTGTATTGTTTATAAAATTTATTCTCTCTGATTATCCGACGCTTATAGTTAATTTCTTTGTTATTCGCGCAATTCGCCGGTAGTTGATTTTTAGGAAGGTAATGTCTTTGCCAGGCAATTATTATCTCCCACCTAGTGTCCGGAGGATTCGTATAAATTCTCGATGATCCTGCGTAGCTGAGCATTTAGTAATTTTAGACGAGTGAGATAACATTTTTGGGCTAAATACGAATTAATCGTGTGTGCGTGAAATACAAAAAAAAATGGCAAAAGAAAATTTAATACTTATTTGTGCCTCTCTAATCGTCACGCAGCTCGTCGTGGTTCATTGTGTCAACGACGAAGTGAGTACAAAATCTGATCTTTAAACTTGTGAAAGATCGCTGAAAATAATATTTTTATAGAACATAGATTGGACTACGGTTCACGACGAGTTAAGAAAATTGGCTGGAAATCTGCGAAAGAAGTGCACAGGTGAAACTGGCGTGACGGACGGTAAGTTCTCGAAATATCATATTTAATTAACGAATGATCTTACTCGGTACTCGAAACTTAATAAGAGAAATGATGAGAACATTATTTAATAATTATCAAGAATGATTTGTTTTTCACATCTTCTTCCTGTATCTAATTTATTATTTTATCTATACCTAATTTATGTTAGAGATTATCTGATAATATTAACGATGTTAATCGCAGATATGCTAGAAGAGGCAGAGTTAGGTAACTTTGGAGCAGAAGACAAGAAATTGGCATGTTACTTTAAGTGCGTGATGGACAAGGGAGGAGTGGTAAAACAAGTTTCTTACAAGACATAAACGTAATAATATAGATTGAATCATTGAAACTTTGATTTTTGTGATTTAGATGAAGAAGGATGGCAAGATCAATTTTAAGCTCTTGGGCAAAATGATGCCGGCAGCATTCAGGCATATTGGACAAGCAATGCTCGACGAATGTCGTGATATAAGCAAGTATCAACATTTATCGAGGCAAAAACGTTGATATTAATGTGATGCAAATCATATATATAATTATTGTATAATATACTACGTATATATTATTCAATATTATGTACTTCAATATATAATATTCTTCGTTAATAAAACTGCATTAAATAATAATCATCTAAATAATTGCATTAAATAATAATGCGTCTTCATTACTTGAGTGATTAAAATTAATGTCTTACATAATCATTTTTGTGATTTTTAGCTGCTAGTGACAAGTGTACCTTAGCTCTCAACTTCAACCAATGCATGTACAAGGCGAATCCTGTGGTACGTAAAAAAATACGAGATGAATATATTCTGCATGGATAAAACATAAATATATAGTATACAATAATTTCTACTGCAATGTGCTATATCTCACTGTGCACTTCTTTTCAGGCGTACTTTGTCATCTAAATATTGATAATGTAAATAGAAGTAAGAGCCCAGAGTATATATTATCCGCGTAAGTTTAACAAAAAATAAAGTACTGAAAAATCATTCGTCCTCTATTCCTCGTTCGTACATTAATTTGTAAGATAAAGTAAAACGCTTGCTTAAAAGATTAAGCATCGAATAAAAATTATTCTATTAAAGTAAGAATTAAAGTAAGAACGTTTAATAACAATTTCATAGATATTGTACAATAGCAATCTTTGTATATACATCTATTTTATATTACCTAACGATTTTTACGTATCTCCGACGATGTGATTATCTTCGTGGATAATGCTTGCATTTTAATGTCTTAAAATATTATTTTTTATCTTTGATCATGTAACATCGTCGTTTTAATCTGTCTACGTATATAAATACTAGTAGTTCTAAATACATCAAATATCGAAATAATCTTTTTTCCACGATGCGCACACACACACACAATCGTCGTGACAAATATTACCGACAAACAAACTTCTGATAGTCAGACAGGTGTATAAAACATGAATGAGATATAGGATCTTTATACCTTCGATAATTCCCTTTTTTGAGATCACCAAAAATGACTCAATATCCGAAAGGTGACGGAGCTGATGATGAAGCCAACACGACTTATGTCTTTCGTGGTTTCGCCTTCCTCTTGTTAATATTCATTATTTGCTCGACTATGATATCGTCCGCTCTGGGATCGATGGGAATAGCTTGAACGGGTGTTCTGGAGCTCGGCACAGGCTTAGAACGTCTCTCGAGCAGCGCGTTCAACCAAGTCCACAGTTTCTCGCGATTCACGAATGCCAATCCGACCATCATAATGAACGGCAGTGCAATCACCGATGTCTGATTCATGTCGCTTTGATCGACCTTCCGCTCCGCGTTGAACGTCAGCTTGACGTACTTGAACGACGAGTTCGCCTCAAAGTAGACCGGAATGGTTCGATACTTGTGCACGGCTTGCGATAGCGATGACTCCAGTTGCACAAAGTATTTTCTGCCGTCAGCTTGCAACGGCGGGAAGTGCACCAGGAAACCGGCGTTGTAATTACCGGCGTTCTTACTAACGGATTGTTGCACGTCCAGTTTCGAGATGTGCACCGGTGAGTCCGGAGCATCCTCCCGACACAGCTTTATCTTAATCGTGCGATAATGTTCCGGCTGGGTGGACGTGAGGTGCACCGAGACGTCCGTACGCGAGATCGGATGGAAGGCGATCAGTCGTAGGCCGCGAATGTCCTTCTCCATCGGCTGCACCAGCTGAGAAGTTGGACTCGTACGCTGTATATGGGCATTACTTTCTACGTTCGGCTTCAAACGGAAGACGTAGGCGCACTATAAAATTATTACGTAAATTATTATGCAATGTTCATGAAATAATTGAAGACATCCATTATATAAATGTAAATAAGTGAATTATTCACCGTGGGCTGGAGACCGCGGATTCTGAAGTTGCCGTTCTCCTCGGTCGTGGCCTCCTCTTGGAGATTGGAACAGTTTCCTTGACCCTGAACCTCGACTAACAGACCGACTTCCGGCTCTCCGTTCAAGGACGTTACGGAGCCGTAAGCGCTATACGCGACTCGATTACCGAAAAGGTTAACTTTAACGGTCGCTCCCTCCACGACGTTGATCATCTTCGATGGCGGATCGAAGCGATACTCCTTCATCATGGGCCGAAGATAGTACTCGCCCGGAGATAGTGAATTAAATATGAACTTTCCGTCCTCGCCGGTTATACTGTTCTTGCGATAACTTTGACCACCAGACAAAGAAAGGAGCACACCCTGTGAAAAAGTATGGCGTTAGTTATATTTTTTTTCTATTATTTTGACAGTCTTCGAAAATACCTGCAACGAAGAGCTGTCAGCATGGTCAGAAACTTGCACGATAATCTCGGCCAATTTGTGCGCTAGAAAGACTCCCTTAGCATCAGGTCCAGTGATCACAAAACTCTCCTTCTCAGCTGTAACACTAATGACAAGCAATTATTATACAATTTATTGATAATAATAATAGAAAAATAAAATTACTCTCTTGACATATACCTATATTCAATTTTTCCATCCAAAGGGCCAACGCTGTAAGTACCATCCTTCTGTGTAACTAATGTCTGAATCGGAGACTCCTTGTCTTTTCCAAATATTTGAATTGTTACACCTTCCAATGGAGGAGATATTTTTCCGGCTATAATCTGAATAATATTTTAATATTTTTAACTATATGATATATATATCATAGTAAATAAACAATATATATATATATATATATATATCAATATATCATTATATATATATATATATATATATATATATATATATATATAGTTATTTTCTTACCTTTCCTAAATCACCGACGAAACTTGCAATGTCATTATGACAATCATTCACGCCAAAGATTTTTAAGGACGGTGGATTGAATAGCAAAATGTCAGATAGTGGAGTAATAGTATACATGTTTTCCGTTTTCGCCTTAAACTCAAATTCGTATTTGTATTCGTTGTCTTTTCTTATTAGTTTCAGTGGACCAATCCTATCCAAAAATAAATTAATGTAATAAAGATATATGCGTTCTGTCCAAAATCAAATAAATGCGACGCTAATGTTACTCAAGAATAATTAAGTAGAAAAAGATATCTGAAGAGGAAGACGACTTATTGAGACAAATGCTGGCCTACTTACGTGACGCTGTCGCTTGCGTCTTCGATTTTTACTTTGAGATTATTCTGCGCGGTCGTGCATATAATATTGCCTCTGTGAGTATGCTCGGTGGAATGCAGCAAAATCGGGGAAAGATTGCTCGTGTCCCAAATGTAGGAAGATTTCTCGTATACGTGACAACCTTTTGGAACAAAAGTGTACGCACCAGATTTAGGCACGCAGTGCCTCGTACTGCCTTTGCTCAAGGGTAGAGTGATCAGTTTCGTATTATTTGGTTCGAAGTATTCCACGGCGGTGTCGTGAGAAGATATGAAAGTGATGGAGAAGCCGGTCTGCTTGAACGCCGGCACTTCCGCCCGTTCCGACGTTATCGAGATTCTGTAACTGGGATTCTCCCAGCAAAACACATCGTTGTCGATCAAGATTTCATAGTGGCCGGGTAACACGTCCGTGAACTGATATTGACCATCTGCGTATTGAAAAACGACTTTACAGACGATAGGGGTAGCGTCATATCGAAATAAAAAGATATTACTGCAATAACAAATATGTACGATATTAATTGCTTAAAACCACAAGCTAACTGCCAAGCTTATTGCGAAGCAAATTCGATTTATGAAATCGAACAGATTATTTCTATTTTACAAAAAAAAAAAAAAAAAACATACTTGTTATTGCAGCTCGAATTATATTACACCGTTGAAAAAAATTCTACGCTAATTAGAGAGGATTTTCGGCTTACCTTTAGCTTGCATCGTCTTTATCGTAACTCCATCGAGTATTTTTAATGTGACAGAAGCTTGACTGCAATCTGTCCGTGGCAAACAATTTACCGTTCCTGTTAATGTGGCCTTCAATTGCAAAAAATTGACATCGGTAATTGATTGAGATGTCACATCAATCATTTGTTGCAGCGGATAAAATCTGGAAAAAGATAATGAAAAGTTTTCTATATAATTCGTATTATAATTTGATAAACACACTTGTTATATCCTGATTTATTTTTACTCACTGCAAGCCCTTAGTCTTCTCTTCCGTGCTCACAATTACGCTCAGCTGATACTTATCCGGCGCAAGATACACAGAGTACTCTCCCGTCTTCTCGTCGATGTTGAGCTCTTTGTAAAACGTAGCGGCCGTGTTCTGAACGGACAGTTTGCGAAAGTGCAAAGTCCCCTTCGCGGAGAGGGTTACTTTTCCCGAAACCTTATACGCCGAGGGTACAAACACCGGAAGTTCGGGCGAGGTCGGCGAGATTTTAACCGTTTTCTCGCTAAACTGTACATTTGCTGGAAGGAATAATTTGTCGATATAACTTCAATGAGTCATCTTGCTTAAAAAAAGTTCAGGTGAGAGAAATTTTACGTACCAGACTCCGCTCTGAGTGTATACTGGCCAGCTTTCATATTGTCCAATGCATACTTTCCATTTTTATCCGTGACTGCGATCTCTTTTTGCGACAAGAATATCTTCGCTCCGGGCAAAGGATCGCCATTCGTGGAGCTACGAACGAGGCCGCCGACCGTGAAGCCGGTTACCTTAAAATCTTGAGCGAGGATCACGCTGTTGTGGCCAACCTTGAAGGACAATTCCGGCGGTTGAACGTCGAATTTCGTTTGGGCGCCGGCGTAGTGCGGTACAAGCTTGTAATCGCCAGGCGACAAACTGGGAAATATAAATCTACCGCTATTGTCCGAAGTCACGTGACAAAGCGATTTCTCGGATTCGAAATCCTTAGCTATCGGCTTAGTCTCACACTTCTCCGCGAAACCGTTCTATGGGAAAAAAAAGGGAGAAAGTTAATCATTCATATAATTCTTATTAATGAAACATACCTTAGAAATTTTTTTTAAATTTAAACTGCTAAATATTGAAATAATGATAATAAAGAAAATAAGAGAAATCTTACGCCAGAGAGGATGAAGGATACACCAGCGACTGGGTCATTTTCACTGCTGACTTTGCCACTCACATCGTATCCAGATATCACCAGGCTACCGTCCACGAGTTCTGTGTTTCCCTCTTGTACAATCACTTCAACTTTACTTTTCTTTATTATCCAGCTAATAAAAATAATCGATTATATTCTCAGTTTGTAGATATCTTTTAAACTTGGAATAAATTTATCATTCATTATACACTTACATGGGATGAGATGCAACGAGCATGTACTTTCCAGGTTGAATGGGAGTAAAGTAAAATATGCCACCTTCCGCTGTTACTGTCGATCTAATAGGAACATGTTTATCGCTGTCTGCGTATAAGGAGATGGTAACACCCTTAGGACCAGAGTCAGTACCTAAACTAATTACCTAAAATATATAAAACAATCTATATTAATTGAATGACTTCTTCATATTAAATTTTTGATAGTTTATCTTATCATCAAATATAGAAGTCAAATAAGAATTATTCTTAAATTATTTATATCAAAAGATTAACATAATATTTGTTTTTCAGATATCTCTTTTCTTATGTTAATAACAGAAAGAGAAAAGTAATATTAATGTTAAAAGTAGTATTTAAGTAATACTTACACGTCCTGTAATACCAAATCCTTTAAATGTGAAGTTAATATCTTTTCCTTGACTGCAGTCATCTGTAACACCGTCTACATTCAATGTCACTTCCGTAGGATCAAAACTCCAGCCTCTAGGAGGATCTACCTAATGTATTAAAAGATAGACAATATTTGAAAAATCTCTTTTATAGTATATTATAAATTCTAGACAATATTAATCAATTTAAGATAACAATATTGTATTCTCTCCGCAATATTACAATCTGTCTCTCTTATATTCAGGATAGAAGAAATTTTTAATAATATCATTGTATTGAGAGACAAATTTAACTATGATTCTCTCTCTCTCTCTCTCTCTCTCTCTCTCTCTCTCTCTCTCTCTCTCTCTCTCTCACTAATGATAAATAAATTTTTATAGTACAGATTAGTATATTTATAGTATATTATAATATATTATATATATATATATATATAATGTATTATAATGTATAATTATAATTCGGTAAATGTATGTGTCACAACTATCGAGTCGAAAATGTCTAGTCAATGATGTTGTTGGCAACGGATGATGGTGCATCTTTCCAGCTTACCCTCAACGTGTATTCACCCTTATCGTACAGGGGTAGAAAGTAATAGCCGCTATTGGGCGCGCATTCGGTCTGATCCTTCAGACTGCCAGCCTTCGTGTATCTGATGACGAGTTTATCTCATGAATCGATGATTCCCAATCGGTCGTACCGGGATAACCTCTTAAACGAGGACGAGCATGAATACTCACAGTCTCACGTGCACCTTCGTAAAGTCGATGTCGGCGTGGCTCTTTAGAAAACCGCCGCATCCTAGAATATCCTGGGCGACAGATAACGTCGCGGAATAAGCGAGGAGGAAAATTAAGTTTCGCCAATTCGAAATCATGCCAATCAGCTGTTGCCGCATCGTTCGAATCGAGCCGTCTGCTTTAACGAGATCAAAGGAAGACTCCATCTGTCAGATCTGAACTCGTGCAGTTATCGCGGGGCGATTTCTGTAATAATCTAATTAGTAATTCGAGTCATCGCGAACAATAATAACGTAATAATTTGTAACTTATCCAACGGACACACGAGACCCGGCGATAGTATTCGAGGTTGCAACGCGCATGTGTAATTCTTCTGGAACAGGAACAGTCCAGCTGATTTCTTTTAGGTGTTCTCTTTTACAGAAGCTCGATTCGTCTTATCGAGCGAGATGAAATTATTGTCCGCGAATGTATGTACATGTTTATCTGTCAATGTTTTGTAATATTTAAATATCTCGTTCGATATTTCAAATGTATCTTGTAACAAATAATACACAGTTTTACAGATTCTGAAAACTGTGACGCCTAGAAATCTCATCTTCGTAAGATTACGGAACTCTTTGTTTACCTTAATCTTGCTAAAATCGAGTAATCGCACAAGCAACGTGATGTTTCGTAGGAACTGATATTCTAATTTAACCAAAAATCTTTATGCCTGTAAGTAAAAAAAAAAATCAATCTGTCAAAAAAATATATATATTCAATTCTAAAATAATTAATTGACTGGCTTAATTGTTTTACGATTTTAGAGCAGACATTCTACGGTCATAATGGTGAAAATAGCGCTGCAGATCACGTGCAGACTCGACAACATCGAGGAACTGAGGCCCTCGGAATCCGAATTCAGATGGTGCCTGAAGTTCACTTGTTGCAACTGCGGTGAGACGTCAGACAAGTGGAACTACGTCTGCTCGGACGACCTGGTACGTCCGACGGTCCGTGGAAGCGGCGTCAATCACTTCGTGAGCAAGTGCAAGCTCTGCTCGCGGGAGAACTCCATGACGATAATAGAGGACTCCGTCGAATCCTTCACCGAGAACGATCAGGGACAGTTCAAGACGATTGTCGTATTCGACTGTCGGGGAATAGAACCCTCCGACTTCTCCGCGAGAGAGGGATGGGTGGCCAAAGCCACGGGTGGTAAGGAGTTCGACGAGATAGACCTGAGCGAAGGTGAATGGGAGGATTACTGCGACAAGATTATGCAACCTGTTGGAATATACGAGATCAAGCACAAGTTTGAGAGAATTAAGTAGATACGCTTAATGGGTTTTGAGTATATGTATACAGCAGATACGCATTTCAATTGCCTAAATTTTCCAAGAATTGCTTTCTCGTCACTCAATGAAATAGAGCGATGTATCTATTTAGTGTAAATATGTAAAAATACATATTAAGATTACGATTTTCACGCTTCTTTAGCATTTATTATGCGTATATAATTAAAACTATATATAATGTTGTATAATGTATAAAATATATTAATATAAAATTATAATCTCGTTGGATTTCATTGGATTGTGTTAATCTTTGGGCTACGTAGAGTCCATATTTGCGATTTCCATCAATAAGGCCTCTTTGTGTGTATCTGCGCCTGTAATTAATAAATCAATGTCAGAAAAATAATTTAAATCAAACTTCATCAATCATATAATGGATAATAATTTTGTTGTACCGATTCTATAGAAAATTGTATCCTGTTCATGCCTCTGTATATAAATTTAAGCATATCACTAAATGTGCACATTTATTTGAAATAGACGCAAGTTATTTAACATGCATATGTAAACGAACATAGCTTGCGATATATGTTGTAGGAATTACTGCTTTTTTTTTTCTTTTTTTAGTAAAGAATATTATAATTTTTTTTATAACTTGAAATATTTTTCCTTTTTATACATAGATAGTGTGTACTACTGAGTGACAATATCTTATAACGAAAATACCTTTCGTTCTCTCTTTTATCGAGGTAAAGAGTAAAAGCAGAACCAATCCAACGACATAATATAATTTATTCATAATCATATAAAAAAAAACCATTTTATTTCATAAATGGCTTAGTACACAAGAGATGTTGTTTGCCAACAATAATTCCACTTTTCCTCCAAGCACGTTCTTAATATGATTGCATATTACATATTACCCTGCGTAATTAATCGAATGACCAGTGTGTGTCACTTTGTAGCAGGGGCACAATATTCGGAACCGTGCGGATTTTTACCGATTTTCACAGATCGATCCAGACAATAAACTGCCTCTTCCAGCGTCAAACGCAAACTGCATTCTTGGAATGTCGATGCGAAACCGCATGAAACTCATCGAACTTATGACAACGCGGTATATTAATTCGTCTTACGATTATAAAAGTAAAGCATTACTTGGTTTAAAAATTATGTTTTCTCTTTATATACAGTTTCTTTTTTTTTTCACGTATAAAACTCTCGAACAACTTTCCCCACTTAACGATAGTTAAGCCTATCGCGTTAAGACTTTCGTTCGAAGTAACTCCCGCGATCCCGTCTTCACAATAAGCTATATAAAAACGAAAAATCACGATCTTCGAATGGAAATCATCGAGACGTACGTAGGAAAATGAATTACAAATCGCGATTCAGAAGAAATTGGGGGGAAAAAATAATGTTTGTGTGTGTGTGACTTCGTTTACTCGATTGCCTAATGCACTAATGCTACTGCCACTATACTTGTCTAATGCTTTCATCATTTACTACGCTTCCTAATATCTAACACAAATAAATATATCGCGCGCGCGTCTTACAATATCCGTCGTTTCTCGGAGAATCTTTAACATATAAATCACATGTATAAGTAACCACTAAAAATTTTTAATCTAACAATCGATAACACTATCAGTCTATTCTCACAAAAATATCACTATGACCGAAAATATCGACGATGTAACCAGAGTCTAAAATTCCGAAATCACAATTCAACGAAATTCAACGAATAAATAAAAACAAACTTTTAAAACATTGCATTAAAATAAATATATTCTTTGCTTGTTTAAAACTAGATTAATTGTTTGAGTCGCTTAAGAATATAAAATCTTTAAAAAAAGAAAAAGAAAACAATATACAGATACATAAATTTGTTGCGAATGCTGGAATGCTGAAATATTTGACTCTGGCTCATATGGAAGATTTGTAATCCGCTTGACGTAACTCGAACAATTATCCTACTAGCAAATCCGGGTCCTAAAAACGCTTTAACCGTGATCCTCTAATATTACGAATATTCATCGCTGCGTGCTTTTTTTTGATCGGTTAAACGATTCTAATCTACTATCTAGCTAAGCTATCGTCTTTGGTATACTAATCTGAGGGATGCTTACTCTATTCGGAGACAAATGCGTATGATCATTCACTGGAGAAAATCTCGCTTCCGGGGATACGAATATCGCATAGAAATAGGAACATTATGAGTAATATGTGTAAGATAATTAGTTATGATGTTTCTTTTGCGATGAGGAACGATTATCTTCGTTCTCTTGTGTGAAAAATAAGTGATGTTTACAGTTGAAGAATTGGACACAATCATGAAGGAGGAGAGCATAGTATAGCTTCTTGCTATATATACGTATATATTATATCGCTGATATAATATATACGATGGAAAATCCCTCCCCTTAAGATTGCTTCTTGCATGATTATGTCCAATTAAGTTCAAAGCGAAAGGGATGCATACGTCATATACTCTGCGACAGATTAAGTTGAAAGAAACGAGAGCGTCGCGAAAAGGAAGCCTTGATTCACACACATTTTGACCTGGAACACGTTGAATTTTAGTCTCTTATTATTATTTCTTCTATCATTTCATATGTTCATCGCTTTTCCTGGCTTGTTTATTTAATTTAATTAACCATTCGAGCCTCCATTTTTTATATTTTTATGAAATATTGATAAAAATTAGTCATATCCATCCAGATGATTAGATGCGTATTTTACTTAACGAGCCTACATATGAGGAATTTATGTGTCTCGATGAGGCTCAAACAGTCAACTAAACAAGTCAGTATCGCTATGTCAGTCAGCGCTATCCTTTCCCGACTGCGCGCTTCGATCAGGATTGGGCCATATTCATTGGGCATGTATCGTGTATTTAATTTATGTTTTCCCCTAATGTCTAAATGGATTATATAAGTTTTAAATTGTGCCTATCCGCTACTAGTGCTTCAGCTAAATCCGTGATTCTCTAAATCGGTTAGATGGATATACGCTAAATATCTATGCGCTTCTTTTGATACTGGTATATTATTCGTTCGCACGACTTACTTTTGACGTTTCTTTTTTTTTTACGATTTTTCACTGTGTTTCTTTGTTCTTCTTAAAACATATCAAAGACAGACACCCGTGAATAGACCCGTTTAGATGTTAATAGTGTAAGCTCAATCCTAGAACGCTAATGGGGACTGTCAGGGCCTAGTGCAGTTTCGAACTAGTACGTGCTATTCCTTTTTTCTTTTTCTTTTATAGCTATTGCAAATTTCGTAATAACATACTAATGATCGATATAATGTTACACTTCGCATTATTTATTTTAAAAAAATGTCAATTATAGTAATATTAATATATAGTAGTAATAATATTAATCACTATTATACGATTATTTAGTAATATATTTAATTATCAATAAAATTCCACATTAGCGTTTCAGGACAAATCTAATGACGATCCGTAAAAATTTCTCATTTTAGAAAATTTCGGAGCGAGCATACTACGACGATAGATCGAACGATGAGAGTCGAGCTAGCGAGAGCTAATCTAAAGCGGCAACCGAAAGTCGGCCTATCTGCACGAAGTTGCAAACTAAAAGACGAAAGGAAAGTTCGTGAGAAATGTTAATTGCTGCGTGAAACGAACAACAAAGTGGAACAATGCCCAGCGAGGATACACGACATTCTCAATTTCGATTCATTCTTTCTTTTTTCCTTTCTCTCTCTCTTTCTCACACATACACATCATGTAGACGGACAGAAAAATAGAGATTTAATGTGCGCACCCGCACTCAGCCGACCACGGGGTATCGTCGAGCCCGAGGAGGATCGCGTGTCATTGTAATAATTCGGTATTCGGCGCGCATGGAGAAAACGCCGTATTTGATCAATAACTCCTCGCAGCGCGCGCGGCGACTCGACCAATCGCGGATTCGCCGCCAAAGACAGGACTCGTAACTTCGATCCTGTCCGGTGTTCCATCTTTTTCCTCGAGCGAGGAGTAAAGCGAAATGTCATAAATTCCTCAGTCATGATCGCGCGGCATGATAGACCGGAAACGAATCGGCCGGTTAGCTTCTTCAGGGCAGCTCGTCGGTCAACAGGCTCGTCGGCTCCAGACAAGTTTGCTTCAGGGTGGCTGATTGATCCTCGAGACTGCGCTTCAGACCTTCTATAGTCTGCATCAGCATCTGCCGTCGTAGCTGAGACAGCTGATGCTGGAAGAACTGCGTATCCTGGACGTTGTTCGCGTTCGCCTCGGCCGCCAGTCGTTCCTGTCGCAATTGCGCCATCTTCTCCTTCAGAGATCTTCTCGAGTCATCTATGCGTGCACAAAAATTATTTCATAAATAATATTCATGGAGAAACATCTTCCAGCTATGGTAGATCAATTAAATTTATATACTCTGTTTAGCTCGAAATGAGACACTCAACGCGTAATTTTAAAAGTTGAAGTAGAAAAATACTATAATAAATTACAAATGTTAATCAACCTGTTTGAAATAAAATGAGAGAAGATAAAATTGGAGATAGTTCATCTGATTCTAATGGACAATGAAACGCAATGCTTCTATTAATTACTGTTTCGTTGTGAATCAAATCAAATTGAATGAATTACATGTTAAAATATCTGATATATCTATCATCGAATAATACATAAAAATATTAATTAATATCATAACAAAAGAAGGAAGTGTTTCTTCGAGAGATATAAGAGAAACATTCACCAGTATCATCGGTCGCTGTATCGCCGTCAGAGTTTCTCAGCATAATATGTTCGCCCAGTGTCTTTTGTATTCTGCCATATGTTGCGCTTCCGGCATACACCTTCCTTTTCACCGGTTCGCTTTGCGGACAATAAGAAGAACCTTCTTTAATGGGGCCCATGTCAATTGACCTGCAAGGCATTTCTCTGTTACAAACAATCGATGTGTGATTACGTGTAATCAATATACTTCGGTATCTCAAATTATTTATTTTTATTGTTATAAAACATAAATTAATAACAATTTCACGATAAAGTAAGGAAGAAAGCAATCTTTTCAGACAAATTTCTTCCAAAACTAATGAGTAGCTTTTAATTTAAAAAAGAAATATGTCCACTTTTCCAATTTTAAACTACAGTCTGGAAATTGTTCGAGATTTCATCCAAATAGTTACAAATAGTTACCTGAAGGTCATCAACGGAGCCCTTCGTCTCACGTCACACTTCTCCTCGGAATCCGACGAGCTAGACGTTACACCCTCCTCCTTCGTCGATTCTCTCGCGGCGCGAAACTCCTTTCTACCTCCGGCGAGAGAGGAGCTCATCGCGTTCACGTGCGTCTTATCCCCATGAGAGTTCCTCATGTCCACCGCATCCAGCCTCGGTCCGCCGTTGCAGTTCAAAGCTACCCGAGGCGATCTGTTGCCGCATTCCTTGGGTTCTGGATCACCGCCATTGCGCGCCCGATGCATCTGATGATGCATCAGGCTTCTATTGGGCGAACTCTGGGGCGTCGTTCTGCGCAGCATCGCCGGCGAATCCGGACACTTGGACAGTTCGTGTTGCCGGAAGGCGGGCGGGGAAGGCTCCTTCGGTGCGAAAGTCCCGACCGGCGAGTTTCTCCCCATGAATCGATGGATCGGCGAACACGGCTGAGCGAATTGCCGCTTCGGACTGGTGTGCTCCAGATCCCGAATGCTACCGCTTTGTAGCTCCGGCTGGGAATTGCGGCTCTTGGATAGCGCCAACTCGATGTTCAGCTCCGTGTTCTTGATAAGCTCGACGCGCTTGTTCGCGAGGCCGTTGTGCAGTTTGCGCGACGGCGACGGTATGCACAGCGACGACGGGTTCTGATGCTTCTGCATGCTCACGAGGATGTTCTCGGCCTCCAAGATGAGTTCACGATACTTGCGATCGGCCTCTTTATCCGCCTCGATCAGCGCGAGCTCCGACGCGAATGTAGTCATGTACGTGTTGCCGGCCACATGGCGCCGTACTATGTTGCCGTTTACGTAGCTCACCTTGAAGAGGAACAAGATAATGTAATCTAAGACCTAAAATAAGGCATCATTTCAGGAGTTTAAAATTGGAAAAAAAAACAGAAAAATCTAATAAATTAAGATTTCTTAGTTAAAAGTAAACGAGAATGTGTGTGTGTGTGTGTGTGTGTGTGTGTGTGTGTGTGTGTGTGTGTGTGTGTGACACGAATTGAATTTGGATCTTACTGAATTCGATCGCCTCTTCACGATCTCGTTCTCGATCACAGAAGGTCTGACGACCGACGAATTGTCGTTCAGTCTCATCGGCGAGAGATTCTTGTTGACGTCGTGCTTCCTGCGTCGCAGGCACATCGGCGTTCCACCCACGCTTCTACTGCCCTGATTGAATCCCGAGTTCTTCAGTAGCATCCTCTCCACCAGCACGCGATTCAGATTCGCCGTCTCGTCGTCGCATCGGTCCAGAGCGGGCTTGCTGCGACGCTGCGATATCCTCTTTTTGCGTTTCTCGCTCTGCTTATCATCCGTCTTCTTGTGTCGCGCGCTCTGTCTCTTCGCGCTGGCTCTCGCATTCGCGTTTCTGACAATGTAACAGAGATAAATGATGTAATCTAAGTATCGTACGGCAGATGGAAAACGACAAGAAATAAGAAATAGATTTATTTTATTTTATTTTATATTATTTCTTTCTTAATCCATGCCTTGCGGCCTTGAATGGCTTCCAGTTTATACATCTGTAATTTGAATATAAATGTGAATAAGTGTCATTAAGTGTAAAGTTACAAATCAAATCAAATAAACTTTGAAGCTTATCATTCAAAAATTAAAATTAAAATTAAAGATAAAAATGAATGAATGAAAATAAAGTGAAAAGTAAAGTGACGTTGCAATTGAAATTGAAATTGAAAATTGAAAACTGAAATTAAAGTTACACTAAACCGAATTTAATTTAATTTAATTTGAATTTAAACTAAACTAACTAAACGAAACAGAACTATAAACTAAACTAAACGCGTTAATCAAGTTACCTACTTTAAGAAAGAAATAGATCTTATTAATTTGGGAGGAAACTTTCAAGGAGTTCACCTCTGAGAACCGATCTCGTCCTTGTTCCTGCGCTTGAGAATGGACTCGCGGAGTCTGGTGCCGCGCCTGTTGAGTTCGCTCGTGAAGGCGAAGTAGGTACAGTGACCGGTATTGGGAAAATGGCCGGCACCACCGCACTCCAGATTGTCCAGGTCGAGAAACGAGCCGTTGTCGATGTAATCGAGCTCGTCGTTCTCGAAAGGATCGTTCTCGTCGCCGCCGTCCTGGCCGGTATCGATGTCCGACAGCGAGTCGATGTAATCCTCGCAGTCGGTCGGATCGCTGTCCGACAGGATGTCCGTTTCCTTCTCGTACACGTAGCTCTCGTCGAACTTGCCCATCATCTCGTTCAGGGTGATGTCGTCCTCGGACGAGCGCGCGCTACGCGTCACCGAAGATGCCGAGGAGCTGCTGCTGCTGGCTCGTCGTTGCAAGGATAGAGGGATCTTGGGTCGAAGGTCCATGCTCGATGTAATCCTCCAGTTTTGATTGATCCTGAGCGCGAGACACATCGTAAGACTCTCATTGTATTCGAATTGTGGACTACTTTTTTTTGGGGGGACATGTAAATGTGTAAATATAAAGATTGAATTCGAGTACATTAATTAAATTAATTAAATTCTAGTAAAAGAGAAGAAAAAAAATAGTTATGTACATAAAAAAATGGATTGATTTTATTTCGACTCTTATCTTTGTTCGCTTCATGTTTGATTTACGATTGTGTTAATCTAGTTTAGTTTTTTATTTATAAATCTTAAATGCCCGAGAGTGTGTAAAGTCATCTATAAAAGAGATAAAGTTTGAAAGTTTGACATTTTAATGACTTAAAATTTTATCTTGTGTTTCGTACACACGAAAACAATGTTATTGAGATACGCGCGCTCGGTGTATTAAACTAAATGAACAGATCATAATCAATGCAATGATATGTGATGATATGCGCCGATAATTCATGCAATCGCGCGATATTTATTTCCATACAGAATATGTAATGATACGCGTAATGCGATTTTAAGCGAGTGTGTAAGTTGTAAATGTACAATTATAATAAAATACACGCGCAATTTGCTGATAGTAATAATCGTATTGCGAAAGAGGAATTATCGATCGATGACATCACGCGTCATCCTAGGTTAATTGTGAATTAAAAATTAAATTTGGCGTATGTGCGTGTGCATATGTTTGAAAGAGAGAATCAGCTTGCTGTACGAATCCACTCTCTATCCTCGCGATTGCGCGCTGGATCGGCGAATAAAAGGTGGTTTCATGATTTTTTTTTTCATGTCTCGCAAACTTTTCTAATCGCTAACTTTCCCTTCAAGTACATCGCCCTTGCTTCGATCAGAAAACTAGAAAAGCCAATGGATTTAGGAAAAGAACTCGAAGACGATCTACGAAATGGCTTTCCATCAACCAGCAACTTGTACAATTACAAGTTTCTCCTATGAAAAATCGGATTAATTCTGAGGCCAATGATACACAGCTGTAGAAACGCATCAAATTTTTATTTTCTTCACGTGTTTTATCTTTCTTATTTAATCATTTTTCATTTTTGCGCTTCTATTTCTAAGGAAATAGAACAGATCATCTCATCCGAATATCTAATTAATTGTCGCAATAATTATTTTCCAATTTAATCGATATCCAACATCCTAGTTTAAAAAGAAAAAAAAATCACTTACGGGCTTCGACCTGCGCTGAGGCTCTCCTGACGATGCTCCCTCCTGCCCTGAGACTCCCTGCCGTTGTTCAGGTTCAGGTTGACGTCGCTGGCGCTACCGGAAGACTCCGTCAGCTTCAGGCCGGAGCTGCTGCTGCTCTCGTCCCGGGCGTGTCGCGACTTCAGGCCGTTCGTGCTGGAGCCAGACGAGTTGGCCGACAGCCAGGGGTTCGTCCGGATGCGGGAACGTTCGCGGGGCGATTGCACCGGCGGCGAGACCAACGGCGGCGGTATCGACGAAGGTACAGGCAGGTTGTTTCTCGACGAGTCCGCCGTATAGGACTCCGTTCTACGATGCGAGCTCACTTGCTGCCTCGGTTGCTGCTGCGCCTGCTGTTGCTGCCTCGGACTATGATTCGTTTCCGTGTTCTGTCGATTCGATACGCGAGTAGAAATTTAGAAGGAGCTTGGAGAGGATGTAGGGAGAAAAGCATTTCATCAAGCTTTTATAATTGGTTTCTGAAGATAGAGAGACGAAAGATAGGTTTTTAAAATTGTGTTTCACTTATATTAGTGAAATCGGTTGTCATTTCTTTTTAATGAGATAATGCATATTTATGGGTATATCGTTAGTGAACATAGTGATTGGTTTAAAAAAAAATATATTGCGGGAATCGATAGTATTATTATTGACGCGAGAAAAAAAAACATCTGATTCGTTTAATTTAGATTGCATTTCGAATTAAAAGAGATACCGAAAGGAGCGAGTTTAGTAAACCTTTCTCCGCTAAAGTATGTTATACGAATCTTCACTTGTGGAGAGACTATTCTCTCGTCGTTCTTCGTGAAAAAGTGTTCGAAAATTCATTCATGCAAACCTCTGTTTAGAGCCGCGCCTTTATATTTGTCATCCTGTTCGCGTATTCTCGCCTTCACCGTCAATCTAGATCGCAAACTCGATCGTTTCTCTCTTCTTTGTGCCGAAACGAGGGGTTGCCGACACACAGTGTGCAACGCGCAATCGATCACAGCCTTGAGAGGAGGAAGGATTCATTTTTCATCCCCGCCGACCATTAACTCCCGATATCCTGGCGCACGTTTCTGAACGACAATAATGCATCGCCCTTTCTCGAGTCGCGTGACTCGTCGACGAGAGAGCGAATCTTGAGAAAAAGGCAAGCGAGAACGACGAAGTAACGTTTCTAGAATTTCTCACCACTGTGTTCGCGGCCGCATCCTTCCGGAGGAGTACGACAATGCGGCTAATAAATATCTTTCCCTGACAAATTGCAATACGTGATCCATGAAGGAAGGTGGGTCATCTGTTGTTTGTTTCTCAGACAAGCTCGCGCCTCGCGTTAACCCTTCTGTTAATGAACGGGTATCCGGGTACCCGAGCAATTTTAAATATATATATAAAAAAAAAAAACGCGTCGAAACTTTTCCCCGCCCGAAACAAAATACAAGGAATTTTCTTTATATTCGGAAACCTCCTAAAATATATAACGGGAAAGAATGTTCGATGCTTAGCAGCTGGCTATAAAGAAATTGTCCAGGGTGTCTACTCAAATCTTGTAAAAAAATTCCCTGATCTTCCAGGTATTTTCGTTCAAAATGGAAAGGTGAAAAATTATGAAAATTATTGACAGAAGGGTTAAATTCACCGAAAGGAATTCATAAGCCTTGTTGTTGCAGTCTACCTCTCTCGGACCTAGTATGTATTGCGACGATAAACGCTATTCCAAAATGTATACTTCCTGCTCGGCGAAAGAGGCCGGATGTCGTTGAACTCGCGGCTTCAAAGACTCCGTCAGCGAACAAACGCACCCTCGGAGACCTCGCGCGCGGGGGATGTATCTGAGCGAAACGACGGTAATCTCGCGCGACGAACTCGAGAAGCGCATTTACTTTCAACCTATAAACTATTTGAGGGAGGCTGAAAGGAAACGCGCAGCGTTTGACGGAGAAGGGCACATCTTGTGTGAATACGTTATATCAAGGCATCTCGAAACTTGCCGATAGTACTTTTATAATCAAGACCTGAATTGAAATTTTACCAAGTAAAATCGCCGTGTAATAAGAAGCCAATTTCTTCTAATTTTCTTAAATTTTTATAATTTAATTATTATAGTTTTTATAATTTTTTTAATAATTTTTTTATAATTCTCAGGAATACTTCGAATCTCTCTTTCCAAATTGATATATTTGAGACAAGGCTTGTTAAGGGACACTAAGCATCTTTGATGCGCAAAACGAGACAAGTATAATTAATAAAATATTTTTAAAAAATTTTATAATATTCTAAGAGGATAGAGAAAATCATTGTAACCGTAAATATAATAAAGAAAAAATTATCCTCTTTCTAATGAGGAAAATGTAATAATAAGGATAAGTATAATTAATTTTTTCTAAGTTATATACATAAGTGGAAGAAAAGGGTCACAGCTAAATTTACATATTTAAATTAATTTGTAGATTAATATTTCTGATTGCCAAATGTTATATCAGTTATAACTCTATTGTCAACTCAGGTCTCTGTTATGTAACTCTGCAACTTATGATAACGATGCACTTACTTTGTGCGGTGTGCTCGTTCGTACTTCCGGCTGACCGTTGTCCCTGGTCATGTTCGTCGTGCTCGCGGATGACTGCTCCCTGTCTTCGACTCTTCCATTTCCCGATGCGCCCGGTGATAGATTCCTGGCGTCGCCCGGAAGCCTCTTCGCCCTGGCCTTGTTATTGTTGTTATTGTTATTGGTGGTGATGGCGGTGGCGACGGCGACGGCGGCGGCGGTGGTGTTCGCACCGCCGTTTCCGTTGCTCTGGAAGTAGTGGGTGCCAGTCCTGATGTTGATGTAGTATTCGGGGGGGAAACTGGTGCCGGGCGAGGTACCATCGGTCGAATAACCGGTCGAGTACGCGCTCTCCGGCGAGGAGAGGCTCACGCTTCCGGCGGTCCCGCCGGAAGTGCCGGACGAGGTGGTCACGGTCGCCCCGTAGCCGCCCCCGTGCAACCGGATACCGTCCACGTTCTTCGTCGGTGAGTCTATCGGATGTACCTGGGAAGAAGATTAAGATTTCTCTGTGAATCGCGATTTTGATTTTTTTTTTTTTTTTTTGTCGATTTGTCGAATACAATTTTTTCAGTAAAAAATCCTTTAGTTCGTATACAATATCTAATATATACATATATAGTATATAAGTATCTAATAAATACATGAAAAATGCCGATTACTTTTCTAAAATTATTTTTCTATATTTTGCAGATAATAACATTGATCGCATATTTGTTATATGGACAAATTTTATATTGATTCATTATATGTATACGTTATTATTATTTATTATAAGTAATAAATATTGAGATTTCCCATAAAACTTGTCAATTATTTAAACTAAAGAAATATAAGAAAATATTGACTCCAAGAATGTATGGCTCCAAAAATAAATACAAATCTACATATGTTATATCTTGAAATATACAAAAAGTACTTTTATTAAAAGACAGATTTAAAAAAACTAAAAATATTTTTTGAATTCTTCAGAGTTTTCATTCTCTATATCACAGATATATTTATATTTATATCTTACAAATTTAAAACTAAAGTTACCAAATATTAATAACTCGTAGAGAAAGTCTCGCGTATAAGAATAATAATTTGGAAGATACGACACAATAAAGGGAGAATTTATGTATAACGCGAATTCATAAATTTTCAATGTCTCCTCCTGTGTTAATGCACAGTTTCGATAAGGCAGCCATCCGCAGACTGCATAAAGCTCGAAGATATTGCAACGGATGGCGCGAGAACGAGGGCGACTCTGCCTTGCCAGGGTGTGTCGAGCAAAGAATACTAAACTCTTTTTCCACCAGCCTTAACGATAAGCGTCGAGGTGCCCTACCCCCCTCCTCCTCCTCCCTCCCTCCACCCCTTCCCAGGAAAGCGCCGACGTAAGGGTCTGTTAGCGGAGAAACGCGGACGAGCGTAACGAGCGAACGCTGGCAAGCAGTAGGAAAATAGGGGAAGCACTTCGCGAACTAGTTTGCCGATAATGACGACGAGTCCGGCGCGAACGTGCGCCTTTCAAACATACTTCAGAATCTCGCAACGATCGCGACTGGAGCAATTAGTGCTAGTCTATCGACGTAAAACATGTGCATCCCGTATAAATCTATAAAAATGTTGAAACGATGTAAAAGTTCAAGAATCTCTGAAAATTCTCAAAAATCGCCAGAAAATTAAATTTCATTGATTTATATTCGAGTTTTATTGATTGCGAATTTGCAACGACTCCTTTAGAAAAAAATGTGCTTTTCGGTGTAAGAAAAATTTGAAAAAGTCTGTGTTGGATATAAACTGTCGTACCATATTATACGTAAAACAAGACGAAAAGCAATAATAAGGGAAGTGTGCCTAATATAGGATTCATTTTTGAAATCTCATATTTGAACAAGCTTTTGTTTAAAAAATAAAAATTGAATAAATCACAAAATTTTGCACGGACTTCTAATTGTAATAAATAAACAAAACATTTTCGATAATATAATCCATTTTTTTTAAATAGAAGTGTAAAAAATGATAATTTCCGATATTGAGCACACTATGTTTCTAATATCGTACACTTCATTCAACTTTTTAAAGGCTAGATTATAGAAAAAAAAAAACATTAGTTTTAATTCATCAAAATTGTTTATTGTATTATCAATATATAGAAAAATTCCAAGTAAAAAAAACCTTTTAGAAAAACGTCAGTCCCATAAAAATAGCACACAAATTTGGTAAACAATAATTCAAACACAAAATACACAAATAAATTTCAAAATAATACAAAATTTAAAATCATGACAGATTAAATAAACTAAAGTTACATATTATTAAATATCAATATCAGTAAGTATACGATATTAGGCAAGTATTCATGAAAAAAATATGGATGTCCGAAGAATACAAAAGTCTACAACTTAACTTTTATTAATGAAATTAAAAGACTATTAACATACAGACTGCATATATGTTAAGAAAGAAATACCTTCACGTATCTCTTTATTGAAAACATCTGTCTAATAATTTACACCGACAAACTAACTACTTCGTTCACAACTAGACTAACGTTATACTGCACAAAGGAGAAGCAATTAAGACAGTTTCCAAGAGAATGCAGCATTTACCAGTAGAGAAATACAAGTGTACGATATTAGGAAGGTGTGCGATATTGGGTTCATTGTCAGTTATCTTAATAATTAGATTTCGTAAAACATCACGCTTGAAATTTAAAATAAACTTATGAAACAATCCACGATAAAAATTATGGAGATCGTCAGAGATTTATAGACATCCTAGGACTGTTTCGTAAAATGACGGACGAATCTACTCACCTGGTGCAAAGCGGGCGATCTGTTGGCGCTGTGGCTCCTGGGAGAGTTGCAGTTCGAGTCGAATCCCTTGTCGCCCTTCTTCCGTTCCTTCTTCTTCTTCGATCGCACGATGTGTGCCTCCATCCACGTGCGCAATTTCGTCCCGAACATGTTGCACACGAGTGTCGGCTAACGGAGCGGCGCCTCGTCGAAAATGCTCAAGTGGATAGAGGACCCCTTCTCACGACTGTTGCCCGCAGAACCAACTGCGATCGCGTTATTTGCGCGCCCAATTCGAGCGCTCCATTTCACGGTGAAACAGGACTTCTGCAACGAAAGCGCTCGTTCAATCTCGCTTCGAATAATTGCAAAAAAAAAGTCAGAAATACGGAGAAAAGTAGAGTATATTTACAAAAATTGTAAAAATGTTCTAGAACGTGGAAAATTTTTATCTGCGCCGCAAAAGAAAGAGTTGTAATGATTTAATAATTTAAATTATTTTAAATTATTTAAAACGATTTATTACATTTATATTTATTACAATTACTATTAAAACGTCATTGGCGTAATTGCGCTCGGCGTGATCGCCCCGATTCGATTGATTAATCATTACACAGACAGATGATCCACCTCGGTTCTCTCGTAGATCACCGCGGGACTACTATATTACAGCCTCGCGTTACACCGGCTATTTACACACGTGCCTCTCCTCTTACACACGTGTTCCCCCCCTTTTCTCTCCTTCGGATCATCAATAATACCGCCTCGCGGTAGCAGCAGCCACGTATATACGAGTAGCTCCTCGTGTAACAAGTAACGTACTAACAAGTAGCTCTACCTCGCTTTCGCGCAATTTTTTCCCGGCCCTAACAAACGCGAACAAACAATGCGACAAGCCGCACCATTCCACCGTAACAATAAATCTATGACCGAGAATACACACATGCTCTCTCGAATGTAAACTCCCGTATCGCGAAGCGTGGATTTATGCGAGATGGCTGGTGGAAAAAAAAATGTCCCAATCAATCTCGTTTCAATGCCAACTTTCGACGCTATTCGCGGCAAACACGGAGTTCAACGCGCACGTCTTTTCAAGATTTTACAACAAGAATTTAACGAATAGATTTTGGCGGGATATTTTTGACGATGTTAGACTTCGAGTAAAATCTAGAAATTTATTTTCGGGCCTAGAAATTTCGGAGATCTATGCGAAATAGATTTTTCTCTTCGCGTTTCTTCTAGTTCGAGTCGAGTAAAACAGCTGACTCTTCGACGGTTCTCATTACGACCAGTACGGTAATCGGCGCGCTAAATTTAATTAGGAACCGGCTATCAGACCCCGAGCAATTTAACGGACTGGATAATTAATGCGTCACGTGTTCGAGGAAGCTCTGAAACGATTTAATCCCTTTCTGGTATCACTAGAAACAAGTGTACAAAACTTTTCTGGCAATTGCAATTTTGATAAAAACGTTAGAAATTTACGTGGAGAACGAAATACTGTCGATCAGGATCGAAAAGTCGAGGAAAACCGAGCAATGTAATTCAACAATTCCAATTAAAGTTTCTCTCGTTTTTGAATTTAAGTTTTAAAACCGGGATTAAAGGTTGTCTAAATGTACGACGTGTAAATATAAAAGGATTCTTTATTTTTCGTGATTTTAAGAAATCTGTCCTCTTACAACCTTATATATTTATAATCAATTATGCTAAGCGAGTCTTATGCCTGCTTCTGTTTATGCCTTCGACGTTTCAAGGAGACGCGCGAATTTACATAAACGCGGTCTGTAAGACCGTAGTTTCGGGCATGATTTTGGAAACTCAAAGGCAGGGTGATCTCCTTATGGAAATAAGCGGATCGGCGATGTCGTCAACTTTGAAGAGGCATCGTCGAAAACGTATTACGTGCACCGGCTGAGTTTTAATCAGGGCTTTTCGTCGTCGCCCCGAAAGTTTTCGGAGAAGACGGGACGTGATAAAAAAAGAAAAAAAAATATTAAACGCATCTTTGGGTCGCGAGCTTTTTGAATCTTATATACAGCATTAGTAGCGATAATTAAACTGCGTGCGGTTGACAGATTTTGCGAGGCATTAAATACGCGCGATTACGTAACGTCGTCGCAAACGTTCTGCTTTCGCCTTTTTCAACTTAAAAGCGAGTTGCATGTCATCTTTTATAAATATCTTTCTTCCGTTTATGCATTTGCTTGCTTTTATATAGCCTCTCTCGTACTTGTATAAATATTATTAATACTTTAGTACCTTTTACGTTGTCGGGTTAGTCTCTTTTTATCCCCACCCTTCCTACTCTCTCTCGTTTGCCTTATCATTTTTTTTTTTTTTTTACTAAATGTACTATTTCTGTAATCTACTCTTACAGTAGTATAATAAAATTAATATATATTCTCCAATCGTTACAAGTCTCTCTTATCACGCGCCCTAATGTCCTAATATCTGCGCTAAAATCATCCGCGAAAAAGAGATTTCTCGTATCTTCTTTGCTCTATTTCTCGAGATAAATTATTTCATCTATTTTCTCCCAGAGAATCGACTTTATTATACATTTTTTATTCATCCGCATCATCTACGGAACAGACGTGATCTCTTCCGCGACGAGAAATCATCTCACATATGTCCGTTATATATTTTACAAACATATCTCGTCGCGATATACGATATATATTTACTCGCCGAGCCAAATTTCTCGAGCTAAGCACGCTTATCAATCTTCCGACCGCGGGCAGAGCTCTTTCTGCTTCTGTCAATAAATATCTCGTCAGTTGCACCGGCGTCATCGTCATCGCGATTGAATCGCCCTGCGTTTCTTCTTCCCTCTCCTGGTATGGGCGATTCTACGTGAGCGGAAACCGGAAGACGACGAATCGAAAGACGTCTACGAATCGAACGCGGCGAATTTCTCGCGCGGGAAAGTAACCGGTGGTTCGAGACGGTTCGTGACCGGAGAAATAGATTCGCGGCGAAAGGAAGAATCGAGCTTCGTTTGGAGAATCGCGTGATTGAAATCCGGCGAGGAGGGACATTTGGGAGGATATATTTTATTCTGTGTAACGAATATTTTATGGAAAACTTACGTGGACACATCACGCTATCGATACTTGTTGGCAGAATCAAAGAAAATAAATTAAAAATAGAAAACTAAAAATAAAATAAAAATAAAATAAAAAAGGATTCTAATTAGAAAAATAAATTTCTTTGAGATTCCACAATTCAAATTCACAATTATAATTTAATCGCACATCCAGAATAAACAATTGGGCAAAAAGAGATCATATTAATATCTCGAATTTCTCGGAAAAATCTCGGACTTACCAGATAGATATGCATCACGCTATCGATGCTTGTTAACAGAATAAAACAAAATAAATTAAAAATAAAAAACTAAAAATAAAATAAAAGAACGGATTCTAATTAGAAAGATAAATTTTTTTTGAGATTCCATAATTCAAAAATTTCCAATTATAATTTAATCACAGATCCAGAATAAAGAGAATGGGCAAAAAGAGGTCACATTAATATCTCGAATTTCTCGGAAAAATCGGATTTACCAGATAGATACTTGCTCAAGAAGCGTTCCTTGATTAAGAATGATTCTATCCAGAGACTTAACGAGAGACAGCTATCGAGCGACGTGGAGTATCCACATCCTTTCTCCCCATTCGCTATAAACCGCCGCGAGCCAGCTTGTCGGATCTCTTAATCGCATCTGGCATCGCGACGCTCGTTAAGACGTCGGTCTCCTCGCGATGATCCGATTGCGTATGCTAACGCGTGAGTTATAACGCGGTTAACTTCGTCGTTCGTCGTCCTCGTCGAGTCCTGGGATTTCATTTCCATAATATTTCGGCGGAATTTAAGGACAACATCCAGGAGGGACAATCAATTCTCGAGACCCGAAGAAGGATCCTCGTTAGTCCAGGACCTCCGTCCGTCGTATCGACTTTGCGCGAACAAACGCAACCCGTTCTTGCGAACCACCTGCATGTATTCATGAAGTTCGCGCGACTCGATAATTACAGACTGAATCGAGCTCTCTCCTCCCTCTTTCTCGCTCTCTCGGCAGCGGACGTTCGATCGAAATCTAATTAAATCTTCGATTTTCTGGAAAATGATTGACAAGCATAAATTCTGCCAGCCGTAGCGTTCCGCTGAGATGGACGAGGTTCTATGATTATAAACACGATCGTGAAATATACACCATGAAGAGGTGAAAAAAGTCGGACTTTTACGAAGATTAAATCGCGAGGAATTATATTTACAATATATTTTCTTACAAGTATTATTTTATATCAATATAATATGACCTTCTTTCTCATTTATTTCACTTGCTTTTTATCAGAGCGTAATATCAATCGATAAAGTTTCTCTCTCTTCTAATGCTATGTAAATAATATCACACTAAAAAATCTGAAAATAATTAATAATAATTTAATCTTAATAATTGATTTAATCTTCTATTTAATATAAATTATGCAACTGTTTACATATTTGTTTTATGTATTATCGCTGATATTTCCCCGGTATATCGATATTGCCAAGACTTTACACATATCTACATACATATAAGTACGTGCTCTTTCAAAGGCGAAAATGCTCGGGTGACGGAAAGGATTAAACTAATATACGACACGTCGGCGCGCACCAGCGGAGACGTCGAGTCAGAGAGGAGAGTGTTTTCAGGGTTAACGAGGGTTCCTTTGGTCCGGACGCGCGGGCGTATCGATGAATGGTCAGAGACAAGAGCTCGTTAGTCTCGTTATAGAGTTACGCTGGTCGCAAACAGGCGCGTCCCGCGGCTAGAAGGGGGAGGAGGTTCAAGTGGGTGCACCGCACCAACCCCTGTAATTTATCGTGGTCGAGGCGGCGTGTAATAACGATGATATCAGGGTAACTTCTGACTTGATTAAAGCGAGGCTTATCGCTCGTGGTCCCGCTTCCGCTCGCGGAATTTTCCTACTCTCGGCGCCGAAAACTCGCTGAATTAGCGCAAAAACTGAGAGTGGGTTACAAAATATAAATCTGACCGGCTTGTCTGATTTAAAACAGCACATGTATCTACTAAAAAATTATAAAAATTATAAAATACAAAAACAAAAGTGAGATTAATCAGTTGAATACTAGAGGAAATACGAAAAGTATTTATATTCCTATATATTCGGAATTGTCGATTAAGATATAATTTGTCTTAAGAGAAGCTTAATGAAGAGAGTTTATGGAATATACATCCAATATCGAGGCACTTGCCTAAATGATCTAGGGATGACTGTTAAGGGCGTAGAAATGAGCAACGCTGCCGTTCTCGTTGCGTAAATCGAAACGTCGGGAATGCACGGAATATTAAGGAAAGTTTCCACGTAACATATCGGCCATTAATCATCGTGCCCCGTTGCAGGGGATAGTCGCTAGCATTTCTCTTCCCTCCCTCGGACGAAATGGAAATTACCCTAATGCGTGTACGGATAACATTCTCGTATACTCGGTCGGAATTTCAGAGTACATGCACGAAACATAGTTATTCTTTCATATCACGAAATGTAACTGTCCGAGGAAATTTCTGAAATAACATGATAATTTTGTCTATATTATATATACTGGGAATTTCGATTAAACTTTATATCGAAAAAAAATCAAGCGCAAATTAATTAATACTATTTTTTATACATTTTCCAAAACGCGCCACACGTAGTACTTACGTAATTTAATTTTTGCGTTATTTAATTTTTATCTTCGCAATTTTTTTCTGCAGGAGAAATATTTGTCTCTGTCTTCTTCCCTGTTTAATCTAACAGATGTCTCCGAAAAGCTTCGAATTCGGTCGGGTCCTTCGGATTTAATTTAGTAAATGTGTAAAAATTTAAATCTAAAATCTAGAGAGTGACATTTCATGTTATTTATTCGTTTATTTTTATTTTTTATTTTTTTTATATTTTCTGTGTTTTAGTGTTTTTACAGTATGTATGTAACATAATTTTCGCGGCTGTTGCCGCCTGCGGGGGAGATTTTTCTCTTTCTCCTCTTTTTTTTTTTAATCTAACAAACGCCTGGGGAGTTTCGGCGCTTGGCCGAGTATTCATAATGGACGATACAATAGAGAGAGCGCGTTAATTATTACGCGCAGCGATCCGAGAACGAGATTCACAATCCGAAGAAAATTCGCGACATTTAAGTTAATGGCTCTTTAGAAGCGTGTAAACGACAGCAACATTGCGCGCACGCCCGAGCACAATTAATTCACGGCACGTGACGCCGGTCATGTGCGTATAATTAGCAGACGCTTATAATTAACGTACGAGGAGGACGTCGTCGTAAAATTCGTATCGACTGATTTGTAACTTTCGAACGATCGTCCTCTTCGGCTCGAGACTCGCCTTTGTTAAGCGAATCAGCGTCTCGTCGCGCCGATTAATATGCATGAGATACGTACAGGGTGTCCTGATAGTCCCCAACTTTAATGACAGATTCTCGAAGCAATTTGGAGTCTATCGTTCTTTGATTAAAATGTCAAAAAGGAGCATTAAGCTTCTGATAAAATTAGAAAACACGAGCGAGAGATTTAGATTACTTTACGCAACAAATTTAGAAGAATAAAATTACGATAGAGTACAGTCGGAGAAGAAAGTAAAAATACACATGTGTCAAACGTACTATGTAATATATGGCAATTATTTATCAATTTCAATAAATCGTAATTGCTTAATTGTACGGGATGTTAATATCTCTCAATTTTATTTATCTTTGCTGAAAGTCTCGCGATTAAATTTAATTTTATGCATACACATTTCCGTATTCGTTTCTGCGCGCGTGCTAGCGCGAAATGATTTTTCATCTGAATTGCTTCCGTAATAAAGAGGAAACAACTTAAGCGCCGGACGATCTACGGCTTGTGTGTACGCTAATCGCGTATATGCAAATGTCAATGTATCGGGTACACGCGTACACACGTCTGGTACACGTGTACGACTACTTGGTGGTACACAATCTCTTAGACGGTATCGCACGCGACGTATAACTCGAGATTTCTCGTCGGATCTTGATATCAACGATTTCGCGGATATTACACGGTCGTGCACGCGATCCTAACGAGTCCGCACGAGCGGATATGAAAATTTAACCTCTCCGCGTGCTGACGCGAATCAATACTCCCCTATGCTGGCATCTGCTCACGTTCTCGTAATGCAATCCCGCAAATGAGACTCAGCGGTGTGAAAATCAGAAAATTCTATCTTGCTAAATGTATTGTGAAATTAAAATCCAACGTAGAGTCAATACGCCAATAATGGAAGACGTACCAATGAATAAATGCCACCATATATTTTTTACATATTCAGAAACTTTCGATATGATCGTATAACAAAAATTGATTCGTAATTGCATTTGGTATTTGGAGATGGCTGTAAGCTATTTTTCAGTCGGAGCATGCGTAGTTTGTGAAAGAATAATTTATAAATCGTCAGTGTACGCTGCCTTGGCAAAAGCAATACTTTAATATTACGACACGGATTTTCAACACTTCAAGTAAATAGTGTTATTTGTGGAAATACAAATTATTTCTTATTGCGAAGCGTTTCTGGCGAAGCTGTCATCTGTTAATTTATTAGAAAAAATGTACGTTTATTGGCCATTTTGATAATTTTATTATTAATTTATCTCACACAAAATTTTACAGATCTATTTCAATCTTTTATATCTTAAATAAATAGTACAAAACCCAGTAAGCTGATCGAGTTTGAATACTTCGTGCTCAAAATAAAAATCTATTACTATTAAAAAATGCGACATCTCTAAACCGTTCATTCATTGGCCTCTTCACCCTATTTTAAATTCTTACTAAATTCTTGAAACTTCTGGGAACGTTAGTACATTGCTAGGAATTGCTGCGGAATCTTGGATCTATTGTTAGAAAAATTTCGGGACCCCACGCCGCCAGAAATGGACGATTGATATCCTTTTTTCTTTCGATCTAAGGAGAGCGATAATTCCTTGAACGTTTGTGCCTTTGAATTGTTTATTGAACATTTCGTTCGGGAAAACTCTAAAGATGTATATCCAACACTTCAAATCTTCGAGAATTTGTAAATATTAAATACATTTAATATTTCTGTCAATGAACGAGTACCCAAAGCAACTTTAAATGTTAAAAATGCGTCGAAATTTTTCTCCACCCCCCAAAAAAAGAAAACAAAGGGGCTTTGTATTCGGAAATTTTCTAAAATATAACGGGAAAGAGTGTTCGATGCTCAGCAGCTGCTATAAAAAAATTGTCAGTGTAATGTGTCGAAAACTTTTGAAAGTTCTCTTGAAAATTTAGATCATTAACAAGCCGAATGTGTAATCGGATTATGGATGTTCGATCTGTAATTATTTCCAGAGAACCAGAGTGCCATCCGAAAGACGCGATCGGAAAAACGGCGACTCCGATTCAACGGAGCCATGTCACATTTTCGTTTCTTCCTCCTGCGAGAACTCGGCCGAGTCCTCCTGCGGGACGCACGTGCGACGGATTAAAAGCGGACGGAAATTATGGCGGTGGCAGCGCCGCTGGGATCTCTCCCTCCCGCCCCGGACATCCCACGGGACCCCACGTCGCCGGAAATAAAGGTGCCAAGCCACCGGCTGAAGGGAGTGGTTAAATTCACTGACACTGCAATGCGGCGGGCCAGAGCTCGACCCCTCGATATGCGCGAGAGTTCTGCACGAATCGACGACCGGCACCCTTCTTTCTTTCGATCCGAGGGGAGCAGTGATAACGTTCTCCCGTCGTAAAAGTATTTTTGTAGCCGTCGAATTCGGAGGTATAAGTCAAATATGCGAAACTTCCAAGATCAAGAATGACGATATCAAATCTAGGGAAATTAAAAATATCCAAGATTAATAATTTTAATAATATAAATATATATATATATATATTTCTTAGATTTTAAAGACCTAAAGTTTCAAAAATGCAATATTACAATAAATTAAAGTTTCCTTAAATCTAGTTTCTCAAACACGTGAAATTATCAACATCTCGAACATCTAATGTACGAGAATAATTACAAATCTAAAAGAGCCAAATGTCCACGAATGGCGCGCATCCAAAGTTCCGAAGATTTCAAAGAGCCAAAGTTCACTAAGCTGAGTTTCACTGATTACAATTCTACAAATTCCACAAGTTTGTGAACTTGAAGCTCAGAAGAACGTATAACTTCGAATAAAGTAGCAAAGCCATATAAAAATGAATAGAATACTCAAAGAAAAATTCTCTCAGCTGCTGCGAATGCAATATACTTGCACAATTCGTGGATGCAAGCATGCATAGTCAAGTAGTCTTTTTCTGCAATAATAAATTGCGCCACTCAGCGCGCGCATGTAAATCTTAATTACTTGTTTAAGTTGATAAATATGTATACCTACGCGACGGCTTATACGAAGAATGCAACATTGCCAATCTCTCATCTCTATTTTTAGACAACTCATAAGAGAAAATCCTTCCCTCTACGCGTAATAATACGCGTAATAATAGATAATTCATTTTCTTTCCTTTAAGCCGAAGATCCTTAAATATCGCCGTAGCTTTTGCGAAAGCATGCCAGAAGGGTTGAAAGGAGCCGAAAAGTAATGGTGCTGACTGTACGTTTGCGATGTGATTTAAAGTTCTTTTCGGTCGAAACGCATTCTTCCGTTCTAGTTATACGCGAGAAACCACCCCATGACCCAAGGGAGCCATGCCACCGATGTGTTCACCAGACATTCCTTATAAGGGGAAGGGTCGTTTTGGAAGGGCGAATTCTCCCGGATGCTATTTTACGACATAACGACGATTATGAGTGCCGACTGATACTTGCTCTCGATTAAAGTCAAATAGAAGCGAATGCATAAAATTAAACTTTAATCTATAGTTTTATTTAACGTTACTTATAATTCTTTATTTAACGATAGTTTAAATATCTTTATTCAATCACCTACGCTATTGATTATAACATATACATACATATATTTTTAATTGGAATAAAATTTATTTTCACATAAATATCTCACACGATGATACTTCTGCGATCATGAAAATAATTTTTGTTTTGCTATAAAATTTGTTCTCTCTGAATACATTTTCTTAAATGAATTTCTGAAAAAAGTTAATCTAAAAAAATCAGAAAGAGAATTATGTAAAATCTAAAAATAAATCGTTACATCATCGAAGAATTCTCGTGCGTGACTGAGATACCGAGTGCCCTCATTTTTTTTGACACCTCATCGCAACGAGAACCCCTCGTTCCCGGGGGATGATTCCCCGGCGATGACGACACGTCAGACACTCTTGCGGGAGCGACATTGTGAAAAATTCGCTCCGAAGATAGCGCGAGCGTGACTCACGCGTGCGACGACGAATACGCTTTAATTAGAAGACCAGTTCAATTTTTGTCAGCCCGGAGCGGAGTGGCCCCAATTTAGATTCCGCGTTCGTTCCGTCATAAAGTCCGCAATTAAACGGAGACTATACGAAGAGAATACACGGGGGAGGCGCGATAAATTCGGAGCGAATGGCCTACGATAATTAGCGAAATGAATTAGCCGTCGCGTATTTATTTTCCCGGCGAAATATCGGCGCGTTGAGAGCAATATGACGCTATTAATTTTCTATACGTTAAACGCGGTGGAGTGACGGGTGTGTTTATCTTGAGGGACGACGCTTTTCGCTTGACAGTTGTCTTAAAATACGCGCCCGAACTATCGTTCCCATCTTGTGGATTTTTGACACTGGCTGGCGTGTTTTCTTTTCATTTCCGAAGAACTCAAAGCCGGAAATATTAACGAGCGAAAATACCGCGATCGTATTAAAAAAAAAAAAAATTATAAACTGTGAAAAGAAATTGAAGAGATGACTTGGGTGTAACGTATTGACGTTACTTTCGCGAGCTCCATTTCTTCTTTACGCTTTAGGCTAACTGCACTACAAACTTGTTAAATAGAAATAATATTAACTAGAGAGGGAGTAATAAAGCATCCCTCGTTGAGAAACTTTGCAAGTTCTCTTCATTGGAGCAGATTCATTGAATGGCCGAGGAGCCGAGATTCAAAGACGAGCGCTCCTCGGATTAATTTCGAGTCCTTCGGTCACAAAGTTACTAATGATCCTCGTTAAAAAGCATTCAGATCCGAAGAGGCAAGTCCGAAGTGAATTCGGCGCGTAGAGAGAGGGAGAGGGAGCGCGAGTCCGAAAAGTCCGTCTCAAGTTTCGGCCAGAGTTTGTGCAAACTAAGTTATCTCTCGCATCCGCGTACGACGAGTTAACAACGCTAAGAACAGACGAGACTTGGGAGGAGGATGGGAGAATTAGTTAGGGCGAGACACAATGGTTATAACTGCATTGCCACCAGGGAGGGAAGGGAAGAGCAGCGCCTTTTTCAGCGAGCATTACGACGATTGTTCGTTCATTGTGTGGGACAAAGCGCGAAGTGCGCGAAGTGCGCGAAGTGCGAGATCCCCGACGTTCTTCGTGACGAGCATCACTTGTCGACTTTTCTCAGATACTTCTCCTTTCTATCTCGCAAACTTTTCACGTTCTGTGCACAACGCGAACAGGGTATCTACTCAAATCTTGTAAAAAAATTCCATGAGAATTCCCTGATCTTGCAGGTATTTTTGTTGAAAATTTCAGATAAAATAAGAAAATTTGTAGATGCAGCTTTTTAAAGTAAGTTTTTTTATTGTATGCGCTTTCTAATGTTTTCTATATCAAGACTGCAGTTTTTCTAGAATTTAATATTGATTTATTAATCGTAAAATTAATTTGGACAATAACAAAGTGCAATATATCACTATATCTAAATGCTAAAAATATATGCAAAAATATAAAATAAAAATATAAAACAAAATACAATTTATTATAACCGTCTTAAGGAGTACTAATTTATTTAAATATTATTAAAAAATTGAACAATTTCTATGAAACTTACATAAGACTTTGATATTAAAAAGAGATCGTCAATAAAATTATCAAAGACACAATTTTTGAAAAAATTCCCTGAGTCTCAATAAAATTCCATTAGAATTCCTGGATTTTTCAAGGTAAAAAAATCCCCGGTTTTTCCAGGGAGTAGACACCCCTGGCGAACAGAACTTGCCACCTTGACATTTCCGCCGCGAGAAAAATTGAAAAATATTTCCGCAACTTTTCCTCCCTCTACAATTGCCTTCACTCTTTCAGGTAATTAGAGACAAATTTAAAAAATATATACATATACATGACGCGTTACATATTATATTCTCACTTTGATAATAATTCGTCGAATAATTGCTATATCAATCGGAATAATCAATCTGTAAAATTACCCACAAAGGTCTAATCGTAAGAAAAACACTCGCTTCGTAAGGGAATTTTTATTACGATAAAAGTGTCGGACGGATACGATTATGGGGTGAGAACGACGATGTAGGCGAAGGGGGGCTCGACCTAGATTCGATCCTCGGTCGGGGAATTCGTCTGACGTTTCCCCAGTTGGGCGCGATGAAAAATGGCAGAGAAAGAAATGTGCGTGCGTGCGTGCGGGGATGCGACCTGTAACGCGACAACCTAAATCCCGTTGGATCTATAGTCGCGGATTAAACTACGGAGAGATATATGTATATACGAAATACCCCTTAATATATTAGCGATGAAATAATTATATATCTGTAACACGACTGATATATATCGCACACACTTTTTCGATATTTTTCATGTTCTGGATATTTTTATAGATAAATCACCTGTATCTGTATATTCAGTTTTTATATAATACTCGCGGCGGGATAATTCACTTTCAACATCCTCATCTCACATTCGCGCGATCAATTCTTAAAAGCAATTTTTCCATACAAATCAATTTTAATCAGCTTTACGTTAAGACACAATCAAAGTATTTTATCCGCAGGATTATATATGTATTTTACTATATGCGCGACAGACATAAATTTTAATTTAAACGACAGCAATCCCCGCAGTAATTCCAAAATAAGTTAGAGGGGGGGGAGGAAAAGGGAGGGGAAAGGGGGAGGGAGGAATGAGCTCTCGCGCGGGGTATCCATTCGATTGCGCGGAATCTCGTCTATTTTTTACCGCTCAATTTATCGCGAACGAGCAGGCAGAGTGGAATATAAAACGCGTTCTTGATCGGAAGCGAGTCCCCGACGAGCCGAGACATGGTCCTCGTGAATCGAAAATTTACATTTTCATCATCCGGATTCTGCACTTTTATTATTCCATCGTTGCGGATATGTCCCCCTCCCCCCTCCCCCTGCTGCGGTGCAGCAAACCAACGGCGTCGTATCTGTTCCCAACGCGATGTAATTCGAAAACAAAGAGCACTTCGGCATCGCGGGCGATCGCTCGCGTCGACGGCGGAATAATATTTGCGCTTCTTCCGCCGAGACGCGACAATTTTTCCCGTCGAAACGCGTGCGCGCGCGCTCTTGTGAAATTCGCGCAAAAAAATTGCATCTCGGCCGCGCGTCATATATCGGAGGGATTTTCCGGTGATAACGCTTCCCCCCCCCCTCCCAACCCCCTTTTCGTGCAAAATAAGCCACGAACATTTTTGCGGTTTACGTAGCATATGGTATTTTTTCAATATACATTTTCATCGATTGTTTTAGTTCGCCTTTTTCCGTATTTAGCCGCGAAAATCTGTCTATTTCTACGTGTATATGCACACGTATTATTATTAAATAATAATAAATCTTCGGAATCTTTATTTGTACGAACTTTACGGGTTTTGGTTTTTCCACAGGCAATAATGTGTAAAATAAGATTTATTACTCTATCTTTATTAAAAAAAATTTTGCGCGTAATTATTTAAGAAATAATAAAAATAATCCTTTACTTTAATACTTTATCTCACTATTCGTCGCGCGACTAGATATAACATGTTGTAAAATAATATCATCGGGACAGGAAGCTTGAAAAAAATAGCTCGATAAAAATAACAATGTTATAAAGGCGGAGCTGTGCATCGAACGGAAGCGTAATCGCGAATACGAGAGTTCTACGAAGGAATGTCTCTCCCTAAAGCTTGGCGATATAAACTTTATAAGAGACACTTCCAACTCGCATCGACAACAGATCAAAACAGTCTCACGTAGTTTCGTATAGTATTCCCCAATTTCAACTTTCATCGTTCTCTCGTAGTCTCGTCTGTATATTTCTCACCTCGTGTCTCGCCATCATCCTCACCCTCGGCGAATAACTTTCTCTTACCCTCTCGTTCGCGAATAATTCGCACGCGAGGCGCATGTTGAATTTCTCACGAGGCCGGGAAATTCGGCCTCCCGATAGACTTTCACGAGATGCGTGGATGAAAGCCGGTGGAACGATCTGCATATGAGGAGTCGGAGAGAGAAAGAGAGAGAGAGAGAGAGAGAGAGAGAGAGAGAGAGAGAGAGAGAGAGAGAGAGAGAGAGGGAGAAAACAGACCCTCGAGATATGCATTTTCCTTCGTTTTACGGTCTCTCAGGTTCAACAAGATTCAAACCCCGGGAATCGCACCTTGTGTATCGGCGTGTGTGAATTTTACATGCCCGAAAACCCCGACAACTTTGGTAAACGAGAACAGAGCTATAAAAAGCAAACCTTGCATCTATATTCAACGTTAGATGTGTGATTCTCCGGTTAGGCTGATCCTCGCAGTTCGAGATGACGTTCGTGTCTTCACGTCAAACTGACGTTAAACTCGAAATAGGACAGTTTCGTGGTAAATGTAGCGTATAATTATACGATCAAGATGCTTGCGCGGCTCTAAGTAACAAGGATTATAGTGGATAAAGTGTGTATAAGCATAAGCTGAAGTTTGAGAGCTCCTCCAAATTGCCAGGCCAAGATAATTTAAATTCTCAAGTGTCACTCTCGTGTGTATATCCACATCACGCTTAAAGTTATAATACGAAAATACGAATGCTATTTTAAATAAAATTTAAGAACGTGTAGTAATATAAATTTTATTGTGTGTGTGTGTGTGTGTGTAATGCATATGCAATTAAATATTTGAAATCGGAGTCTATGAATTTTTTATAGCTAAAGATATTTTAGTATTAATGTATAAAAATATATAGATAAAATATATATCTCTCTAAATATTTCAACGCGCGCGACTGCGTTTAATTTTTCAGAGAACTACCCGATAATCTTGAAAAAAAAAAAGTCATTGCAGATGCGTCGGGACATCCAGGGAAAATGCAGAATGTTTCCACATCTAAGATTAAAAACGTCTAAAAGAGAACGATAAAAAGTAATGACAGAGCAATGCCGAGGCATTATTCAGAAATGAAAACGAACTGGAATACAATGCAAAGTGATACCTTGCGATGGCTTGAAAAATTCATATTATCCATCCCCTTATAAACCGCATGCCATGATTGCACCAACAGGGTGGAGATACCAAAGATATTGCGCGGAAGGGGAAGAACGCGGGAGAGAGGGAGTGGAATTATTATTGTCGTCGAATAATAGAATAACCAGGTTCGCGGGGAGATTCCCGAAAGCGTCCTAAAACGCCGACGAACACGATCGCAAAGCGTGAAAAAGAAAGATAAAAAATAGCGAGCAACCGCCCTGGAAAGGGGAAAAAAAACTTTTCATCGCGTCTCCCACATAAATGGCGCTTCGTTAAAGCGAAAGAAGGGTGCGAATTCTTCCTCACACAACCTCCTCATCCCCCCATCGCGCCATTTTCGAGGCAACCCCCTCCCCCACGCATTTATCATCCGTTGCTGAAATATATCTCGTTGCCGTTGGCGTTCGCGAAATTTGTGACGATGCAAATTGTATCGATACGCAAAATAGATGCATCGATGCGAACGATTGATTATTTTAAGAAACGTTAAATGAGTTTACAGTTTATTCATGGCATTTCTATCGTTTGTATAAATGTTCCTATATGTATATAAAATTATATTAAAGAAAATATAATTCTTTGCAAGGAAATCTTTGATATTTAGATATAGAGAAAAGCGATATATTATTTTTTCTAATTAAAATATGGAGAACTGAGACATACACTAATAAGCTTCAAGAAATTAAAATAGAAATTTCCAAAGCGATACAAAAGATAAATAAATAAAAGTACGATCGATAAATCAATCGGCTTGTTCCGCAGACAAACACGCTCTTCTTGAAACTCCCCGAGTGTCCTCGGCGGAAAAAAAGAGACCATATATCAGTAGTTGGAAACTGGAACATCCGGTGTTATCCTGCGATTTGAAGACAGAAATACGAGAGTGCACATTTGAATATATGGCATTTCTACAGATTTGGCTAAAAGTACGATGAGCGCATTTAATAAATTGCAGTAGATCAAAAATATATATTCTAAAATCATTTAAATCTAATATAATGCTAATATTCATGCTAAAGTAACACTTTTATCGCGCACTTTTATCGTCTCTTGTAATTGCACTTTTGCTGCGATTGTTCGCGATCACGATGATGAATCTGACGCTATAAAATTAGCGGCTACGCGAGCTTTTAGCGAGTTCAAAGATGGCCGAGAGAGCTTTCAACTCGATTCTCCTACAGACTTTTGCGATGCGCTTTGCGTTCTCACGCATCATTAAATTCGAATCGAGATGCGTTTAAACGCAAATCGCCTCTCTCGCTAGAAAAGTAAAACTTTGATCAATGGAGCTGCAACTTCTCCTACAGCTTTCCTTCGAGCAATTGAAAGCGCGAAAGGGACGATGCATAATGTAATGGAACAATGATGGAGGGAAATATGTGCACTTGTATATGCATGATTGCGATACTCGGATTTATTATCGGCAGCGTTTAACGCGATTTATCTTGTTTCCTTTACGATCGAACGTCGAATGCGCCTTCTTTCAAGGCTTTCCTATACGAAGCGAAGATTAGTTTACATTCAGTTCGCCACTATATTGGCATTATCGTTTCTGGAATTATTTATAGAAGCCGTGATCGATTTTGCGTCCTATTTAACTTTACATGGTAGAAACTGCATCTAAGCGGGCTTTCTAGCTACAAAAATGAAAGATTTTATCGGTTTATTGTCAGATACCGTAAAGTGCGCTAATTTGGGATGTCTAACTTGAGACATGTCTAACTTGGGACATATCTGGAAGAGAATTGAACGAGAATAAAATACGAAGAAAAATACGAAGCAAAACTTGGATTTAACTTTACCTTGTGTTCTAAATATATACCTTAAATTCCGAAAATTTACAAAAATTGCGATAAAGTCTGTAAAAAATTAATTTTTAATAGCCTCGCTAATATTATAGGCACTTTTACCGGTACATAAATACGATAATAAAATAATACTCAAACGTAGAAACACATTTTGGAATCCACATTTTCAACAGAAATTAAATCCCGTCCTTTGGTTAGAAAAACTCGTAATATTTTGCAGTTTGTTCGCGGTGGTTCTTTGAAATGAAAATTTTGTTTGATATTTAGATTTAATTAATGAGATCCTCGGAATTTCTCGGGAATCCGCATCTTCACAAACGCTTTTCATTATATTCTCTTCTTCCGCATTCATTTAATTGAATTCGCGAGCGAAAAAAAAGTACGGTAAATTCACGGGACACTCTTGTCACACGGAGCACTCTCCTTTGAGAGTGTCAACCATATTACACACACCGACGCGCGAAAATGAATTTTTTTTCTCTAAAAACTGGAGAGAACACTCCAGTCTCTGCGAATTTTTCACATTTTTTTCAGCTCCGACGCAGTCGCGTAAATCGCTCGCTATCGCCAGCGCGAAACTGCGAGCGATCCCCAAATCGCGGGATTTCATCGCAAAGACGGAGACAACAACGGAAATCGAGCCGACGGCGATTGCCCGCGAAGTTTTAAGCTCCTTTCGGGGTGGCCAAAGCTGCTCAAAAATTAATTTGCATTCCGCCCATCCGATAATCCCACGCGCCGTCCCCTCGTATTCTCTTAATCCCTCCTGCTCGATCAGTCATGCTGTCTTTGTCTCCCTCTCTCTCTCTCTTTCTCACTCTTTTTTCCGTTTTTCCTCCTATACGTTTCTTTTCCCCCTTGACTTGGACCGAATCAATCCACCGTCGCGGGCAAAGAGCCAATCGTTTGCAATTTCGTACGGATCGACGTAGAGCCGAGAGCTACCTGCACGGAAAAAAAGTTGTCTGACGGGAGAGGAGAGGAAAAGAGTTACGCAGAAAGGAGAGATTGCGGTGACGGGAAAGAGATTGCGATTTGTCGAAGATAACGATACGCCGTGGAGGAGAAGAGATCGGGAAAAGAGAGAGAGAGAGAGAAAGAGAGTCGATTAGTCTCTGGAAATGCCAAGAACGCTGACGAGATCGTCGGATGGATTATTCCAGCGGATTTTGCAAACGCAGTCGCAAGTGTCTTTTTAATTTCCTTTGGCTTTTTTTCTCGTTCGTGAAAAATGGAAATATCGTCGGCGTTAATTGAATGATAATAAATGTATGAGACGTCAGTTATAAGGCAGATGTATGCTAATCCGACGCAGACAGACGAGAATAAGCCGAAGAAAATTGAGATGGAATTTTCTCCTTCAAAAATTTTATCCGATACATTTTATCATTCTGCACTCTAAATCTTGAGAATCGCTAAATCTTGAGAAAAATTGCATATCTTACGCATTAATCTATGGACGTCACGAATTCGATAGAAAATGCAGAGATAGAAAATCTGAAACGCCGTGTACGTCGCGAGAATATTTTACGAAAAAATATTTTCGTCGCGAATGTAGATGCGAAGAGTAACTAGATATAAATGCCACTAACAAGCGCGTTAATTTTTTCGACGTCGACAAGTCGTAGGACGATGATGCGTGAGTGAGACGGGAGACAGGCATTTTATTTCGCGGCGATCCTCGTATGCTTCCCTTTGCGAAAAAACGAAAGAAAGGATGGGAGAATGAAAATGAATGACAAAATATAAAATATCCGAAGAGAGAGAAAGACAATGGCCCGGCCAGTATGAGGTATATACCCGTTTTCTAACACGTCCCTTTCAGTAATTTCATTCAAGCCTGTCCAGAATATGGGAGCCAGGACCCTTCCTCGTATATTGGAACTGTGTATCGTCCATTTACTCGCAACTCGCTGCAATTCTCCGCGCAACAATAACTCAGTCGAGAATTCGCTTTTTTTTTTTCGACACTACCGCGAAAAGAACGCGCGATCGCAGGTCTTTTCATCCATTTGCATTGTATTTTCGCGGAGAAATTTTAATTCACCATCCGCCACTTTCAATTCCACGTTTTTATCTTTATCTCTCTAGCCGCGAAATATAGATTACATATTTCATAACACACACAGTTCATAATTTCATTGGGCATCTCGCATAAATGGAGAAATATTTTAATCAAAGATAATACTCTCTTCTCTCTCTTCTTCTCTTTTCTCCGAAATATTTTCTCAAAATAAATCTCAAGTTAATTAACTTTGTTTAAGAATACATAAAATTTAAGAAACTATATGTATTTTTAAATTTGTTAATATAAAAAACGCAAAATATATACATATATATATATTTATTTATTTTCTTAATTTATTATTTTCACACACATAATTTTCGACCAACTTAGATTGTCAACTAAATCGCTCATCACTATCTAACGCGTTCATTATTTTATCCAACTATCTCTTTAATATTGTCTCGTGTATTAAAAAAAGATTATCATCGTCTCATTGATGTCTTTTGCAATTTTCGGCGACGACTCAATAAAGATGCGATTGATATTGACGCCGTATTAAGCGTGACGAATCGCTTATAAGGGGCATTAATTCGGCTGAGTGCGCGCGGATTCGAGTTCTGTTGGATCTTGGATTATCCGGCTGGCGTGAAATGGCCCGGGAATAAATTCAAGATAATCCTGCTGTATCTCATTAATTTTTCGAGTACTCAAATTTAGCGGCGATCGGGCTTCGATATTATACGGAATCGAAATAAGAAAAGTGCGTAATCGAGCTATAATGAATATTGCATCAAGATCGAAAAATGGATGATCGTTAATCTTCAAAATAAATTATTTTCGTTATCATCAATCTTTCTGACATTAGAATATTAATGCTTTTAATGTAAATAATTTCGAATTTTATATTTCAATAAGATTTAGATCTAAAAATAGAGAAATATGTAGTATAAGAATAATGACGGATAAATTATGATCTCGATCCGCTCAGCACATAATGCGATGACAAAGGGGAGCAAATCGAGATTTCGAACAGGCTGTAACAGAATTTACATCTCGCCGATATCACACTTACGGCTAATTTAACCAGTCGCAGTTATTCGCACAAGGTGCTCGCTGGCAATCGATAAATATAACCAACCCACCTCCAGTCAGTGAGCCACGATTTCCTTCGAGTCGGGACGAAATCAGCGTCGTCGTTGTGCGGCCGCCGAATAAAACTCGTCGAGGGGTGGAGAGGGACGAGGAGGAGGAGGGGTGCGGAAACTTTCCTTCAGCCCGTATTTTTTTTTCCGATGCGAAAAAAAGTTCGCTTGACTGTATATAACGGGGGCTGTAATGAAATTACAGCCCATCGGTCTGGTCGGTAGCGCGCGCAACCGATGATAGGGTAAAATTCGAATTTCCATACCCGAGTGGTGGTTACGCGATAAAGCCTTTAGTGGCCAAATTGTCTCTCTCTCTCTCTCTCTCTCTCTCTCTCTCTCTCTCTCTCTCTCTTCTCTTTGTTTCTCCTCCTCCTCTCCTCCCCCCTCTTTCTGTAGCTATTGGCCAACAAGCCGATCAATTAATTCCTCCGGATGAATCAAAGGTTGAAAAGATCTTTAGAGAGTGAAGAATGTCAGTAAAATATTTCCTTCGTGTTTATTTCATTTCAAGCATTGATGCGAACTTGAAACGATGATTTATACGATATTAAAATAATGTTGATGAAAATAACTGGGATTGACAAGTATTTTAATTTTACTATTTATGACTGTCTTGAATATATTACATAAGTGGTTAATAATTTTATCCGATTTTGTCATATAATCCTTGAATGAATTATTACATAAGACATTTATCTTATTATCGTAAAAATACAGCTTGATTGTATTATAATAATCAGGAGGGTTAATAATGACAAATTGAGATTTCAATTTCGCAATTCCATTGAAAAGCCTCGAATATTCGGGAATAAGCTGACACAAAATTCGCGTCACTCACAGTCAACAATAGAGAGAATCCGATGGGGCTTCGATGAGTTTCCCAAAGAGTCAGGACACCCTCTCTCCGCTCTCGCTGGGCGCAGGGAGCGCCTGGAGCAAGAGAGGTTGCAAGAGGGCTGAAAACATATGCGGCCAAGTAGCCAAAAGGGTTCGATTGAGCACCTCTGTCAGTGGCGGGGCAATGATGGTCGTCATGGCAACCCTCGGAGCTCTCGCCCGCAACCAACCCCCGGATCTACAGGGTGTCCAGATCGATGCAAGGAGACGCAACAATCGTCGCATCGGCCCGAGGATCGGCTGAGGGAGATTTGATGAAGTGAGAGAGACAGATAGAGAGAAAGAGAGAGTTGCTGTCGCGCGCTGGTCGCTCCGGTCGTCGTCCGAGTCGGGGACATTCTCCACCTTTTGTGAGAGAGTGCCTCTCTCTCTCTCTTTCTCCATTTTGCTTTTATCACAGCATTGCGAGCTTCCACTTATCGTGGAAGTGTCTGTCACGTGGCTCGTATATTACGACAAGATGTATAGTCTGGTCGCGATATAGAAAACATCCGTAAGATACGAGAAGTTTGACATTTCTCAATTCTCGTAAGACTGAAGAGCTGGCTTTCGTAATTAAAATTAAAAAAAAAAAAAAAAATACCAATACTGAGAGTATCGCAATGCAATAATTTCTCTTTATTATTTCTCTACAATTATCGTTGATCTGAATTTATGAAATAGGACTACGCGATTATCTTCGTGCGATTACCTACTTTTGTAGATCTTTCCTTTTCCTCAAATATTTGATTTTTCGTATAAGATTGACGTTGGGCACTTAAGAGGAGAGACGTTATTCCTGTGGGGCTACGAAATGAACGACTTCTCCACTCTCATCCCACGACCTATCGCTCACAATTTCCTCTTAACGCGCAGATTTCATCTGTCAATCGCTTTCGCGGCACAGCATCGCGAACACAGTCGAGCAAAAGCATCACCGAGTTTATCGAACGACCGGTCTGGGAGAGCGAGGAGTTTATCTTTCTGCGAGGATGCATTTCCTTAAGGTCGTCCTGCGATACGACACCGTGAATGTACACTCGCGCGAAACGCGATTTATTTCGCGACAGATAGAAGGGGTTGCGAGCGTCTCGTGACGGGAATTCCTGATCGACGAAAATTTTTATTCAATAGCCGACACGATCGCTTTTTTTAAAGATGGGATGGTTGGTCTGAAAGAGAGGAGCGTCCCCGGTCGAGGGGTGGCCTGTAATCCGATAACGGAAAGCGATGGCTTTTCTTAGACGCCTCCTTAGACAACGAGAACGTCGAAATTAGATGGCGGATTCCGAGAGCGTTCGGAATTGCTCGGGGAAAAATATTTATTCGACAAATTCGCGGGATACCTGTTGAAAACTTGTTAGTTTTTACATAGAAAACCAAATATCTCTCTTTTTAAAGTGTTTTTCTAGTATAAAGAAATATTTAATAGAAATCTTTTATAAATAAAACTTTAGATTATCATCTAAAGAATAGAAAATAAATTTTTAACAAAGTTTTTAATATTGAATAAATGTTGAACTAAAACATGCATAACTGATAATTTTTTCTCTCTCCTTCTTTCTCTGTCCCTCTGAATATCTTTCCAATTAAATCACTGACAAACTTGTCATGGATATATATCAGCAATGACTTTGTAAATAGGAATCCTATTTACATATTTCCTATTCCTTTTACAAATTACAACAAGATCTCCAAGAAAAATGTAATTAAACAATGTAAGATCGCGAAGTATTCAGTCACCTTTGCATTCTGATGTGATTAGTTTGCTGTATTAGGTCAGAACGAGTGTATTACGACGCGACGTGCGTCCCTCGGAGAACTTTTTTAAAGACAAAAAGTGAATCGACGCGAGATTTAAACCGAACGTAGCAAGAAAACGAACGTTCGTGGAAGATCGATGCCGCAACAAGGCATCGTTGGGGCTGATTAATGAGTGCTTGGCGGGCAGCTAACGATCCGGAGAGAATGAAGAGGGTCGCTTCCTGTAGCAGATGCAATTTTCACGTAATACAATGTTCACGATTCAGCCGGCAACATCATGGCAACAAAGTTTTCGATGCGTTGAAATTAACGTCGAAATTGTTTGATCCGAACAGAATAATTGCGGGGCAACACGAGCGAACATTGTGAAAAATTTCTGCTGATCTGAATTTAATAAAAAACAAATTTTTCGTTTTTATTCACATGAAATATCGTTTGTTTTTCTTTTATATTACCGCATGGCTTTTAAAATTTTTTCATTGGTATATATAATTTATATAATGTATATTTTTCACATTATATGTATATATTGTTAATACATTTGTTCTATTATGTTTGCACTGTTCAAAAAAAAATTTCAAGGCTCGAAATATCGAGATATCTTTGAAGAATTAAGAGCGAAAAAATAATGCAGACAATGTAAAATATCGCGTAGAAAATATTTAGTTTGTTATTGAATAAATTCCTTTTGTTGACCAACATTCTTCGCGGTATTGAAATTTCCCGAATCGCGGAAATATTGATGGCGTTATTTGCTCGCAGTATTACAGAGATATTCGCTCAGCGGATTTTCAGGCAATTATTTATCGACGCCGAGACAAAGGGAAAATGAAAAAGCCACGAGAACGAGCGATCTACCGGGTTATGTAACAAATCACTCGTAAAATCACCGCGTTCGCTCGCTCTTATAATTATCGACGCACGGAGGGAAAAAAAAGCAGGGAGAAAACCACCCCGTACATCGTGTCGACGACAAATCAAAGCGGAAGAAAGCGATTAAAATTGTTAATTCGCGACGCGCGATCGCGCGCGTGTACAGCAGCTGTGTGCGATGTTCGAGCCTGCATTTTTATCGGTTCTGCAATTTCCGAGCTTCGCCCTTTCGCGTATATAAGCTCGCCTCGATTAAATCGAAACGTTAACGATCGGGGGGGGGGGGGGGGAAATAAGCCCGCTTCGTTCGAATTATTTCCTCGTTTTGTAGAATATCATCTTGTGCAAAGATTAATGGTCCATTTAATTTCGCTCGGTTTTCTCAACCGATGTATTGCATGTAACATGAGGTTGAATTTTGTGCGAAATTTATGCACGCGCGCGAGATTCTCGGAAAAAGTTCATTACGGATTCATTGGTGGAGCGGTTATCGCGCCGCGACTATTCCAAGGTGCGAGCACGTGCGGCGAACGTCAAGTGCAGAAGAGGCAAGCGTGCACGTGCGCCGGTTTACGAGGGTTAGACGAGGCGTACGACGACGAGCACGCGAGAAGGAGAATCACCGGCGGAAAAAAGGGCGTCGCTGTGCTTTTTTAAAAGTGACGCCACACTCGGGCCGCTTATGCGTCTCGTTCTCCTCCTCTCGCGCGCGTGTTCCCTCTATTTCATCTCTCTGCTCTCTCTTTCCCTTTCCGAGCCCAAATTAGAAACCACGACATATGACGCGACGTAGACGTTTTCGTCGACACAATCGTGCCGTTAGTCTCTTCCCTATAAATAATCGAAAATCTGAAATCCTGAAATGTTTTTGAGCTATTGATTCGCGGAAATCAACGGACCTATCTCAAAGTTCAATTAAGAACTTTAGAAACTAATTGACATTGAATGACGGTCGGATTTAACGAGGTTGAATTAATACTTTTCTAATCTATTTTATCTATTATTATCTTTTTTATCTATTCTCGCGGACAAGTTAACATACTATGAGATACTACTATTACAAAGAGACGACAAGTGGGAATTCGGAAGTAATTAATAAATCCCTAACGAGGTTGGACATTGCAGACGATGTACACGGCGATATAGAATGTCCGATAAAAATTGCTGCAACGTCGCACGCAGTCAGGCACGGAATTACGCGCAGAAGCGGATGTGGAAAATATTCTCGAGAGACTAAAGTCAGCGAGATTTAAAAAAAAAAAAAAAAAAACGTCAAGGAAATAAAGTCTTATAATTGTCATCGTCATATTTTGTATATCGCTCTCTCATATTACACTCTTCTTCTACCGAGGAAGATTTCATCTTCGCGAAAAGAGATATGACTTTATTACGCGAGGTATAATTTAATTCATACCTTTCCCTTTGCACGAATCTGCAGCATTTCGTTGCACACGCGCAAATGTGAGATCGCACGCGTCGTCGCTCGTGCAAACGCGTTTTTTAACGCCTCGCTTCGTATGTAACGTCAGCGCGATAAGACAAACGTCTCGAGATTATATCGGCGCGACGGACGTCTCATAATCAGCTGTTCTCGCCTTGCGAGGAACATTCAACACCTTAACGCATCGCATTATGCAGTTTGTATAAAATTATATATAGCAGCTCTTTTTTTTCTTACACTGCAAGAAATTTAGAGATATCGTTTATCTGTTTATCAGATAACAAGTTTAAACAAAATTTTCCTGTACGTATCTGGCGGCGACGATTTTAAAATTAACCAATACGAATACGAGGTAGAAGCTAAAATTAATTTTTTCAAAGTAAAATCTATAATTTAATTTGTTTATCTGTGATTTATCAATTATAAAATATTGAAATATTTCACTGCAAATTTATATTTGTGGAAACGGATCAATTTGACGCTGTTGGAAAATTCGTACTAAATTACGCGTAATATACGCGCACTTTGCGCAATGTCATGTGTAACATGATCACAGCAAAGACACACGCTTGGTTTGTTCTGGCAAGCAGCCAGAATTATGCAATTTCATAACATGCGGCAACTCTAATTAACGAGGTCGCATCGACTCCGTCTCTCTGTTGGTAAAGTTTGATAACAATCTCAATGAGATTCAGAGATTTTCACATTTATTTTAAATTCAATTATATCCAAAATTTAAATCGAAATAATTTTAATTTCAATTTAATTGAAATAGAAAATGTGGTTTAATTTATACGGCACATTTGCGCGAAATTTTTATATAAAATTATTTATAATTAATTTTCTTTTCCATAAATATATATATAGGTACGCGATATTAATTTGTGTATATTTTTTTATCTATAACAAAAGTTGAATTGATTTTAATTAAAAATTGCGACTAATCAGACGCTCTGTCACTATTTCTCTTCGTACATTGATCACACATGTATTGTATTAATTAATATGTACATTTTTTAACGAACACTGGGAGAGTTGACTACTAAATAGTTAGACAAACACCCTCGGGATCGCGGCGTAATTAAGTTCGATCCGCGTGCACACGGTTGCGAAGATCATGTTACCGCATTTTGAAAGAGGGATGAGAGGGTGTTGGCTTTGGCATTACCTCTCTGTCAATATTGTCCTGTATCCCCTTTTGACGTGTCACGCATATCACGGGATTACGTTTCGATTCGTAAGGAGCAAGGGCTCTTCGCAAAATGAGACAACTGAAAATACAAATCTTTCCCGAGAGATAAAATTTGTATTTTACGAAAATCAATTTCAGAAATATACCTTGTACCTCTATTCTTCATTCTATTAATATTCTTTATTGTCATGTTGCACTTTCTAATCATCGAATTATATCTATATCTTTTCTCATGAAAATTATTACAGTTAATTCATGATGCATCGATATATTTGGAAGTAGAATGAATGCGATCAACGTTGTATATTAATACATTCCTTGATTCTTTATCATTATGTTGCATTTTTATAATCAAGTTGTAATAAATTTTTTATTGTAAATTACTTGACGATATTCTCTCTATATATACATGAAAAGTAGACCGATCAATGTCACATTTTAACCTGAAGTTACAAGGCTGAATATATCTTCCGCATAGACACTTGGTTTCCTTCCGTTTCAAAAGCGCGGAGTGACATTGCTTCCTCGAGTTTCAAAGTATCGATTTACAATGTACAGACAACGAGATAAGAGAGTTATGACTTTTAGGTGTCTGTAAATTTTCAACACGCGGGATTACGACGCGTGAGAGGGATTATTATGACCGGACTCTCGTGGAAAAAGAAAACTCGCTCATGTTAGCGAGCTACAATTCGACAGCGGACGAACGAATTTGTTTAGTCGTCGCGAGGGGGGGGGGGGGGGGGAGAGACGACGGGGAAAATGCGATTAAGGACTTCTCTTTGTGTTGCTTAACAAACTTCGTCAAGTCGCGCGCGACGCCTCGTCGCAGCCGCGTTAGCGAACTTACAAAGTTGCCCCGAAGGGATATACGCTCTCCCTGTAAGATTTCCCGGGGCGGTTCGAGAGATGCCATCCCGAGGGAGGGATCTCTCTTCTTTGCGAACACTTAAAAGCATTCCGCTCGTTACGACCGACGTGAATTTTCGGGAAAGCGAAGGACGCGATATAAGATAATGTGGTGAAAATTTATATAATGACGCGTAGAGATTTAATCAACTTATCAACTCTCGGCCCTCGCCAAAGGTACGCGCGTGAAATATTCCACGAAAGGAGACCCTTGACGATTGAATATATATAAAAAAAAAAATAAGGGTTCTCTCTTCGAAGAGAGAGAACGCGTGCAAAGCTCCGGCGAGCTTGTAAGAATATTTCGTCCGTCGCATCACGTTCGGGGATAAATGAATCTCACTTTGCGACCCTTCGCGCAGTGGATATAACTTCGTCGGACTCTCAGCGAAATCCTCCCCCTCCCCCACCCCCCTCGCTCCTGCACAGCTGCTGCTACTCTGCGTATGGACCTGCCGCGAGTAGATTGCAGTAATCAACGCGAAGCCGGCTACATAATTCGTACTAACTCGGCTATTTAGAGAAGCGTTGTAATGGGATTAAGCACGAGTGTTTCAGCCGCAACCCTTTCGTATCTGCAAACGAACACTCGAGCCGTTTACTTGCTGGAGAATCGTTTCTGCATCGATAAAGCATCGGAGAGAGGGATCTCTGGCTAATAAAGCTCTTCCAAGAATATTATTATTTATATTCTTACGTTCCACATTTTCAAAATATTTCAAAGTAAATATATAAATGAAGATAAGACAGATAAATTTTATGTGTGCGTAAATATATATGATTTTTATTGTAAATAATATATTCCTATGCTCCATTTCTAAAATATCTCGAAACAGATATATAAATGAAGATAAGACAAATAAATTATGTGTTTGTGTAGGTGAAGTTATTATTACTCCTCTGCTCCATTTTACAAATATCCCGAAATAGATATAAATAGAGATAAGATTAAATTATGTATAATAGGTATGATTTAATTATAATGTAAGTCAAGGATAGAAAATTTCGATAATTTCTGCAGTATTTGTGCAAATTGAATAAAATTTTAAGAGTTTTCACGAATCTTATTTTATCAGATGTTGAATATTTTATAAAATCATAGAAAAAAATAGAATATTTTTGATATTTTAATTATAATTAAAATAATATTATATTTTATTGTTCAAAGTATAATGCACACATATTTCTCTCGCGTTGCAGCTATTAATCAACTATTCCCATTCGAATATCTGCACTCTCGGAAAGTCAACGTTGTCGGGAGTCGAGAAAAGGACCTAACCGGGAAAACCCGCAATTTTCATAATGCAGGATGGCGGAAGAATTATCGCGGAAAGGCACCCCCAGTCCTTTATTACGGAGTTCCTTTGTCGCGCACGAGACGAACGAACGACGGAGAAGAATTCTCGGGGAGGATCCATATTGTCGAAAGGACCTACGAATAATTTCGTCTGAGATTCTAGCGATCGAGGTCTCAAACACGAGAGACGCATGATAATTTTCATTGATCCTACACTTTGTCCTACGATGACAAATTCGGAAAGAGTCGCGGCTTTTACGCTACTCGAAGAACACTCGAGCGCCACTCGAAGGCAGACTCGGAAGAAGAGCGAATAATCTTCGTTGGAGTGATCTCGTTAACTCGTTAGCACTGCCTAATATATGCATTATACATGCCTAATTCATCGGCCCGGCGAAGATATATAACGCATGGCTCAGCTAATCTTTCGAGAGCCATTATCATACACTCGACTTGTCGTCGAGCCAATCAGCATGTTTATTGATTTATTACTTGGCTTTAACCCGCCGCGCGATCTATTAACAGAAACGACAGATGATAGAGAAATAAAAAACACGGAAAAAAAATATTAGCTACCATAGCTAAATTTTAGATACCTATATATTACACCTGAAATTTAGTTACCATGTTTAAATTTTAGTTATATTTAACTAATATTTTTAACCGTAATTTAACGGGGAATTCCTCGTTGAATTATAGCTTAAAAATATTAGTTAACACAGCTAAATTTTAGCTATGGTAGCTAATATTTTTTTTCCGTGAAGAACAAAAAGTTTTTAGTTTTTAACATTATAAATATTATCTTCGAATTTGATTTTGGAATCGAGATTCTTTTAACGAATTGACCGAGGGATGAAGTTTAACGTTGTCTTTAAAGCTATTTAAAAAAATTGGCTTTAAAATACGATCAAAGCCCTCCTTAAATATCTCGAAATAGAGTTGATTTGTAAACGCTTTCTATGTTTATTTGCATCCTACCTGAATAAATACACTTGCCGAACGTAAACCTAGTCGCAGTTTTGCTTTCGAAGATCGAACGCGATGCGTGCACTGAGAGAAAAAAATAATTAGAATTATCATAATTTATAATTATTTTTGGTGCCAACTATATACAAGGTTATTATTATTATCTTTCTAGATTCGATTACCTTGCAAGTACAATATATGAAATATTATTTCTTATGATTACTATTCGAATCCTAGAAAATGAAACTTGATTAGTGGATTTTCAAGTACATATTGAACTTGAGATCCCATCTTTAAATACCACATACTTTTCTCTCAGTGTGGGAGGGAAAATCGACGTGTGCGCGTCTCTTTGTTCTCACAGGTTGTCGATTTAATTCGACGATGGACACGCGTACGAATGGCATGCGAATGTCGTGGTCGTCGACATTACGCGCATTCCCCGTCAAATCCCGTGTATTCCGGACAGCACAGCCAGCCGGATGTTTTGCGTGAGAAGCGCGGCTTATTTTCGTCTCGTTAAATCCGGTCGAACGCCTCCGCGCGAACGAACGGTGATCAGCTGGTTCGCGATTTTCCGATTGCACGCTGCTGATCTCGCATTACATGCTATCGATCTCGTACCCTCCAGATTGACCGAAACGACCGCCCCGATTTAGAAAGGCTCTCCCCCCCCCCCCTCACCTCCCCTGGCAAGCACTCCTCGTCCAAACAAATACTCGACTTTCTGACTCTTTGTAACGTGAGCGCCTCTCCGTCTTTTGTGTCCGCTTTTTCGAGCCGCGTTGCCTCCTCTCGCTTGCATAAAAGTTATTCGGAGGACTCTTATAGGGGCCGTTGAGCTGTCTCAAGTTGTATATTAGGATACTGTTTATTACAATATTCTTTTGACGTTCGCCATAAAATAAATAAAGGCAATAATAGCCTAACATAATTATGAGAAGAAGCAAAAGAAAATTTTAATATATAGATATGAATATATGGATAAGGAGGAAATTTTTTAACGGAAGCTTTTTCCCATTAAATGTTAAAGATTTATTGTAACGATCTTGGCAAGAGTATCTAGAAGAAAATCCGAGAAAACTATAATTTTTCAATCAAATCTTTTCAAGAAACAGATCTTGTTCGACAAACAGAAAAAAGAACTTAACATTTATTTTTTTATTAACTTTGGTTTGCATAAGAAGATTCCACTCGAATGAATTGTTTGTAACTGCTAAGATGAAGATGAAGCTACATTAAACGATTTGCTTTTCTCTTTCACTGCGAACTGAATCAATCTTCTTCGTGTAAAACGCGTAACATTGAAGAAAAGCGAGAAATCGTCCATCTTAATCCAGTAAGCGTCGATCAAGGATCTGTTACAACGCTTATCGCGTCTATCTATATATATCGTTGCCACTTAAGACCGCATTTATATTCGTACGTCGGAAATCAAGCTGTTCCAATATCGCGCGCGCAAAGTATATATATATATATATATATATATATATATATATAAAACTTCACTCCGCTTTATATTATCCGCCATATAAGAGTAATGGCACGCCGTTTAACATACGAAAGAGAGACGAAGTAAGATATTTGTCCGTGTTTGAGCGCACGTTGATTTCGGCAATAACGTATGGGGGAGCTCGGTTCTACGAAGAGAGGGTACGCCGATAAAAGGGGCGTCGATAAGGATTTCCCGGAGAGACTGTGCATGCACCCTCTCGTCGTGAAGGCATCCGGCCGCGAGGAAATTTGAAATACCACGACGTCGTATTCGAGGGTCTCCTACGAATCTGATATAATCGGCTGAAAAATGCGGTCTCGAATAGAATCGGATCGAAGGAAGAATCCCTCTTTTCCAGATTCTTCATCTCTTAAAAAACAGTCGAGATCCCTTTTTCTATTCTCCGAGAAAAATATGATTGAATTTATTTCTACACGAAACATATCAGTATATCTACTTTTAGTATGTTAAGAGTATAAAAAAAAAAAAGGCAAAATTAATATTCTCATGTGCTCTGACAACATAAATATTTTAATTTAAAAAAATATTACGCGTATTATATTATTTGAAATAAGAGCCGTTTGAGAATAAATGAATAAAACATGTACTTTATATCGCATCAATGAAGAGTTGAAGGAGCTCGATCTGGAGCGGTCAAACTTTTGTTGCGGCGCCCCTTGAAATATCGCGTTGATAAAATTTCACGGGATAGTAAATTCCGCGAAATTGAATTCGTTGCGATGAGAAAAGTTGAACGAAATCCCGAAGTTTCGTAAGAGAGGCGGGAGAGGCTCTTCTCTCGCTCTCCCCGGTTCCAGTACGAGTTTCGGCGTTGCATAGTTTTCCAGCCTCCCCGGGGGCTGAAGGGGAGGAAGTAAATGATTTAGGGAGCGTGCTCTCGCGAGCGCGGACAGCGGCATTTCCTACGGTGACTTTCCGAGTTCATTACACGACGGAATGGAGCGTGGAACACACGATTGCTGGACTGTTCCACGTGAACTGTTCGCGACAATGTTATTAGGATTCCTATATCGATCATCCGGAGCTGGAGGCGAAACCGGAAAACCGTGTTCTTTTTTGCTTCTCTGGCAAAACGCAAAAAGCGAACTACGCTTAAAATAAAGCCCTGTTTGCTCTACGCGCTTTCTTCGATTATATATTGTACAGAAATAAATAATAATGGTAAATAATTGTTCGTCCATTTCTTGGTGTGTTCAAAATTGCGATTTTGTTAAAGTTTAAATTGAAATTCTCTACGTAAAAATAAAGTATGTCATGTTTCAAATAGTATATAAAGACACTTCAGTCCGAACACAAGAAAGAATTACAGGAATATATTGAAAAAAAAATTACTAATTCTTAATCAGAAATATTTTAGAATTATTAAATATCCAGAAAAAGAGTTTATAGATTACATATTATGTCACTATAGGACAACGCATATTTCGCGGAATCTTACGGTGCAAAATATATGCAGTCGCAGCTGAGATTGGCTATCAGCGGTCAACGAGAACGATCGTGCGGTCGTCAGAATCGAATAAATCGATACCTTTGACCCTAGCTGACCATCACGCAAGTGCGTGGCGTGTGATCGGCAGCACGGTTTATCAAAGTGGACTCTCGTTCGGCCGAGAATTTTGATTGCGGAAATACCGGGATTCAAAGTATCTCTCGCTCGAGCTAATAATAGAAATGGCTTCAAGTCAATCGCAAACGTGGATGATTTTGGGAACGCACGTAGCGTCAATTTTTTATTCGCGCGAAAATTACTGATATTCCGATTATACGATTTGTGTGTCGTTCGCGATTGAACGAAACTCGATAAAGGTCGAGAATAACACGCGATAAATATTTTTGCGATCGAGCGAATGAGATCAGCACAATATTTCTCATATCGACACAGTTCAACAAAACAAAAACACACAAGAGAATAATCATTCCTCATATTCTTCTACGCTAAATATGATTCCGATTTCCAAATTACTCCATCACGTCACAATTTTGAAGAAATTTTGGAGAAATTGGTTAAAGTTGCAAAAATAAGCTATTAAAGATTGCAGTAGTTTTTTTTTTTAAGGTTATTGAATACGAATCGATGTCAAAATTGACAAACTCAAAATGTATACAGTAAGTTTTTGCACGTATTTATAAATTTTGGCAAAAATGCAGACATTTTTTGATTCTGACATTTATCATATTATTTCCGACAATAATTCCATTTTGAATCATTGCCAATTTTGGCCTCATATTCATATTCAGCGACATAAGTTTGAATAAACATAATTGAAAATTATTTGATAAATCCTCAATGATCATCAAATTCAGAACTTTTTCACACAATAGAGATATATATCTCATATTTAATCATGAATATCTTATTAACCACAATCGACACAACAAAATCCTTTTGAAGGAAGGGAAATTCTGACAGCATACTTAACTTTGATTATAATAAAACTTGTCTAACACACACGTCACATAATTATAACATAATAAAATACATTAAAATAATCTTTTTTGTTACTTTAACCGCAATTTTCTCAAAATTGTGACATGTGTGATGGAGCAATTTGGAAACCGGAATCGTATTCAGCATAAAAAAAACAAAGAGGAAAAGTAAATTAAATTAAGAGTAGAGAACAACTAAGAATAAAAAATTACTCTCTTTTTGAGTTCGAAAAAGTTATTTCTTGTCGAAATATCATCATCGTCTCTTATCTCCGGAACGCGTCAAGAGTCATTAATACAAATTAAGAACGGCGCTACGAGCGATTAAAAGGAAATGCGGACTCAGAAGGGACGTGTGCCACGGCGCTTGTTTTGTGTTTCGGTTCTCCCGATAGTAACGACAGGGAAAACCGGCGGGAGCCGCGGTCGCTGTAGCACGCTCGTGAATTTAAATGAAACATTAATCAGGATACGTCAGGGGAAATGGCAAGAGGCGACCCCTTTCCCCTCCCTTCCTCACTGCCGAAATTTGTAGCGTCACCCCTCTCTCTCTCTTTCGGAAACTAATTTAAATCAGCCATCCCGATGCATTGTCGGCGCAAAAACAATGGGACAATCCGCTGCTCTTCGGCTCTCGCTCTTCCTCGTCGGCGCGGCGGTGTCTGATTGTTGCTGCAAATACGACGGGGCCCCATGCGACAAATTGATAAGCGACCCGCACAATAGCGGACCCTGTTGTATAGCTTCGCGAATGGAATTTTTTCTCTCGAACGCTAAATAAGAGCGATTGTTACATAATATCGATCACTAGTTCCATAGATGTCATTTCATTTATGCCAAACTGTTACACAAATATTATTTAGAATTTTTTGTACAGTTTCAAAGTTGTATGGCACAAATGAAATGACATCTATGGAACTAGTGATCGATATTATGTAACAATCGCTCTTATTCAGCGTATATATTTTTATATGTTTGAGAGATAATTTTTACTTTTACAAGAAATTTTGTAAAGTAGGTATCTGTATTTTTATATTTCTATTATCTAATGTATTATATACTTGATTAGTTAATTTTGTACAACAGCGTTCTGTAGCTAAATACAAGTGCCAATGGAACGGTATTCAAATATTTTCGAGTTGGGAATAACTTTTCATTGCTGGACGCGACTTGTTCAAAGGCCGAATAAACGTCATTTTCAGAGTCTCATTTGTCAATGATTGAAATTTCTGTTGCGTTGAACAGCGGGGGAACGCAAATAAAGTCTCGGTCTCTCGGTGACGCGGAATAAATTGCAACCCGAGGTGATACGTCATACGAGAGGACGCTGTTGCAACGGAGCGCGCTGCAACGGGATCCTAATGACGATGCGACCGGGATGGATATGAGATGAACGAAAAAGCGCTTTACAATGAAATTCGATGCTCGATAATAAAATCGCGTCCACCCGGCGCGATGGATGCACGTACTTTCCTGCTGTGTGCGATATCACAACAAAACCTTACATTACCGCACCGCGGACTCTCATCCTTTATCGATATCAATCTATCCGAATCGGCGGTCATCGATTACACGCGCACACACACACACACACACACGCACACACACATAACCGCTAATTGGTAATCTTCCGCCGTATTCGCTCTCAATTACGGATAGTCGAATCGGATGCGGTAGGTTTGCATAAAACATTGTTGCGGATATCGATATATTCCAATCCAATATTTTTTAAAAATTTTCTCAATTTAAAATTATATATACCTATTCTATCTATTTTTTTTAAGTAATAAGTAATAAAAATAAATTACATCATTATGAATTACATGGTTATTTAAATTTTTATGAAAAACTTTTTATTCTTTGTTTATTATGTAGAAATTATTATAAGTAATTATGGGAAGTATTAATCTTTCACAATTTTTTAAATATATACATATATTCCTTTTCAAAAGAAATAGATTTATCTCTAATGTTAATTATAATATCGATTGCGTTAATGAACGAATCGGCGAATCGCATAATAGAGCGTAATCGCGCAATGATTGAGTTATTAAGATTCATAGCTATCGAAGGGTTACGTTCCCGTAAATTACGAGTTGGTAAAGATTCTACAAGACATTGATTTTCATGCGCGACACGTCCTCATCTCGGGTCATTAAACCGCATAATAAGTAGTCCTCCAAATAATCTTTTCTATATATAAAACGACAACAATCTTCAAGATGCTCAATTAATCGACCAGAAAAAAGAGTAATTTCGACAATATTCCAGAAAAAAATATCTCGATTGTGTAAAAATATTCACCTCATTTATTCCAATGTCGAATCGTATGTGTTCATTTAACTATGTTTAAACTATTAATTTAATTTAATTAGTTTGTATACAATGTTTATAATAAATTTATATACATAACACACTCTAGTGTTTAAAATGCTATCGTTATAATTGATTTATATTTTCAATAATAAATAAGAGATTCCTTTACTGCATTTTTTATTACGATTCTCTTTCTACTATTCCGCTTATGTGCTTTTCGCTATTTTCTCATTCTCTTATTATGCGCCAGTTTCTTCTCGTTAAATTTTTTTTTTTAAATTGGTTTCTTGAATGCTATATCTCAAGAATAAATGCGGTTTCATTACGGAAACATCGTAGGCAACATTTTTCTTGCTTCCGGGGAAATGCCACAAAAACCATCATCGATGCGTATACATATAAGTACAGCAGAAAAAAAAAGAAGAAAAAAAAAGGATAAAGACGCATATCGCAATCGCGCTCTGCTGATCTTGCATCACTGGTGTTTTCTTATTTCGCGGAAAACCGGGAAAGAATGCCATGAAAATGAAGAATAAAATCGCAACGAGAATAAAATAGCGGAAACGCAAACTGCGAAGGTGCGCTGAGGAAATTCAGACATATGAAAAATGCGGACTCTCGAGAGAGAAGAAGAGAAAATACGGGACGTGACCTCACGAATCTTGTAAGAAGTTTCCACGTCGTGAAAAAACTTCTCGTCGACATATTATGTCATTTTCGTGCGCGAGTTTTCTCGTCGGGTAATTTTCCGGCCAGCGAAAAGTTCACCGTGAATGGCCGACTTTAGAGAAAGATGTAAGAAAATGTGAGAAGTTCGCGTTCGTCCGCGAACGAATTTTTAATTCGGCCGGATGAGAAAGAGAGCGAACTTCGAAACTCGTCCTGACAGAACAGAATTTTAATTCGATTAGTTACAGAGAGAGAGACACGTAATATTAAAAATTAAAAATTGCATTTATATTTAAGCGAATAATCAGATTTGTCTATCGTCCGTATATTTGTAAAACAATTTCTACAAACTTCTAGATTATCATTCATTTATAACGCCAAGATCATTGGACAGCCTCTTCACTTTCCCTGAAAAAGTCTATCCTCAGATTAATAAAAAAAAAAAAAAATTCGCGCGGGACTTTCTGTGTATATGTCCGAGTGAAATTTTCTTCGGGCAGGAATTACGTCTCCGCGCTCTTCAAGGTGCGGAAAGAAAAATGCTTTGAGAATGCGAGAGGGTTGAAGAGTCTTGCGTGCGAATACACGCACAGACGACGACGTGCGTGCGTGCGACGACTGTCGCATTAAGGATACGTCGAGGGATGGCCTTCGTACGAGGGGTAGTACATCGCGACAGCTCAGCACTATAAAGAAGCGAGGAAAGGAAGAAACGAGAGGAACGGAGAGAGGGTGGAAGTCTCGACATGACCCGCGCCGGTACTCGTGTCTCGCCTTGTAGGAATTTCAGAGGACTTTCTGGTTGGCTCCTTGTTTTTCTCTTTTTGATCCTCTCGCGAAGTTGTCTCCATTTCTCTCACAGTATTCAATACAACTACGTGACCGTACATTGACTGAAGTAGAGATTCTACTACATTCATTTCTTCTTCTTTCTCTTGAGAAGAAGATAAATATACAGTAATATATTGTTTAAAGCAAAATTATTTTTAATTATCTTTAATTATATCTATTCTCTCTGCTATCACATTATCCGACATTACTGTAATTTTTATTAGATTGTATAGATGTTTTTTTTATAGAGATTTAAGAAGAGATAGCGAAAAATTGAATTTTATATTTCACAAAATTTCTTCAAAACAGTAACTTTATTTAAATAGTCGAGTTGATCTCTTATCTTGTGCGACATTTACGTTTAAGAATCTCGACAAAGGCAAAGATAAATTCATCTCTGCACCTTTCAGCATCTCGTCCCCTCGTCTTCTGTCAACCCTTCGCACACATTCTTCCCCTACCAAGTTGCCACGAATTAACCGTCACCCCTGAAAATCCAACGCCCTTTTCCATCCCTTTACGAGAAAAAGCCTCGCTCTCGCGCAATTGTCTGGATAGTCTAGTCAGTGTCACGTTCCTCTAATAGCGCAACGAGAACTTCCTTGTCAGTGGAACGGTTTACGTGTAGATAAGAAGCGAGACGCTGGTAACGCGGACGGGGAAGATTGGTCTTTATCTCACGCGCCCGGAAACGTCGAGTAAGGTTTCCGTTCGGGAAGAAAAATCGCGCCGTTCCGTGCCGGATAATCGCGAGGATTGCGAAGGAGTGTATGTATGTGTGTGTATTACTCCTGAGAGACGGCACTTTCTTACCGGAGCTATGTGAAAAGGGTCAGGTGCCGTCGCATCTTCTCTTTCTACGAGCAAGCAGTAGAAGCTAGTCGCTTTAGAGAAACGGACCTCGGATTGGAACAAAACACCACTTACTCGGAGAATAAAGAATGAGTTTTTGCGCCATTAGTGAGCTTCGTATCGAGAAAATATTTGTTGTTTCGATCATGACGCAGCTCCGGATTGCACTTTTTTTTTCACTAAAGTTATTTGAACTTATAGGAAATTAGAAAAGTACAGCAAACGGTGAAATACTTCTACATTTCTGAATTTTATGGTTGAGATTCTCCGATAAATCTTACATTTATTTCTCAAGAGAACTTGCGAGATCAGACGTATGAAAATGTTGTATAATGTTTGTTATTTAAGAATCAAAAAAACATCGCATTCCGATTCTTCACAAATTATTTTCAGAAAATATTTTATCGTCCCTTATCGACAAGAAACGAGAAGAATCGTTCAGCTGACAAGAGTATTGACACTTCAGATAAAACAATCGCAAATGGAGGTCGGCCTATAAATTTTCACATCAAAGTTCCGTCTGAGAGCTTTCTCGGGTATTTTCGGGAGCAGACAATCACGTGCCTTTTATGGTCACTGAACGGATCCCCATCATACTCCCTCTTTGCACGGCCTCTTCCTATCTCCACCCTTAAAGTAGCTCTCGAACGAAGACTAGGATCTCCCAGAATAACTTTCCACCCACTCGATCCCGAGTCGTAGCTCTCGACTGCACCCATGGGATATCTCTATCCTCTCCCCGGAAGATTTCCTTCGACGGATTAAATTCTAAAGGTCTTTAATTACGTAAAAGAAGAGAGAAAAAAAACGTTCGGAGGGAAAAAGAAACAATGAAGATTTCTATACATAAAAATAGACAAACGCGTACGAAAGTTTCAGAAGCTTATTCAAATTGAGGTATTTTCTTCGCGAGGTTAAAAATCTCGCGTCGCCGTCTCTCGCCTCAATTTATACGTATTTATTACATATATGTATGAAACATGATTAATAGCTACAAATTTTTTGTATTTTATTTATTTACTATTAATGTTATATTTATATCTATAAATAAAGTTATTTTAATATAAATTATATTTTATAATTAAAGATAACCAAGATATTTAATTCACTGACGATTCTACGATGTGATTGCGCTTTAAAGATTCCTTCAGCGTCTTCATCATTTGCAGAAATATATTATCAGAGAAATCAGTATTATCATTATTATTAAATAATCAATATTATTCTTATTATATTAAAATCCTTTAATATAAAATCCTCCACGAAGATGATTCTTCGTCCTCGAATCGCGCGTATTCCGACGCCGACAATATCTTGAAAAGGGCGCGAATGTCGATCCCTGCGCACTTTATCCTCGCCGCAGCACTGCACCGCACTGCACTGCAGTGCTGTAACTCACGCGTGTTTCGCTCTTAAAGGCGCCGCGAGGCAGAGAGCGGAGGTCGAAGTTGGGGCGATTAAACGGTCGCGTTTCGCAGCCATCCCTTTTCCTCTTGCGCGCGCGACATCCCCGCCGGCGAACAAACGCGATACCGCTTCTCCCTCCGCGTCGCTCACGACCCTAAGCTGAGAAAAAAAAACTTGCTTCGGGTCTCTCTCTCTCTCTCTCTCTCTCTCTCTCTCTCTCTCTCTCTCTCTCTCTCTCTCTCTCTCTCTCTCTTCGCGCAGAAGACACGGCTCGAATCGGATCATTAAGCTCGGAAATTATGGCGCTCCGCCCGTGGGCGTTGTCGAATTATGACGATTCGAAGTTCGGGAAGCTCTGCGAAACAAATGTACGTACTTGCCGTGGGAACGAGACCTTCGTTAAGGTTTTTCGCCGTTGCTTCACAGATCAGAGTCAATCGATTACATATTAACATTATAGTAAATTGTAATTTTACATGTACATAATTGACTTCTGTATTAATTTATGTCATAAATATAATTTATAGATGAAGATATATTTAATAATAATAATGATAATAATAATTTCTCTATTTTTCTGCAAATGATGAAAACGCTAGAGGAATCCTTAAAGCGCAATTATAGTAAAATCGTCAGTAAATTAAATTGTATTCTAGAATTAAATATAAAAATATCTTCGCTAATTTCTAATTATAAAATATAATTTTAATTACTTCATTTATTGATATAAAATAATAAATAAATAAAATACAAAAAATTTGTAGCTATTAATCATTTCATTCTTACATATTAATAAATAGAGAAATAAATTATTTATATATATTATATTATCAATGTTTACTTATATTAATGTTTCAAAAATATATCATTTAAGCTTAGTTGCATGATTTTTATATAATTTTTATTAATGCTAATATCACAGACGAGTATCTGCCTAAGGATATTAAATAATGAAACAGCGTAACGCACGCAATCGAGTTACGCGTGTAGGTTTTCTCGAATCATGAGGGCATGACGAAGAGACCGCTTAAAACTTTCTAACGGACTGTCTGCTGATCACCGGAAACGCGAGGGATTCTAATGGGAACGTATATGGTTATACGCACACGGCATACGCGCTATACGCGCGTTTCCGCCGCGGATTCTTCTCCACCGTCGGCAGCAAATCGCCGAATCACGCGGAGGCAGACTCACACCGCGCGTTGCCGCGCGCGAATTCATTCATTCCGGCCGCCTGGATTTATTCTCTCGTCGGGCGACGAGGTCACGAGCCACGTAATAGCCCCCGCGAAGAGAGGAGCGTCGTCTCTTTTAGAAATTGCCGGGAGAAATTTATGGAGAAATTGCGACGGGGACTTTTATACGCGGGGCTCTGGCGATGCGCCGACCTGCGGCGCTCTGAATCTTATCGACGAAAGGAATCTCCTGGCTCTCTCGAATTACAGCCGCGCGATCACACGGGCGAGATATATGCCCGCGAGAAAGTAGACAAATAGTATCAGGTATTAGCGACGGTAACCAAAAAATAACGTAATAACGATAAATAATAGTGGACTTGTTTTTCACGTAATTATTTCATAATAACAGCGATAAAAACGATATATATGTGTATATTTGAGAATTAATTATTAAATATTGCATGTTAATCATATATTCAATAATTGAAAAGGATACAAGTAAATTATAAGTGGCATATGATTCGAAACGAAGTGTCAATATGCGTCGAAGCGAGGTTTTGGAAACGAGAGACTTGAGAAGTGTGAACAAAAGATTATCAGATATATAAAAACTTTAAAAAAATTATCAAACTTAAAGCCCTTTCCAAGGGCTTTGACATAATTATTTCATAATAATAGCGATAACGATATCTGTGTATTTGAGAATTAATTATTAAATATTGCACACATGTTAATCATATTCAATAATTAAAAATACAAGTAAATTGTGTGTGTGTGTGTGTGTGTGTAATTACAGAATGTTCTAGGTTTTAAAACTATGCTAGTATAATGTCGTGTACAATTTTGTAGATTTTTACTGTTTTATTATTTTATAAGTGACATACGATTCGAAATGAAGTGTCAATGTGCATCGAAGCGAGGTTTTGGTAAAAGAAAGACTTGAAAAGTATGAAAAAAGAGATTATCAGATATATGTATAAAAACTTTAAAAACTCATCAAGCTTAAATTTAAATCTTCCAAGGGCTATATTCCGCATGTTATTTTTCGCATACATAAATATTAAGATATTCAACGCTTCAAACGTGGTTCAAAAAGAGAGAATACGGTTTTTAGATCCTGCAATGTATACTTAAATCCCTGATTCAAATCTCTTTCCGACGCGCAAATATTTGGACGATTTCAATCTCCGCATGTGCCAAATTACAGCGTGCCCGCCAAACGTCACACGAATTTGCCGAATGCGATCGTATTTGCCGAATGCCCGCAATCCGGAGCCGGAATCTTTCAACCTTACACATACTCGAAATCACGTCCCTTAGCCATCCCCTGGCGACCGAGAGAGCTTCGTCAAAGAATTTGATAACGCGCCGTTATAAAACGCGATCGTCGAGTCAACCCCCGTTTTCTCAAAATCTCAAACAAGACTCTCGTACCTTTGTCTCCATCGAACGTCATCCCCCAACGGTTTTCAGTCTGCGCGCTGCGTCGTCACTCTATCAAAGACAGAGTCACAATTTTTTTTTTTTTCCTTCCTCTACAACCGTTCACAACGTCAGATGCGGCACTTAATTCTTACAATTGCGTCGTTCGCATCGCGTCTACTCGCGATCACGCTCGTGACACTCGGAGGCGAGCGGACGCGAACAGAGAAAAGCGTCCACACGTGACGGTAGCTCGAGCGAGACTGAAGCTGAAAGCTGAGCGCTGCTGCCGGCTACCGCGACGACGGCGACGACGACGACGAGAGGGTGGGCGAGCGACACAGGGCCGTGTAGGGAAAGGGCGCCTCTTCTCCGGCATCCGTGCCGGAGAAGAGGCATTTGTACGATGCGTCCCTAAGGAGCGTGCGGCACCGAGGGAATGTCCTGTCTGCGAATTACCGGATTTTTACGGAAACTCCCGAAATAGGGAGATCTATATATGAATGCGCGCTCCTCTCTCCGTCGGGAGTCACGTGTCGCGAACGAGATAGAATTCCACGGAATTAGAGTTGTCCGGCCGCGCGTTCTCTTGCACCAACCGCGTTTACAGAATCCCAGTGATAAGGATAGGATAGAGTAGAATGTTTATGTCTTTCAAGGGACAAAGTTTCGGAACGTTAAGCCCTCCTCCTCCCAACATTGTGGAATGAAAAAGAAAATGATATAGATTCGAAATAATTAATAATTGGAAAATAAATAATTAATAATTAATTGAAAAATAAATAATAATTGGAAAATAAAATATAACAGAAATAAAATAAATTCTCTCTCCCTCGCGCTTTCTCTCTTTGTGTTTCCTATACAATAATCCCTTATTTAACCGCTCAATGAATATTATTCTTAAATCAGTCTAATATATTTGAATAAATTTTATCAGAACGTCTTAAAACAATCAGATTTCAAAAATAATTTTTTAGAAAGCAACATAACGTGAAACATATATCTTTAAATAATCATTCAAAATTTTCTTTTACAACCCCTTCGTCCCTCGATCGCAACGATAACGAGCGACAAATTTTGCGTCGCCCACACGATTTCTCTCACGCGCCGTCATGTAACCGTCGTTCAAGGTCCGTTCGAATGACGCGCGCGTACGTAATCGCCGTTAAATCCGAACAAAAAAATGTACCATAAAATCCGTCCGCCCTTGTTCCTACGCGCGATGTCACTTACTCGCGTCGAAGGGATCATCCGGGGACTCTGTCCCTCGGTCAGCCGGTATCGCCCTTCTTCGAATAGGGTGGCACTTGCCGCGCACCCGATTAGCATACGGCCGGTCGGATTGCGTTGGCGATGTCCCGATGAAGCGGAAAATCAGGGCTCCAAGTGACGGCCCTCAGGCGCGCGTACTCCGAGATGAGCTCGAGCTTGCTCACGGGATTTTAAAATATTGCGCAAAGCGTTTAAATAGCGCGAGAGGAACTTTAATTCGTTAAATTTCGTAGATATTGAGACTGTCATTGAAATAATCCGGACGTTTGCAATTACAGTTATGTTAAACGTGATGGGACTTTATTCTGATTCGCCACACATGTGGACGGAATATACAATGTTCGATCATCAAGCGAGCGCAAATTAATTTCTATTAAATTTTATTATTTTAGAGATACTGTATACATATATATTGAAATGATATAAATAATATAAATGATATAAATGATATAAATAATAAATTTAATAATATAAATAAATGATTATAATTATAAATATAATAAATAAATATAATTGTAAAGAAGAAAATAATATAATTATAATTTCTAATAATAATATATAAATAATATAAATAAGTTTTATTATTTTAGAGAGTATTAATTATCTTTTTCGCTTAAATCGGTAGATTATTAATTTGATAGACACTAAGTTTATTAAACTTCCATATTCACAATGACTTTGAATTGCTGATCCAATTCAAAATCTAGTGTGTTATTTGTGTATCACGTCAAAGTGCATTATGATCAAAACGCAGGACGCCAGGAATTCCTGCGCCTAGTGCATTAATTACATCCATCGTTATATCACGGTAATTCGCGTACCATGCGGATTATTCAACCGTTCAATATGCGCGTACAATACGTGTTAATGTATGGGTGAACACTATCGGAATACTTCTGTACTAAAGCAAAACATTCATTTATATTACTTTCCTTTCTCGATATATTCTTCTAATATATTAGACTTGTAATTGAATAATAACAATGATTTATGAGGCATAATAAGCTTTGCATTAATATTTACAATTTTAATATGACACGACAACATCTTTATATGAGAACTCTCTATAATTAAATGTTTGACCGAATCGATCGTGCAATAAGAGATTAATGGACGATAATTGACGGTTTGACACGCGACAGGAGAAATCGTGCCAGATATGAATATTTTTGCCGCGTCTGTCTATACGTATGATTATCCTGTGAAAAATAGAGATAAAGCGCGTCTACCTTAGCAGCCATAGCAGCGCCATTTCTGAAATTGATCCTGATTGATTGATCGTTAATTTTTTTATCTAATAACGAAGAGTGGCGTGGCCGATAATGGACTTGGGCTAGTTAAAGCGCGCGACGCATTATCCAAGGTAATATTCGCTAAAGTGATTACGCTTTCGCCGGATATTCGACGTAATATTATATCGCGAGTTTCATGAATAATTCACTTATCCGAAAAATGATTAAGCCTTTATACGCGTGTACTTCCGTGTAAGTTTGTCTTGATCGGAAAATTGCAATTCTAACCCTTTCCCGAGTGTTATCACGGATTGCTAAAAATTACATTAAACGAGAATCAAATCAGGTTACAAAAATTTTAATCCACATTTCCTACAAATTCTATAAAAGACGCTATTTCATAAATTATTTAATTATCCGAACATTGAACGACCTACATTACTCTCGACGAATCAATACAAATTTATAACGCGCAAGTGTAACACACAATCATTTTCCATGTAATAATTTTGTGCGATGTAAAAAAAAACATTTAATTATTTAACAAAAACACCCATCAAACTTTCATCACACTCTACTTATCAAGTATGTAACGATGAGTTTGTAACAATAGCATTATGTAAACTGGCTTAATATCCAAGCAGTACGATGCAATTTATTTCACCACACGCGCTATTATTCAGCATGCTTTCTCTCCGACGGCCAGCACAGCATTTGTCTGCATAAAACTCTACTTTTCAACGCAAAAAATTCTACTTTCATAAAAAACAACTTTTATGAGACTCGTAAAGCTACGGGTATAACGCCGGAAGGCTACGTTACATATCTGGTTCGCTGTTTATGTTTAAAAACGATACTAGTCGCAATAAAGAAGAAAATCAATAGTAACGCAAAGTAACGAGAGAATTTGCACGATACATATTCACACACGAGCGATTTTCGTTTTTATTTAGGGAGAAGTGAACATCTAAAAAAATTTCCGATAATCGACGAAGTCGATGCGTGCTACGGAGAACAAAATTCTATCCTAAAACTTATATTATCATAATATAATATTTTTATGGAAGAATATTTTGCGTCGTGTATATTTGTTTCTAACCGACGAAAAAAATAATTCAGGTAGGAAATAGATTAATAAGAAACAGGTGCAGAAATTAGGCGCAACAAACGTGTTTTTAAATTCTTCTCTATTTAATTTGAACATTTCGGTCCTTCCTTTGGACCATCTTCAGGAACCGAAACGTTCAAATTAAATAGAGAAGAATTTAAAAACAAGTTTCTGCGCCTGGCTCTTGTTAACCCGTTTCCTATCTGAATTTGTATCTGTATATCAGATTTTCGTTTTATTATAAAGTATTATTTCGTTTTATTATAAAGTAGTTGGTGTTTTGGAGTTAAACGTGACTCACACTTGTCAGAATCCGCGACGATAAATCGAACCTGTTGTAAATTCAGGGAGGGTCTGCCGGCAACAACATGTGAGGTTTGGCCAAGCAAATGGGAGAAGCGTGCGTATCCGCAGACGTCGTAAAATTGATATTTATCCTGGCTGGCGTCCAGCGCGGAAGCTGCGCCAGCTTTTCCGCGGATAATGCGGCGCGACGTGATTACATCGTCGACGCGCGGAAACCGCCGACGCCGGTTTTTTCCGCGCCCTTTTTCGCTGATTAAGCGGATTAAGCGCGAGAGGTCGTTGGCAGCTTCGACTCGCGTCGAAAAAAAAAAAAAAATTGGAAATACCTCGATTGGCAAAACACATCGATCGCGATCAATTATCCGTCCTTTCGCGTACGTTATTACGTGAAAGAGCAAAGCGTAGCAGCAAGCAAAACATACAAGGTGCTATATTACCGAATATAGTATATACAAAAAGCGGCGTAGAGTCTCCGTCATTACAAAAGCGTCAAATTAGTGTTTTAACGTCGACACGCAAGTGTCCCTCCGAGTATCTCGGCAACGTGCAACATTCTGTCGCTACGTCGTTATTAAAGAGAGCGCGGAGTATTATCGCGATTTACCGGCGGCTTTTCTCACGAGTCACGTATTCGCCCTCGGCCGTATCCCGGGGGATTATTGGATGTCACCGGGATATTCGATACCGCCGCGTGTGCGCTTTACTTCCGTAAAGTGTAAGCGGTAATCCCGGACGGACGCTTCCTATCGGTCGATCTCTCGATTTCTCCCGCGATAACGGAATAATCTGGCACACAGGCGGATCATCTTTTTCCCGAGCGGAGAAAATATTTCTGAAACTAGCGAGACCGACCGTGTATCGCGTGTACGAAATGTCGATAACCGGCGAGACGACGATTTTTGCCCAAGTCGACGCGAACAACCTAATTCTCGATTTATGAACGGTCCGTCGATCTCCGCGGAAATTTCACATCGCGATACAAATTTTCTCACAATGGAAAATCGCATCGGCGTCCGTCGCAGCGTGACGTTTCTATTAAATATTGAACGAGGACGATTAATGCAAATTGTGCTCGTACAGGCATATCATGTGCGCTGCGTAGCGTAAAGAATAGATATTTAGGTCCTTCAGATACATATTTTTATTCAGATTGCAATTGATATTAATATCGAGTAGAGTATATCATGCACGGTAAAAAAAAATATAAAACTAGAAGCAAATTATTTTTTCTCATATGTGACAGAAACAAGAAGAAACCAAACTTCTTCGGATCAATAAGTATGTAAAATATAATAATACAAGTATCGTACATTCAAATTGTTAAATTACTGAACTTTGCGCGAGAATTTTACATCTTGGTTTCTTACACGAAACGATCGATAGGACAAAAAAAGCGCGTGTCCTCCGCAACGATTCGCTCGATCGACGACGCTTTCTCGCGAATTATATCCGTGGCCAGATTCGGCCAACGTGTAAAACCGCGAAGGACGCGAAAACCGGAAATACCTGATATCATCTGTAGCATTATGGCGGCACACCCACGACGCGAAAAAAAAAGAAAAAGAGATGATTGTTCCCGGAATAGCGCGACGAGATTTTCATAACGTCGTAATTCAGCGGGTTCTGTAAAGCGAAATTCTCAGTTTCGTAGCCAGATCTTCGGAAGAAATTATACGTTGCAGGAAGTTTGGACATTTTCGAATTACGAAGAAGAAATCGAAGAGAGAAATCTCTCGCGGTTTCTTTGCGGGTAAAGAAATTTCATTTTTCTCGACATAAAATAAATAAAAAATATTTACAAGATTAAAACGCACTAATAAACTGACTTTAGTATGTTTATGTATTTTTAATGCATATTATAACCAACCTATCATGTAAAATAATTTCTACAAGTATATCTTAAAAATTACATATATGAACTTCTTTGATTACCTAATTTTAAAATGGAAAATGATCTATTATGGCATATGCGCGCGATCAAATATGTACAGGTTATTCTGCAGTTCGAACGGAACACAGAACTTTAGATGTCAAGCAGCTTTGTGAATATTTTATCGAGAAACCATCGGCGGAGCGATAAAGTATTGAGGCCGACTTCCGACGTTTAGGACGAAGCATGGGTGACGGTAACTGGAGCAGGACTTCCGGAGCTGGATATCAAAAAATCGACGGCAGGCAGACCCGATTTTTCTTATTTACGTATCGCACTTAACGCATGTAGGCACGTCAGAGTTAAGACGCGCATTGTAATAAAGTAAATTTCCGTAAATATTTCATTGTAAATTTAATTTAATATTTTAGTTTAACATTTTGATATTTTTAATTTAACATTTTCATAATAATTTCATAGTAAATTTCCGTAACATTTTGCGTCGTTTAATCGCATCGTCATATTTAAATTAAATAAATGTAATTATAAGTTACATTCGTTGTTTCAACAGGGTGTCTACTCAAATCTTGTAAAAAAATTCCCTGAGAATTCCCTGATCTTCCAGGTATTTTCGTTTAAACTTCCAGATAAAATAAGAAAATTTGTAGATGCAGCTTTTTAAAATAAGTTTTTTATTGTATGCGCTTTCTAATGTTTTCTATTCATATACGATTACAGAAAAAAGTTATCAAGAATTTTACAGTTTTTCTAGCATTTAATATTGATTTATTAATCGTAAAATTAATTTGGACAATAACAAAGTGCAATATATCACTATATCTAAACGCTAAAGATATATGCAAAAATACAAAATAAAAATATAAAACAAAAAATAATTTATTATAAGCGTCTTAAGGAGTACTAATTTATTTTAATATTATTAAAAAATTGAACAGTTTTCTATGAAACTTACATAAGATCTACTAAAAAGAGATCGTCAATAAAATTATCAGACACAATTTTTGAAAAAATTCCCTGAGCCTCAATAAAATTCCATAAGAATTCTCGGATTTAAAAAAAAAAAAAAAAAAAAAAAAAAAAAAAAAAAAAAAAAAAACCCCCGGTTTTTCCAGGAAGTAGACACCCTGTTTAAGTATTCGTATAAAAGTACTTGAGAAATTATCGCGAATCGCAGTATTTCGCGTCTTTACTTTGACAGTAAAGAAAGAAGGGATCGTCCAAAGGGACACGCTTCGATTGCAGGAGAAGATGCAACGCCGGTGTCGCAATCGCTCTCTCGGTCGAAAGAGTCTCGACCGCGGCGATGGCGGCGAATTTCACGGTTAATCGAACCGCTTTCCTTCCACAACTCACACCGGCGGTCTCTCCTTTCGATTTCGGGCGCACGTGTGAACGTCCGGAACAATATATGATTCATTTCACGGCTCGTTAGAGAGCCGCGCGAGCGCGGACTCTACGCTTCGCCGAGCGTGCCGGAAGAGAGAGCGCGCAAAAATGCCACCCTCTAGAAGAGGAGAGCTTTTTTTTTCGTGCCTGCTGTACGAACTGCGTATCGTAAAGAGTTGCATCTCCGAGTTTTGTTTTTTTTCTTTTTATTTTTTTTTTATACAGACGATTTACGCGCGCTACTGAACGGGTCGATCGAGTAACCTGGTTCGGTGGATATGTCAATATACACCCGATCGCTTACCTTCCCCCCCTCCGGAAACTCGGTGGCTATTTGCGTGTGTAAACTGAACGCTACGGAACGTCAAACACACGCATTTTCTCCCTCTTGCAATTCTAGAAGTCCTCACGCTAGGGAGCTCTCAGAGTTTTCTGTTTCACCAGAAGCGTCGCACGACACGTGATATCACATGTCTTATTCACCGTGATAATTTCCTTCAATGTGTTCCATCATTTACTGCTTTGAGATATATTATTTTTTTCTAAGAATTTAATTGTAGAATATGTAATATAAGGGATACTTAAAATTGAGCTATGGTAGCTAATATTTTTTTCCGTGGTATTAAATAAAAAATTCACCGGCAAAGAATATTCTACGATTAAATTCTTAGAAAAACAAATATCTCAAATCTTAGAAAATAAATAAATCAATACTATCATACACATGCGCTTAATCATTCTCGACAGTCGTTGGAATAACGATTCGCAGTTTCATTCGAGTGTTCGAAAGTATCATTCATCCATTAGAATTCCGACGCGAACAAAGATTAGCGGACTCTCTGAAGTTGGAGTGCGCATCGATCAACCGTAGGTGAAGTTGCCGCAAACAGGCATCGCGGTGGCAATTATACGCCTTCGTTTACATACTTTACCGCGCGACTCGTCGTCGTCGTCGTCGTCGTCGGTGAAGTATGCGAGTGGGACGCCCTGTGTTGAACGACAACGTCAAACGCGTCATAACGCGCGCGAGGGTGCAACGCGTCTTTGGGGGCGCGTTATACCTCTCTCTCCCCCCACCTCGTGTATATTTATTTCATCGGGATCTTTTGCGGCGTCCCGACCCTCCTTCGTGTTTGACGACCCCCGAACCTCGAACAAGCGAGCGCCTCCGGCTGCTCGAATGCAGCTCCGACTGTTCTCTTTTTCTCTCTCTCTCTCTTTTTTTTTTTTTTAACCGACAACTAGTCGCGCGTGCATCCCCTTTTATGTAAGTACACACGACGGTGGATGCAGAGCGCGTTGAAATGAGCATCGGTAATTTTCTGTGAAATTCGCAACGGTGCAACGGGCTCTCCAGCATTTTCGCGCGCGAATTCGCGGCACGTCGATCGCGATTATTTAATTAATCGGCCTCAACAAACACGAATATTCCTGGGCTCAACAAGCGTTGCACATATTGTGCGTACCGTCGCGTTATCGTATTATTATTATATTGCTTTATGCGCTATTGATGGACAGTGATAAATAAATGTGAACCTGCTCGCTATACGCGTTCTCATTATTCATCTAAACAATAAATATTTCTCGACATTAAACCGCCAATAGGAATTATTGGGAAACGCTAGAGGAATAATTGATCGCCTACACGACTAGTAAATTAAATTTTTTTTTAAATCACGCTTTAAATTCGTTCAAAGGAGCTAGCTGGGGATCTTTTCTCTCGCGATGGTGAGGCACAGAAGCGTCTTACTACAGACAGTGGTCGATCACGACGAAATTTACGTTCTCGTTATGCGTTCGCACGAGAATCGCCTGGAAGGGCATAAATCTCGTTTGATTAACGACACGCGTTTATGGAACGACGCTGACGAGGGCCACGACACTCGGAAGGTCGCGCGGATATGAGAAGCGACGAGATGACGCGCCGCCATTCATCGAAATCCGCGGATTTACGGCGCGTCTTTTACGTCAAACAAACCGCAAATCCTCGCGATGAAATAACTGTAACACATGGGACATATGATATATACATACATACATCCCGCGTTGCACACCTTTCACTTGCGAGAAATTCCACGTCAGAACAAATGTAAATTTCGCAATAAAGTTACAACATACCCTTATAGAAAAATATTTTTGATGTGTTAAGTGGAGGAAATATGAGTTACATGGCTAAATTTGAAAAAAAAGATCGGAGCTTTTTTTAACTATTAAAATTCTAAGTGACAAGCAGTTTAATCGATGTTTATTGGACGTTCTTTGTAAATTATTAATTCGAGAAAGGGATAAAGTAGTTAAAAAAATATACGCATCTTTTCTAATACTTTATTGAAACTTTAGTAATTAATTCTTCCTCATATTATTCATACCGGGAATTCTGTCAGATAAAAATCTAATTATCGATCTTCGATAATTATCGGGTATTCTTTTTAGATTTTATCGTTATGATTCAGGTACGATTTAAAGATGAATATTTTAAAGCGGAAAACCAACTCTTGCGCATTTATCTACCTCTTTTATTCTTAGTTTTTTTTTTTAACACCCGGATTTATTATCTCATCCACGAAAGGATTCTGATGCTCCATCTTACACCAGTACTACTTTTATCCTGTTACTGTTGCGATGAGACAAGAATAGAAAGAAAATGTTCCTGACGACGATTCGAGACACATCGGTGAGTCTTTCGCCGAAGATCCATTGTCGCGGAACGATTCGTTTTACCTTGAAAAGACGCGATATTACTCGCAGCCAGAAGGAAAAGCAATCGACGAACTATATTCTTCTTTCTCCCTTCCTCGCCAGCCCTTTGTCGTGTCCTCGACTGGTCAAACCGGACACTAGTCAATGGACGAAATCGTTTTCGCCGTCGATCGACTACCAATTCTCCTCGACGAAACGTCATCGAGAGAAACGTTTCCGAAAAAAAAAACTGCTTTTAGGCTCGATTCCCGAATTCAATTCCTGCCGCAGACGTAAATGGACATCCGTGATTTATTTTACTTAAATAAAAACCGTAAAAAATCGTACCGACATGCTTTGATAAATTTCAGCAGTTATTTAAAAAAATGAAATATTTATCTATTTATAAAATATTATCTAAATAGTTAAATGTTAAGCAACAATAATTACTACAAATTGCATCCTGAATTTTAGGATTTTACGGATTCTCAATTTGCATCATAGTCTCATCGATACACGCGTCATGTATTTATCAATTTTTTGCTATTACAAGACACTACCACATAGCATTCTAACATCTGAAAATTCTATCAGACGATACATCCACTTTCGCTTTATTTCTCTCTCATCAAATAATGCACGCTCACCTTCGATTTAACTCTCCCTATCGAGAGATACATCCACTTTCGACTTCCAAGTCTATCGTAAGAAATATGAAGAAACAATTCGCACGAAATTCTATCCGCCGACTCGGAGATAAAAGAACCGACACCGCTTAGTAAGATAAAAGTACCGCTGGCGCCGATGAGGACTTCTATTTCGTATTGTTGCGCAATAAAAGACGTAGAATTATTTGAACAACCGTATTTGTGATCCATCGAGACGAGTTCGTTTATTTTCTCGTTTTCACCGCGCGTTTTTACCAGCTGTGTGCGTTCGAAATTCTCGCTGTACTTTGTACCTCTCGAATCATCTGTTCTGCTTTATTTAGCAAATAAAACTCGAAAGGGGAAACTCGAAGGAACTCGTGGAGGCAAATATTTTGCTCGAAAAAACGCGTATAATACATAATCATTCATCAAATATCATTCGTCTCACTTGCTCGTTTCAACAGTTGATGAATTAATTTCTTGTCACGATATTCGAAACTATCTTTGCACCGAATACGCGTTAGAAATAATTGAGAGGACTTTGATCTTGTAATCATACGAGGTCATATCTGTATTTCATAAAAATTGTCATGTGTATCGCAATTTCGTTAACGCTGTTAACGAAAAGATTAATGATTCGAGCTCGTTCCGAAGGCGAGAGAGATCTCTATAATACAGAGATTGCATACGCGCGCGCGATAAGAAACCTTGTATTACAAAAGGTTAATAGAGATTTTTAGATCAACTTGGCGTTTTCTATATAACAAACAGCATTTTTTTTCTTCATGCGGATGCTCAAGGTATGCCAAAAAGTAAAGTCGCCCAACGTGGGGCTCGAACCCACGACCCTGAGATTAAGAGTCTCATGCTCTACCGACTGAGCTAGCCGGGCTGTTACACGGTCGAATCTTGACCGTAACAAAATTCGCGAGTACATTCGAACGTAATTAATAAAATGTATATGCATATATACAGATATATAATTACATTATCTATAATAATTTAACAGATTCTAATTTTCGTTTAGCAAGTCTTTATTTTCAAGCGTCTATGAAACTTTGTAAAGATTTTTTCACGCGCGAATTTTTGTATCAGAAACATTTGTTAACTTTATCTTTCATATTTTCAGGGAGAGTGTACATTTGCATGCCATTTGTTAGTGCAAATAGAACAGTGTCTTTATTCAAGTGTATGGATAAATTATTAATATTGTCGCGTGATATAAACATGATATACATTAAGAAAAATATCTAATAAGATCATAAGCGAACTACCTAAGCGAGACTTCCACATAATTAATGCCATGAGTGCAGCAAAATTACTGATCATAGCACGGTTTCATTGCCTTGTTTATACGGTGTTCTCGAAATATGTTTAACGATAGTTTCTTGAGGGACTGTAAAGTTAATTTTTTTTCTCTTGCAATCAGTACGAATGTTATTTAATATCTCTATTTGTATCAACGTTTCTAATAATTAATTAATATCCCTCTAATTAAGACCTAAACTAAATATTTATAAATATCAAACGCGCATTGTAAGAAAGAGGCAATTATTAGTATTTTTTTAAATTATCAGTATTTCTTAATTGTTCTTAAATCTAATAAATTAGCACCTATATATATATATTACTTATCTATTTTTGCGGATTTTTTCACAAACTCTCCTAAATCTATGGAATATTAAATTGTTGAAACGTAATGTATCAAATCTAGCTTCGATATTTTTTCTATCGTTTGGAAACTGGAAACTTTTATCTAAAAGGAATTGCTCAACTAAACAGAGATATAGAAATTAACCATAGAAATTAACTACGCGTTTCTCGACACACCCTGTATGCCAGCGATAGTACGAGTGAATACGTAAATCGTATCTAACGCGCAAATTGCTATCTGGTCCCCTTTTAAGCACTCCAGCCCCATTTAAAGCCCCACCCGGCGCTTTCTATCGGAAACGCGTGAATTTACATTAAGCCGCCATGAATGCGAGCAATAGTAAATCTCTAAAGCGACAGTAAGCATCGCGCGCGGGTGTATTGTGTGTATAGTACCGGGAATAATCGATCCGCGCACCACCATAATTTCTCTCCCCGCCGTCTTTTTGGCACGCGCCGCCGCTTTTACGGGCTCCTTCTCGCCGGTATCTCACGGGGCTTTCTAGCCTAGAGTTACCGCACTGTCGTTGGAATAAACACCGGTTCGAGAAAACCACGCCACTCCACGCTCTAAAACGCTGTAAACGCATGGCGGCGTCTCTCGCATTATCGATTGTTCTGCAGAGAGCGCCAAGAGAGCCGCGCGCATCGTTTGAACTTTCTTACGGGGAATTCCGATTTGATTCGTTCGAATCGAGACACGCGCTCGTCGAGGAGAGATCTTTCTTCTGTAATTGCAACGAGAGAGAGAGAGAGGCCGCGCGCGTTTATTTCTCGCGCGGAAGATGTCTGTAAAAAGTTAATTTTAATGGCAAACGATTCGACAAGTTTGGGAACGAACTTCGTTTAGAAGAAGTTTCGATCCGCGACCGTCGTTTGTACCGCGATTTTGCAATAACATCGGAGAGCTTCGAACTCAAAAATTCAAGGACAAAGTTCAAAAATAAGACTCTCCTCGACGGGGAATCGAACCCCGGTCTCCCGCGTGACAGGCGGGGATACTAACCACTATACTATCGAGGATTTCTTGAGGGAGCGTTTTCTACTATCTGTACTAGGAGGATATATGTATAATCTTGTAAAAACTATATAACACAAAATTATTTTCTAATAAATTTAAAAAGTTCTATAAAGATAACCAATACGTGAATAACAGTATTAGAAATATGAATGGTACATGAAGAAGCATTTTAATATGCAGAATATTCTAGAAACCTAGACTTAATTTTAATAGCAGATTCTTTAATTTAAAATCAATTTCTCTCTCGTAAATCGAAGTCAATTTATATCGATTTATGGTTCTGAAATTATAGGACATTAACACAATCGATTTGTAAATTTAATATTAGAGTATTGTATTTATAATTAAACAGTAAAAAAAAAGGCTCTGATATGACGATATAAATAAAGGAAAAAGGTAGGCAAAAAGAGCCAAGCGCGGAAATAAGAGCGCGATATGATAACTTGATAAAATGATATATTTATTCTTCATGATTTGAACGTCCAAATCATGAAGAATAAATAGTCATTTTATCAAGTTATCATATCGCGCTCTTATTTCTACGCTTGGTTCTTTTTACCTACTTTTGTCCTTTATTTATAATTAATATTTATATAAAAGTATAGTAACTACTATAGATATATACGTGCAAATATGCAGTGCGTATTCAATTATGTAAGAATTAAATAAGATTTTTTTAGTAATACACATGAAGTTTTAGAGAGTTATTAAACTCTAGAGATATTGTTATTTATTCCTTTTTCATTCATATATGCATTGACACGCATAACACGAGTTTATATTATATATTTATATATTGTAATTGCACTATATATTGCACTTTATATATTAGTATTCCAATTTTCATAATAATGCAAAATATACATGCGTTTATTAAGATATCAGATTATTCACGATTTGTTTCGAATTCGGAAGTGAACAGTTCATTTATTTCATAGAAGTAAATGCAAAAAAGTTATTTAGCCTACAATATTATTCATTTATAATTATATTAGATGCAAAATTCTACCCAGATCTTGTCGAACAAAAAAGGAATCGACGAGGATGGGATTCGAACCCACGCGTGCAGAGCACATTGGATTAGCAGTCCAACGCCTTAACCACTCGGCCACCTCGTCTTCATGTGCATTTTTGTCTCAATATACAGACCATCATCTAAATATTTTTCAAGTAATATATTAATAGAAAAAGAGCCGAGATATATATTTTTAGAAATATTTTTAAAGTCATAACATACATTTACAATGTCAAAATTATAGCTCTTAGAAATGACGAATATTATTTATCACACTGGAGTATGTAAATAAAATATAAAATTTTATTGTGAAATTCTTAAAATAATTATATTAAATTTTATCATTTTATTCTAAATAATTTATAAAAATTAAATTATCTCCTAAAAGAAAAAAATCTGTGTTATTATAAAAGAGATTTAATAATCGTTTTTATTGCAGTAATTGAAATATAGCAGTATTGCAATAATTTGATGTAATTTCTCTAATTAAAAATTGCTAGAACACACTGTGTGTATCAAGTTAAATTGCATGTTCGTTACATGTCGGCAACCCTTAATCACGCTTAGCTTTAGCGCGTATTTCATCTGATTGGCGAGGGAACGATAAATGCTGCTTAGCTCTTTCCGAGAGCGCGTGTCGATAAATTGAAAGAAACAACTGTGTAAATACGGCCTCGTGTAACAAGTCACTTAACTATGATTACCGGTGGCCGCGTAGTTACGATTAAGCCGAAACTTTTATTACGAAAGTTTTGGTCGATTTCAGGCGGATAAACACAGGCCTGATACGCGCGCAGATTATTATACGCGTGTCGACATAAAATTGCCGCAGCGATAAATTCGCCGTTACGATGAACCCTAAACAATATAGGCACAAACTGGCAGATCCCCTTTTAAACTCGAAACCTTATAAAAGATTTATAAAGTCATAATTATTTTTTCACGTGGTACCTTCCATAAGATAAACGAGTAGACTTTAACTTGTTAAGCTTTAACGTTTTTATTTGTACCGTAAATGTGACATTGATACTTTGAAATATACGGAGAGTGTACAATTTTCTCTCACAAGTATATTTCTACGCACAAAAACAAAATACTTTATATTGGTATAAAAATAATGTCATAAAAAAACGCATAAAAAAATCCTTATACGTTTATGTACGCATTATTGCACAATTAAAGTAATTACAAATAAAAAAATTTAATGTAAAACAACTTAACGTTGCTATGAAAAACAAAGTTAACGTTGATGATGTGTTAATTACTGCTAATTGTTAAAGAGAATAGTATCGGCGAAATATTTCAAGGTGAGTCACTCAGAAACAAGGCACTTAATACCTCTTTTTCGAGGTATAAAAAATGTGCAGAACTAGATAAATGTGCACAATTTAGATAATTTCAAAATTCAAACCGGACAAACACAGTTCTATTTCTTTATAATTATCTTTTTCATAGTTGTATAAATTGCTGATATTTTCTTTTACTGTATATTGTTATTATTTCTATGTTTTTCATATTATAGCATGAAGACGATTTTAAACATGTAATATTATAGTAATGTATCCTGAACTTGGAAATTTTAAATCATATAAATAGTCCTTTAGAGTTTAAAATAATTATATAGTATTTATTTTAAGGAAATAGAGAGAATATAAAAGGATCCCCCTTTATATTCTCTTGTAAAAATATTATTTTTCGCATATAAATAAAATATATAGTAAGCGTTAAAAGAAATATATATGGTATATGTGATGAATATTAAATTGTACGAATCGGGTTGAGTATCGAGATCCGACAAAATATTCGCGATCGAACTTGATGAAGACACGATCCGGATACATGTGCGTGAGGATGAAAGCGGAGAAGAGACTACCGTTTCCAGTCAATTAATGCCGGTATAATCGTCTTGTCTGTGTAACTCACGAGGGTACACAGAGAAGCGGTTCGGCACCATAATCGTATCAGTGTCAGTGCATTCGCCGTCGAATTGAATTGCGATTAATTCGAGTTGATAAATCAATTATATATATCTCTTGTGTCATCGTTCAGCAGCTCGCGATACGATCGAATCCGCACCATTTCCCGATGGAAAACAATGCAAAAATTTCAGATTTGTACTTTTATATATTCTTTGTACTTTTTAAAAAACAAACATTGCAAATATTCAAGTTTTAAAGCGGATATAATTTGTATCTACTTACATGTTTTAAATCGTGCAAACGTTGCATCATTTCTTACACCGAAGAAAAAATAATAAAATAAAAGTTACATAATATTAATTTCGCTCTCTTTTATATCATTCTTTCTTTGTTCAATCTAATCGGGAGATAGTAAATTTTCTTACGCGATAAAAATCAACTATTGCTGATATATTTATTTATAATATTAATACTGTATATTATATTGTATTAAAAGTATAATCGCAATGATAAGGCCTTGATTTCAAGATTCTGCTTTCCTAGACGCACGCTTCACTATTGCAAGATTTTTGTTTGCGCAGAAACGCGTTCGGCAGGAAATGCCAGTAATCGGAAATGCGAGAAACTTAGGACGATCACGAACAAAGAGATTTCTCGATTGGCACAAACAGTGCGCGCATGTCCGAAAACAAACTGACATCGGCTGAGTACAAACATCGGGACGATCTGTGCTCGAAACGGATTATAACGGTGTGCTTGAAACGCGAAATTAATCGAGGTCTGCCCGAGGCAAGAATCGGTACACCAGGTTGCCGGTAATTTCTAAATCAATCATCGTCGCGGGCTTTGCGGCATTCGCGATCAATTCGAACGCAACCTGACTCGCGTCTGGTTTTGCGATACCAGCCAACGATGCTATTATCGATTTCCGATTTGAGGAAGTGTGCACGTTCGACGATGTCACGCGCGAGTGATGTGTTCGACGGTGGTGCGCCTCGTCTGATATTATTGATATAATAATTGAATAATAATAAACTGAAATAATGGATGTAAAAAGATGGAGAATAGAGGTATAACATTTATATAAAATTAGATATTTTCGAATTCAGGTAGAAAATACAAATTCAGGTCGAAAAGGCTCAGATATATAAATACACAAATTCAGGTAAGAAACGGGCTAATAAGAGCCAAGCGCAAAAATTGGACTCAACAAACTTGTTTTTATAAATCCTTCTCTATTTATTTTTAAATGATAAAGAATTTAAAAACAAGTTTGTTGCGCCTAATTTCTGCGCCTGGCTCTTATTAGCCCGTTTCTTACCTGAATTTGTGTATTTATATATCTGAGCCTTTTCGACTTATTATAGATATTTTCGCACGGATTCAAAATCGCGAAACGCTATCTTAAAATCTGATTCTATCTCCATAGAGAATTCAGAATATACATTAAAATAAAATTCTTTTTCGATTTCCATTCAACATTACAACTAAGCAGAATATTTCAAATACTTTGTCCAGGTAGAAATTTACGACGACTCAATTAGCATTGATCGATATTTAATTTTTGTTGAAGCTTTTTAGATTAATCTAATAAAACTAAGAAATTAATTTTATATATATATAATATAATTTCTACCTGAGAGCAAAGCATTTGAAATATTCTGCTTACAATTGTAATGTTGAATGGAAATCGAAAAAGAATTTTAAGAAAACGTTAGAGAAAGCAAATGAGATTTGCTTGGGTTTCTCATTTAAAATCGCATTTTTGAAACAGTTACACTTTTGATCTGAATTTTTATAGATCTCCCAACCGAAATCCATGATTCTTTTGAAAAATCTGACTAGATTCCAACTAGATTCCCGAAACTTTTCTACGCAGATAATAACTAACCATGGAGCAACGTACATCGAAATACACGTCTTGTCAACTCGATCAGCTGTTGCTGAATTCCAAACGCGTTATCCTAAAATTCCGTGACGATCGCAAGTATTCGTCGAAGCGTGCGCGTGCGGTGAGATTTCCGCGAAATCGTGACACAGTGTCGATTAATTCAAGCCGCGAAACGACACAGGGATGGGTCATATATTACCCGCGGGACATCCTCGTCCGCGGAGAGAGAGAAAGAGAGAGCATATGCGTTTCTCTAATTCTACGTCGCGCGAGACGCTATGAATAATGCAGCCGCGTATTATCGCGACGAAAAGGTGCCTCTCGCGCGAAAGCTGCGAAGTACCACTTTGCGCGAGTCGAACGTTAATGCAAACACATCTAAATAACCGCACACGTGTGCGCTCGACACGTAAAATGCAGGGTCGAGTATGTACGAAACGCGCCTCGAGTCCCAATTTTACGGCGGTTCCCTTCCCATCAAAATTATTTATCTTCTTTTCGCCGACATTGAAGCGTATCGCAATTAGCCCGCTGATCGATTCGAATTAGCAAGTTCCGATCCGAGAAGTCGCTTGAAACGGCAGCTGCTTTCCCGTCGCAGCAGTCGAGCAACGAGATGAGTATTTGATGAATTTCGACTGAATATTTGATGAAGAGTACCTTGAGATACTCGAGAATGTTATACTGCGATAAATCTGACAATGAGTTTTAACGAAATACAGTCGGTTCGTTTTCTTATTTGCTTCTTTAGAGGAGATTAATTGACATTATTTAAAAGATTCGCGCGCGTTTGCATCGATGTGTTAATCGAATCTGTTCAATCGACTTTGCGTCCGAATTTAATATCTCTACGTAGAATAGCAAATATTTGACAAATTAAAAAAACTGGAAAAAATAATTAATAATTAATAGCATTTAATTTAATATCCTTATCTGCGACGCCTTTGTAGTACTCATTTTTGAAATATAAAAAATATTTTTATACTTAAAAAAGATTTTTTTTGCAAACGATAAAAATGCAATAAAAATTAGTTCAAATAGTAGAGAGAAATTTATATCTGATATAACACCGGATGAATACAATTTCAATCAAAGTGGTCGCGATGCTTAAATACAGACTTGAAATAAAACGTCAAAATTTATATTGTAAATTGCACGGTTAAATTTCTCTGTAAGACAGCGATATATGTATACACGTTTCCTCGCATTGTATAAGAGCATGATACATCCAACACATCTCGCCCTTCGATAGCGTGATCCTCGCGCTATCGAAAACGCTCTCGTCTCGGCGTAATACGAGCGCGATGGTATCGCGATAATTGCCCGGTGCTCGAATAAACAGATTCGCGCCGTGAACGCCTTATAAGGCACGGGGCTTTTAAATATACGGGGCTGCGTTTTATACATGCATACGTCGCGCGCATGATATCTGTCGATCGAACCCCTCGCGCGCGATGATTGGTCAATCGCGCCGTGAAACCAGCCGGTTCCGAGAGACACGTTGGACGTGTCTCTCACTCTCTTTCTCTCTCTTTCGGTTTCGATGTTGCGTAATTGAAACCGCGGAGAGATATCGGCGAGATTCATTCTCTCGTGTCGCGCTGTCAAGAGAGACGTCACGTCAGCTCGCAACTCGAACATTGTCCGCGCCATCGATCTTCGACGACGCAGCAGATCGGAATGCTCGGACCTCGCTCATTTATCTCGTGTTAATAAACAGAGAGAAGACTGTGCGCGAATCGCTACAATTTACCAGACGACGACGCAAGATAAATGGGATGTATAAAGATAGATGGGAATCTTTTTGATTATAAAATCACTTCATTATAACTAGCTTACGCCAGTACTCGAGACATATCGTCGGCGCGATATAATTCTCCCGATAATGTATTCTTTCACGTCAAATAAATTATTTGAAATCCTGACAAAGTATGTCATTTTATGACTATAAATTAACACAGGAGAGATCTGAAATCTGCGCTAAGAATCAGCAAATATAAACATATATATGACGATACCGACAGTTAATATAATTATGGTACTATTATTTTTTATAGTCTCATTATTTATTATTATTATATTATTTTCTATACCAATTTATTATCAAGATATATTTCGATGTAATGAATTGTATAGTCTGTATTTCACACAAGATCACACGATATGTTTGCAACAATTTCCAACCAATGATTTCTCCGTGCGCGAACGTCTCTCGATTCACGTGTCATATTCATACGATTATAATGTACAATATATAGTCAAACTATTTTACATTGGAAAATCGCAGACGGTTCGTGTCCATTTACGCCGCCCGCCCGCGCGTCCCGAATGACGTAGGAAAGAATTATTTCCATGTATGCGCAGCGAATGCACATCTCCATGGAAATTCGCCCATTTCTAGGGAGCTGTAAATTCTATGGTCCGTAAAGAGTGAACGCGCGATCTCTACGCGCAAATATCCTCGTCGTGGATTCGGTTTCGCGTTTCTTCCTCGTCGCGAGTCTTCCTGAGAAATTTTTAAGCGGATTTAGGCGAAGAGTAGAGAGAAGACGTGGGAATTCCGAACGCGCGAATTATTCCGAACGAACGAGTAGCTTATCTTTCGATTAATTTCCAGGGAATTTCACACTTTCACGCAAACTTAATTCGAGGATTAATTATCGCGCGCGAGACAAGACATTCGTTGCTAAAAACGTAACAAATAATTCGCGTAATTTTTCGACTAATTTCGAGTAATTTTTGCAGAAATAGTGTAATATAAAAAATCGAAGAATCTGATATTGAAAGCCGCACATATCCTGCAATTGTGCCATATTGCACGCATATCCGCGTCATATGCGCATGATTCTGCGATTTCCAACAGCGAAGAGATTCCTCTTTAGCTCAAGTTTCATCCTCGACCACCAACAATAGCGACTTTTCCGCAATTTAGCAATTCCTCCGCGAATCTAATCGAGGTTTCGCGTGGGATGTCGCGATGGCGATCGCCTCCTCTTCCTGCCTATTTCGTTATCACATCGTGGGGCGAACAATGCGCGATTATTATTCTCTCCTTGTATTACCATACGATCGTTAATGTTAATGAACCTCGCTATTACGCTGATACTAATTGCGCATTATCGTGACCGCATTTGGAACGGACATTATTAGTACCTCGCGGCGCGACCGAAATTCGCGTTTTATTTTGTTAATTAAGCGAGCATGCGGTTAATTAACAAGCATCGGAATCAATTCCGCCAGTCATTTTCCAAGTTTAACACCGCGAGCCGTAATGCATCGTAAGTATATCCTACGGCGAAAGATATATTTCCGCGAACTATCTATAAATCTAATATCTGATATCTAAATTATTTCGAACCGTAATTACCGCTCGTCTCACGCGAATATTAATGATTATATTGTAAATTATATACATCGGGAAATCACACGCTTTACGACTAATGGCGGTGAAAGCAGAGGCTGTAGAAAACGTACGCCGCACGTGTATCTAATAGATTTTAAGGTATATTTTCCAGTGAAGTGTCACGTGTAATTTTGTGTCAAATTATCTCTCGAATTGACGATTCCTCGGAAGATCTAACTCAAAGTTCTAACGACACCTGCCTGAGACACCTGCACCTGCGATAACGAGATGAAGAGACGGGCGTATACCTCGCGATAAGGATACTTTCACTATTAGGTTGCAATCGGCGAGTGCACTCTCGAGGACACCCAAGTTTCGCGCCATTTATTTGTCGTAAGATCACTGGCGCCAACGACGGCCGGCGTCTCTTGAATAAGGTCAACCGCGATATTATGCGTTGATTAATGCTCCGGCCAATCACGAGGAATGCGAAGCTAGATCGTACAGCTTGGTCAATATCCATCTATCCGTTACGACAAATACAAGTATCGTTTCTTCGCCGCGGGATACGTCAAGCAAGTTACTCGAACAAGAAACATATTGATTATATCTAAAGAAATGAATTCTGAGGGAATCTGTAGAGATCTAAGAACTTTTTGAACGGAAGAAATTGCCAATCTCTCGAAGAGTCTTGACGATATTTTTAGTTGAAGAAAAAAGATCAAAATTTATAAAATTATCATTTTTATAATTTTCTATCTAAAGAATAACTATAAAAAAAATTTATACTAAACTTGAACAATTGCATTAAAAAGTCATGTGGATTGCGATTTATATCTAAAAGGTTACGTTTCAGATTCGTTGTCAGTTATAAAATACGTTCGCCGTAACGTTGTAAATTACACGCGATACATGTACATACACGCGTTAAAATATAATGTCGCATAAATTTCATCGCTAAACGTACGCGCGCAGGAGAATGCGAATGTGCATAACAACGAAGTGATTAAGAGAGAGAAGGGAGAAGCATCTCGCGCGCGCGAGAAGACGAGAATGGCGAAACTCGCGTGACAAAGCAAGCGCCTTAACTGTCGACCTTGCTTCTCCGCTACGGCGTCTAAATGCAGATTAAGTCTCCGAAAGTGCACTTACATAAGTTCCCCCTTGTATGCGAGACGGATGAGAGTCGCGCGAACAGCACAGCGGGATATTTCGCGAAACGGTGACGAAAGTAACGGAATCCCGCGTGCGCGCGCGCGCATACACGTGTTCGTAAATTAAAGTTCGCGATTCCAGAGTTTAATCTTGATCGATCGAGACACAAACCGAGCTCTCGGAGAAGCACGCTAAAGAGGAGAAGAGAAGAGAGAAGAAAGAGAGGGTTAAATATGAAATATTAAGTCCATGAATAAAAAGAGAGAGAAGGAGAAAGAAAGAGGCTGTTCTCGTCTTTTTTCTCGCAAATTCGCGTAATATCTCAATACACGCTAAAAATATATAAGGTGGAAATGATGAAACGAGTTTTCGATATGACGGTTCTTTAATTTGCGCGCGAAATATGTTACACATACGATTGAGTTTCGAAAATGAGGATTTTCGAGAACATAGACGGGCAAATTTTTTGAGAAATAAATGAAAAATATATTGTGAACAAGCACACATGTAACGTCATAAATTACATGAATTTTGCGAATGAATAAAGTCCTTGATTTATATATTTATAAGATCCATTTGAGATACATTTCCATGTCGTATAAAAATCGCTTTGAGCACAAAATCCTATCTAAAATGACCGAATTATGCATCTCGCGCGCGCATTAAATCACGCATACGTCGAATGCGCAAAATGCACATCTATAGCACGTAGAAATAAAACTTTACCGTTTCAACATCCAGCATTTTAATTCATTTTTCAGATAAGATCGTCGAGAATTTAATAGCGCGCCGATCTTTTCTCTAATTATCTATAAAATTAAATCCACGGGTCGCGAAACTTGAATTTTTCGCGACGCGATATCGATCAGATTTACGATCCTGCCGATGCATGGCTCCGTTTTTTATTTCCGTACCGATGCAAATGACGCGAAACGCCGCGCAGTTACATCGTACGGTATTTTAACGCGCGATCGCGCGTTACATATCGCGTACATACATATATATCGAGTTTCAACAACCCGCGGTTTATTCGCGAATCATCGATGCTAAATCCGGCGTAAAACCGCGAAAGCGGGTGCACTACGCGTGTAACGCGCGTAAATTTCGCGCGAGCGCGGTTTTTTTTTACGTTCTTTTATCACCGGCTAATTAACATAATAATCGATGGCGAGAAAGCCATTTGACAAAAAATACGCGCTGTAGACATTTGTTCGATTCGATATTAACCTGAGAACCGAACTCGCATCGCCGTCGCTAATTACGCGACAATCTCCTCGCGAAATTCAAGCGAGATATGACCGTCGAGAGAATCTTAATTACGCCCGATCAATCGCGTATATAATCGCGTATTATTGCCGTCGTAAAGTCGCTTAAGTAATTACAGCTGTCAAGTACGAATGTTTTCGAAAACCTTGAGCATTCGAGCTGAGCGTTCGACATCAACAACTTTTGACTGATAAATCCTCGAGTCTTTAATATAAGGGGTGTCTTAGAATTCACGACCTTGATTTTAACGAGAGATTCGTTGACGAATTTGAAAAGCTGGCTTTTGCCTCGAAATATAATTTCCAGGGAGAGAAGATTAGTTATCTCATTTATTTTTTGCATGTTTCTGATAGTTACACTGACACGCACGATGTGAAATATATAACGCAACCTAATAGAAATGTTCTTCAGTCGCTGCGACCGGTTCTAGGATTTTTAGATTTCGAAGAAACGGGAAACGTATCGCCGCTCAACATTTGACAAATGCCGATCAGACGAGATCGTCCGATAATACGCTTATCACCACGGACGGAGTGCGCTGAACCACGACGCGTGACTAGTCGCGTTAAATAATGACAAGTATAACCGCGCGTGATAAAAAAAAACTCGCGACGGGACGAGAAATCCAATCCTTCTTATCGCGCGATCGCGGAATTTCTCGTTTTGCGACACGGTTGGCGACACGAGAACGTGATGAAGTTTCGCAGAAAATTGATTACAGATTACTTATGCATGAATTCACACATCTCGCCTATCTCCTCACCTTACGAGGATATGTCTATTCAACGTCTATTCGCGATAATGTTTAATACGTTACGAGACAAGTTATAAATTTTTCAAGTGAACTTTGTCTGAAAATATTTAACCCAGTTCGTCTAGTTCGATACACGCAGACGACTTTTATTTACCTTCAACGTTAATATACTGATAATAATATTCCCCGAAAAAAATTGCTCTCTTCTTTAGATTTTATACAAAATAATTCTCAATATATTATGCACTGATATGTATTCATTATTGATTATTTCGCGAATTTTAGACTATTTAATAAAATCTTTGGTATTCATTTATGGACATCTCTCGCACATCGTGTGTCGCGCAAGAGTACATACATTATATACACCATATAGATATATATATATATATAAATGCTTCAACACTCACCGGTCGATGTATCGCCTCCGCTCCTCTCTGCTCCTGATTGCTGCTGGTTGCTCCTTCGCGCCATCCAAGATGATCGTCCACGTGCAAGATCGGACACGCTGCTGAGATTGCTTGCTGCGATCACACGCACAATACCGAGTAATCCGTCAATAACGGTCGTCCGTTATTTCGTACGGCACTCACGAACATTGTACCGGAACACGCACTTGGACTCGCGAGAGAGTAAATGACACTAGATATATATTGTATAACACACACGCGCGCGCGTCGGTATCGGAATCAAGATTCACTTCGGCAAGCGCCGCGTCGGTAGAAAGCCCGATATAACGCTTGTGGAAAATGGCGGCGAAGCGCGCTCGAATATTGCAAGAGAATATCACTCGTCTCGAAATCCCTCGGCGATCCTCTCGACACTCTCGCGACGCGCGAGCGAATGAAACTGAACGCACGCTAGAACGTAACGTCACCTATCACGTCAACGCAACGTCAGATATTCTCGATATGACTCTCACGGAATGGAATAATACATCGCCGACAGTCGAACTGACGGGCGTTTAAAACTCGATATGAGAATATCTGACGCCAACGTCGTCGCGCGACAGTAACGGTTAGGTTAGCGTTTTACGAATCCGACTTGGGCAGATTACGAAGATCGAAGGACGCGCACTCGATCGCACTAGAATCTCTTGATTGTCGAACGATCGACCGTTTACTCGATACGACACTCCCGACACATTCGCGTTCGCGCACAAAATTCACCGTCGACGCGAAAAGAATCGTAGAACGTCGCGCGTAACACGGATGGCGACCCGACGCGAGTAACGTGATACAACTGAAGTTGCCCGCGAGTGATCAACGGTCACGTGATCGCCGAACCTTCCCCCTCGCCGACCGCATAACCACGAAGGCGAAAAACTCATGTACATCTCATTGAATGCTACGCACTTTAAGATGATGAATAAATACAAATAAAATTCACGGATACAAATGTTGCATTTGTTATAATTATAATCTTCTCGATAACTATAATTATTCAATAAGACAACGCGCTTTATGTAATGACTTTGTGGAAAAGTTAGAAAATATTGTATGCACAATCGCGATTATATAAAAAAAAAAACATAACTCTTCTTTCTATTTATCTCTACTCGACTTGAAATATATGAGCTATATGCAAGTTTCAAATAAATCGACATGTAAAGAGAACACATATATTCATCAAATAATTAAATAAGAAAATCGAGACGAGACGAGACGCGAACGACACGATTATTCCGTTTCGAATATAAACGCGATTTCGAATAGGAACGACTCACTAATTTCGATCACTTTATTACACGAGGAATGCAAGAGTTCAGTTACGCGACGCGTCTCTTGTACAGATGATGAAATTGAAACGAGTCCTCGAAGTAATAATACGACGAAAGAGAGATTCGACGACGAGACAATCTTACCTCGACGCTAGACTCGGTTAGACTGACGTGAAATTAGACTACGTATTGCTCTATACGATGTGTGTGTGTGTGTGTGTTGTGTGTGTGTGTGTGTGCGCCTCGCGTCGAGAGACTTCCAACGTCTCGCAGAAAAACAAACAATCAACGATCGACGCTCGTCTACTGTTTTTCGGTCGACGCTCGGCTACTGTTTTTCGAGCGATTCCGAAACCGTCAGTTGTTTTGTTGTTTTGTGTGTGCTCTCGCGACTGTTTCGTTATCGCAGTTTACTTTCAAACACATTTGCGAGATAAGGACATGACGCGGACTAAACGCGTAATACGATGAATAAGGATAGGACGCAATCGCGTCTTAAAGAAGACGGCACACAATTTAGTATGGAAGAAGATTAAAGGTTTCGCGCAGCGCTCGTTATCGAGAATATATTACGCGTATTATGTTTTACGAATACTCTATATGAGAATTTTAGAAATCGAAGTTACATTCGTATCTCTCTCTCTTTTTTCTTCCTTTTCGCCCGTTGTTTTCACACGGCTTCGTCCTTCTTTTCATCTTATCCTTTTTCTTTCTACGTATATGTACAAAAAAACTATATTACTATGAAATAAAAAATATTTCCTCTTAAAAACATAACTATTTCACTGCAGCTTGTGACAATCTTTTCCATTTCAGGAATGTCTCCATTTTAAAGATATGAATTCTAATTAATTATATATATATATATATATATATATATATATATCTTGTGATATAATAAAATTGTAATCGCTGAATTTTTAATCGAGACACGCTTTTTACTTGCTTTAAATTTAATATCATTATTTGAATACATCGAGGGGCATCGTTATGTGATTACTAAATAATTAAATCAATGAGTAAAAGTGACTAAACAAAAATATTTATATTATATTTACTTATCTCAAATTCTTAAAAACATTTCTCGAAGAGAAAATGCATTGCAAATTTATATCGTTGAAAAATATAAGTAGATAACATGATGCTAAATGTATTGTTACTTGAAATATCTAATAAGGATTATTGCTGGTGATATAAATCCGGAAACGATAGCGGAAACCAAAAACGACCGGCTTGCGGTGATAAGTAGGTTTATGCGACTCTTTATATCACTCGCATACATATATTTCATTGATATATAATAATTGCCGGCAAATAAAACTCCTCTTTTATCCGCGAAATAAAACACCGACCACGTTTTAACGTTATTATTGAAGGTTTAATATCTCTTAATAACGAAACTTTATGATATCCTCCGATGTGAACTGCGCTCCACTAATAGAACTTTATAATTTCATTAGATTATTTTGACTCCAAATCGTGTCAGTTGCAGAGTGCGATTCAATTTAATTTTGGAAATTGAAAAATTTACGCGATTCTAAAAATAAATTTGTCAGGTTAAATAAATGCCGCGTACAGTTCTGGTGTTCCGATTTAATTTTATATTTTATATGTCTTATCTTACACACACAAAATTCGAAATTTCTATAACTCAATTAAATAACATTATTTATTTTTCCTGATAATTCTTTTTATTTTCAGGTATATAAAATCTTTTAATTTGAAAATCGCGTTTTTGTATAGAAGGATATGATTTTCGTAGGCTATAAATAAATAAATTAACTTTGAAAACCTCTCGTGTCTCTAAGACTCATGTTCATTGTTAAAGAATTTTTTCATTTATATTGATTAAATCATTTTACTCAATTCGAGAAAGAATGAGGGAGCCTCGCGACAGTTTCTCGACAAAAAAATTGATCGGCGTTCAGCAGCAAACTACAGCTTCCTGCGGAATTTCACGTCGGCGACGAGCGAATTTAATCGACGTTTACACCGTGCTTACGCGCTACTTTAATCCAATTAAATCTGACAAGACGACGGCGCGACAAGAACGTTGGCGGACCGGTGGAGCCAGGCACTCTCACGCGACATTACGATATCTTTCCTCTTTCTTTTCCCTCGACCAACATTCCGCGGATCTAATACCTTGTTCTTGGCTCCCAGGATGTGTGTGTGTGTGTGTGTGTGTGTGTGTGTGTGTGTGTGTGTGTGTGTGTGTATGTATGTCTTGTCGTTGTCGGTTATACGCGGGTTCAGAAAGAAATGGATTTGCTCGTAAAATTGAGAGCCACAATCGCCCGGATCGAACGCACCGATAAACTGTCGGCCAGTGAATTTATTCGTGAATTAAAGCCGCCGCGATGGTGACCCGATTATTCATTAATAGAGCGAACGCTCGCCATGTGCGCGATAACTCGGTCGCACATTAAATCGGTTATTTTACGGCGTGTCTCTTGCGCAATATTGCAGACGATCGAGGCTGGCTGGAAAGATCGGGATGCTCGAAGGCACTCGAGGACGATAGCGTTAGGAACGTTAACGTTAGAAAATTAGTTATTTGTGGCAAATTTTTAGTTAAAAAAAAAAAAATCCGCGTCAACTTTGTCAAAAAAATTACCGTTCGAGATAATATCTTTTAGGAAGTTTGTAACACCCTGTATAATAATGCGACGAACGATCTGTGGTCGCGATCGGTTCCACTTTGCTCCATGCACGGCGATTATTATAAGAAAGCGAGCTTAACCCGCAATTACGCGCGAGACGCAAGATAACCGCCGAATAACGTAATAGCCACGTGGCGCGGCTGTTTTCGGTGTTTTCTGCGTCCGGCGTGAATAACCGGTGCAATTACCAAGTGCACGAGAGGTTGCATTAACCTTCTTGACCCATCGCGATCTTTTGACCCTCGCGGAGGTCGGTCGATCGAGATCATGCTTATTACTCTTGAATGCCGATGTACGATCTGTTGCAAAAATTATCGCCGCATAACGATACTAAATATATCCGAAATCTCTCACAAACTTCTGATAAGTAAAACATATTTTATTAAATTGCGAAAAAAAATCTGCGATATTAAATATATTAAAGCAGCGTAGAAAGTTAATTTTTTATAAACCGACTGAAATATATTAATTTGTCGCTCGTTAAAAAAACGTTTTCACTTATGCGTGTAAATTAATACGAATATAAAACTTCACGTTCATTATGAAACATTGCATAGCAGCGCAGGAAACTCAAAGGAGAACATGGATATATTTTCTCGACAAAGACCATAACAGATATTTCTTTTTCATTGCACTTCATAATTATCATTCTTTATACAAAGTCCGTTAGCTTAAAGTCGCGCGAAAGCGCTCTCTCTTTCTCTCTCTCTCTCTCTCTTCTTTATTTCTCGTGCATTTTGCGGCCAACGGCGGGCGATATATTTTACGCGCTTCGGGCATTAATCAGAACTGCAACCGCATTTTTGTGCGGTCGCGATTTTCAGGAGGAGGAAACTTCTTTCTCTTCTTCCTCTCTCCTTCTCTGTGTCCTACGTAAGAATAAGAGTAAAGAAGAAATCCCGAAGAAACTTCGGTTGGACGTATCTCGCGAGAGCGCGACATTAATCAACGCGATTCAACATTGTCTCGTTTTTTTTTTTTTTTCTACAGCACAGTACTCTCGAGCTGGGCAAAGCTTTTTGCGCGTCCAGCTCGCCACCAGCGTGTCCATAAAGGGAAAGGAGAGGAAAAGTGGCGCGTTATCCTTTGCGAAATTCAGCGGGCGATATATACAGAGAGGAGGGGGAGGGGGAGGGGGACTATCCTTGGCACGAAGATATATAAATTAATGATACCGCGCACACTCGAATTTTTCTTATCCGATGAAAGATGAAGGAAGCGTGTCGCATTCGCGCGAGAAAGTCGAGAGTTACGATAAGCTCTTAACGCAATCTTCGCTCGCGAGAGTGCGAGCTACTGTTTTTATTGCGTTGCGAATGGGACTATCAATTTAGCGACAAAGTCCGAACGATAAAATATTCTTTGACACGCGAGTTGAAAAACGGAATGCCGTCTTAATAATAATGTCGTCGCGCGATTTGCCTCGTAATCATTCGTTCGGTTGCCGTATTGTGTAACACAAATGCGGGACAGTGTAAATATCGACGACAGAGGGAAGAAAGGGTTGATCTCCCGACACAGAAAGAGAGAGAGAGAGAGAGAGAGAAAACGGATCTTTCGGTATCGGTTCAGTGACGGATGTTCGGCTCGGAGACGGATGCCGTGCACATCGCCCTTTATATTTACGGTATTCTCGAATTCCAATAAAATGCCTCTTTGTAGCGCGTTCACGGCGCGCCATCGCGGCGACAAAGAACCGGATAGGTATATCAGTCGGTTGCGTTTCTTCGGCGGGAGACAATGACGATGACAACGACGAGGATGATGACAACGAGCCTTCCTTGGAAGAGAGAGATGCGGTCTTACCGCTTTTTTTCCTGTTACCAGTGCGAGACGCGCTCCCGCTTCGTCTGTCCGAATGGAAATTAGATCCGCTCTCGTTCCTTCTCCTTCTCCCCCTCCCCCTTCCACCCCCCCCCCCAGGCGTATCCTGGGATTGAGAAAGAGCCGAGGTCTTTTATCTCTGACATAAGCAGATTCCGTCTGAAAATCTCCATTTCAGTCGGAATTATGCTTCGCGGTCATCAGACGGTGCTTCCGGAATTATTTCTAGCCGCGCGAATCGCGTCGCTTCGTTTGGTTTCCCAGACAATCGAATAAAGAGATCTTGGATTTAGCAATTTAGAACTTTGTCCGATGGATGTGGATGTAAAATTGTAAATTGCCAAATTGCGCGTTCACAAAGATACGCCACAGAGATTGTAATACGTACTTAAAATACAATTTGGTAGCTTGAATTTTGAAAGTCATATGACAGAATGACTTCAAAATCTTTCTTTATCTTAATAATTTATGCTTTTATGAGATATGTTAATTTCTTTTATTAAATTTCGATCGGATTATTATTATAAATTTTTTTGAACTGAAAACTAAATTGTTTTATTTATTTTTATTACCATCATTTTAAGAAACATCTTTCGCAGACGATTGTTAGGTAGAGAAAAATATTTCTCTTTGTTTAATTTATGTTTGCGCGCGAATAGATAATTGTTTCTGAATAGAAAACTATTAATATTATTCATCTTTTTTTGAAGGTATAGTATAATTCTTTACTTTATTTGCTATTTTTTTTGCGGCACACACGTTTAATTTTTATTTATTTTATCTACCTATGTAACGCAATCGCTGAGCAAACTGCATATCGCAACATCGGTCATCGCTCTATCACAAGATAAATCTGCGAAACTCATTTTGCCGGAAGCGGCATAAAATAAGCGAATATTGAACATGATGCCTCGGGTCATAGAGAATGAACTCTTTCACGAAACGCATCGACCGGACACACGGTAGCGGCAGAAAAAAGAGATAGGAAGTGATTGCATTTCGCTTTGTGATCAAAGTGAATCTTTGTAATCTCCTCCCATATTCGCTAGTTTTCGTACTTTGTTGACCAGGACCAGACCGAATACGAAAAGTAAACGTGTTCTTTATTCGCCGCTGATTGTAGGCTTGAATAGAAAGAGTCTATCGAAGAGCGATTTAAGAATCGAGTTTTCGAAGCAGGTTTCGAAATTTTTCATGATAAAATATTTCATTTAACTGGAATATATATTAGAATTGTTGAAAGATCTAATTTATATATATATATCGATAATATAATTCATTTATATATTATTATTTTACATGTTATTATATATATATATATATATATATATATATATTTATATATATTTATATATATTTATATATTTATATATATTTATATATGTAATAGGTAATATAATTCATTTATATATTAATTATTTGAGATTTTAACGAGTTAACAAATTTCATTTCCTTTTTCTATCTCCAGTTGTGTCGTCGGCATTATAGACTCAACTGACAGGAAAGTAACAATACAAGATTCATGTCGAACCGCTTGTAGAGATCGCGGGAAGGGATAAAGCGGGGGAACGAAGCAAACAAAGAAGAGAGGATGCTAATCTCCTCTTGTATGGAAAAATCGAGAGAGAGAGCGACCACTGGTGCAGACTCAGACCGAGGTTTTCGAATAAGCCATTCATTCGGTGCAATATACCGTGTTAATATAGTGCATCCCGTCTAGACGGCAACGACCGTTCTAGTCGGGCGAAAAGTTACCTTGTTACGTGGCGAATTTCTGCGAAAAAGACCGGGAAGGAACGGGGATGAATGAATTTGGAAGGTATATAATCCACGCCGCGCTCTCGGTTGGCTTTTACCTGGAAATTGCAAAACAGAAAAGAAAAATAAAAATCCTCTTATGAAAGAAAACAATCGGTTCTCACAAAAAATAGAAACTTAGTGAATAAATTCGCTCGCGATCTATACTGTGCGCAAAAAGTCGGTTGATGAAAAAAAAAATTAAAGATACCTTTACACTTAATATTCTTTTAACCCTTCTGTCAATGCATAATTTTTCACCTTTCCATCAATTTCTTTATAGCAACTGTTGAGCATCGAACATTCTTTCCCGTTATATTTTAGGAGATTTCGGAATACAAAGGCCCTTTGTATTTTGTTTCGGGCGGAAAAAAGTTCCGACACATTTTTAAGATAGTTGTATCGCAATATGCACTTTCTTACGATATTTTTGAAATTTTGAGTATTATTATTTAAAGTTTTCTGAAGACAATGGCAAAAATTAAAAAATTATGACCACATAGAACAGGAGATAATGGCTTTTGAATTTTGAATTTTGTACACTGCATGGTTCGTAATAAGATGGTGTCACACTTTCGCCTATAAAAAAAAAACGCTTTTTACGATTTTAATAAAAAACGACTTTAAAATAAAGCAATATCTAATAAAACATCTCTAAAAATTTTTAAAGCCGTTTCTTATCTAAATTTAAAGATATTACTAAATAAAGGATGAACAAGAGATTTTGCCAAGTCTGATGTTTAGAAGAATAAATTCACAATGAGTTGGCAATACCGCATTGTGATGCTCTAAAAGTTGACGCAAAGCGCAGATGCAAACTTTTTAAATATTATGGAAACATATAATATGCATGAAATGAATGCCAGATTGATAATGATACAAGCTCACAATCAGTCAAATATTATACACAAATAGAGTTTTCCGTTAATTGCATCATATGCAGTGACCATTATTTTCGATTATTTTTGATTAATACAGTCGCGATACAACTACCTTAACATTTAAAGTTGCTTTGGGGGTACCCGGATACCCGTTCATTGACAGAAGGGTTAAAACAAACAATCGCAATTCTGCGAACGCAAGATTTGCGCGTCGAAGCGCGCGTTCGCCTTTCGATTCGTCGTCGCATTCGCGCCGTTCCTTAATAACCTGGTTTAATTAAATTCAAAGCGCACGTCGTCGTCGTCGCTTCGATGTCCAATAACCGGCGATGCAACCACCGCGGAAACTGGTGCAAACTCACTCGGGAGCCACGGACGACGTTATCGGGACGACGTCGCACAATACGTCGCATTCAGCGGACGCGCGCGCGGTGTCAGCGGCATCCACGTCGATATAATGTGCAACAGTCACGGTGCATCGAGCGAGTATATATATCGCGCGAATCTAGTCAATATATATGTGAGGACTGCGCCCGTATAATGGAGACAAGAATTCCCGGCTATGAGACGCCGCGCCGCGTTACGTTGAAATATATTGTATGTATGTATGTACATCTTGCCGTGTTCTCTGACAAGTTGGAAAGTTCGTATCCGAAATATACACCGCGTCGCGCGATGCTCGCGCACTGTTAAGAACGCTACACGGTGGGTTGTTAGGTTTTTTGTTACGAGCCCCGCGACGATGGTCCAACACACTTTCCACGAAGCGAAAATTTACTTTTGAAGGAAGAGAAAAATTAACTTTTCGCTCTCGAGTTTTTCTCTCCGGAGAAATCTAAAATCCTAGAACTTTAGAATGCTATTCGTATCTCTCTTTGTCCTCTGCGTAAATTTGTAAATTTTCTAGTGTAATAGCGTTATATTAAAACAAAAAGTATAATTGCGATAAAATAAAAGTATAAAATATATATAAAAATGAAAAAAAAATTATATATAAAAGTATAATTGATACTGTAGAACCGTACTTCAAATTTCGAGCAAAAATTGCAGCGTCCACTTGAAATCACTTGAATTTCAACAAATTGTCATCGTTCAGATTGCTGCTTTAATTCGATCCCGGGAGCTCTGGCAAAACAAAAACGTCATTCGAGAAGCTGTTTATCAGCCTCGCGAAAAAAAATAAAAAGAACGCATACTTGCGAGATTCCGCGCGGCGAATAACAGCGCAAGGTAAAACACACATTTTCGAGGATCAGCAATTAATTTGAGCACTCGGTATATTTGAAGTAGCGAGAGAGTAGCCGGGTCGGAACGCGCACTCTCGATAGCTTTATAAAAGGCTTTTACCGACGCAAATGCCGCGATACACGTGTGCGATATACGCGCACATACGCAGCTAACCGTCGTTGTCACTCCACTCTCTTTCTCTTTCTCTCTATCTCTTGCGGGTTACAATTTAACGTGTACCGGGTGCGACAACAAAATTAGCGCTTCCATCTCGCCCATCCGCCGCAATGTCCATTATCCGCCGGTCGGACGATAATAACTGTCCATTAGCCCGGCAACGTCAATGCATAACGCAACTGGATCAAGTGTCGCGCCGTTAATCGAATTGTGAAATTTGCGTAAATTAGATCGATCAAGTATCAGCTTGTTACAAAATCTCGCGATAAATCGTCCGTGATGATAAAATATAAATTGCACATCCAAATTTTTTACACAACTATCATACTCGTTAAATTGTGCATGTATAAAATACATGCTTCCAAATTTTTAATATATAAAAATTTATAAAAATTATTGATTAATTTTCTATTCCGTTTAATGTATAAAAATTTATGAGAATTATTGGATTCATTTTCTAAAGCAAAGCGAGATAATGTGTTAACGTTTGTAAAATAACATCTCTAAAAATAGATTCTTCTGTTTGAAAATTTAAATAATTATTATACATTTTTACATAATTATTACATTGTTATTTGCTACTAATCGTTCCTCATTTTAATAAATTTTAAATAAAATCCTTTGAATTTAATTAAATATATAACATGCAAAACAACGTCAATATTATATCGATTGATCATCATGTGACAAGCAGAGATATTTTTGCTGAAGATATGATCGATATACATATACTGTCGAGCATGTGTGACTATTAAATGATTGATGCCAATCCATTCATCATCACGGGCGGGTCACGATGATTCTCTGTTTTTCTATTTCACTTTTAATGTGCAGGGTGAGATAGCATCTGCATGCAACTACACGTTGCGGATATTTTAATCAATGTAATATACGAGTGTGTTAGAAAAAATGCCCATTGCTACGAGCAATTAATTTTTAGCACACAATGCTGCTCCTATCAAATTATTTAAATTTAAAAAAAGAATTAAATTTCATAATTAAATACGTATCGAGATAATATCGTTTCAATAATTTTATCGTAAATGGATAATTTTGCTAAAATTATCTTCGCATTTCAATATCATAAATAAAAAGTCTACGATTCATAAAATTCACAGCTCGAACATCTCGTAATTACGTTCAAAGACGTTATTTTCGATATTCATTATTTAGATTTGCGCACGAAAATTTGCACGAAACACGGCCTTTTCAAAATTATGTGCGGTTTCACGGTCCCTCGAGAAAAGTACCATTATGACGCAGGTGCGAGACTCCTATTGAGGTACGTTCCGTACCTCATTAGTCCGTTTCAGAAGACTGGTCGAAACGGCTAGAATTCACCGTGAAAAGAGGGAGGACGGATTTCGCACGACGTGGCGCACAGCTGATCGTCAATAACGTAAATAGGTTAACGTGTTCCCGGAATATTCACTACTTTAAAAAACTCGCTTTTAGATAAAAACATTAATTTCTATCATATATATATATATATATATATATATATATATATATATATATGCATATTTTTTTTCTCGCGACTAAAAAATATTTATAAATAATTTACTTGCAATTGTAATATTCCGGATTTATTATTATTCATCAGCGAGAAAGAGAGATATTATAATTTGCGGCCTCGAGAAAAGCTTTGAAAACTTTTAAATACGTCATCTCGACGGATTAGCCGGTCGCGATCACTCGGTATTTTCGCAACGAAGGGTTAATGAACGTAATACACGTCGAAACGTTGGTAAATTTGGTCAACTCCGCACCCTTTCGGGGTGCGTCCCGCGACCAGGACAACGCACCCTCCCATATTACGTCAGCTTCTTCCCTGTATGTGTGTGTGTGATTGTTCATGCTTTTTAATCACGAAGAGAGAAAAACACGACGAGCAGAGTTCAACTGCCGCGGCGGAATATAATCACGCTTCCGTCGTGACGTAGATAGGTGAGGCGCGCACGCGCGCTTAATAACACTAATTGTAGCGGCCGATGCTTCATTAATTAAAGAGCTTGGTCTGCGACGAAAGTGAGGATATTTTAATAGCGAAAACATATATATGTCGAGAGACAGATTATTCGCCGGACAGTTTACTCGTCTTTACGCAATATTCTTATTTTACGCGAAACTTTTAATTTCGCGAAAGGATAACGAGTTATAGAATCATCATTTCGATCTTATCGCGTTAAAGGCTGACGATTATTTTTCGTTAGTTCAGGCCTAAACACGATTATCGCTTTTAAAAAATTATCAATGATTATTTATAAATATTGTATTTAAATTTTTGTGATACTTTTAATGAATTCTCTAAATTCAAGAAAGAATATCATTATGTTAGATGACTTTATTCCGTATAGATTAATAGTTAAAATGGAATCTACAGGGGATGCCGGAGGAGGAGATTGTCGTTATATCGGGGGAGAAAAAATGCGCGAAAATTGCGCCGGGTGTTACTGAAAAAATACCATCGTTTTTATTCTCTATTAATAAAATTATAATCCTTACGTCTCTCTATAAGCGAATTGAATCGCGACGGGTTCTCGTCAGCCGAAGAAGGCGTCGTCGCTGGATCCCTCGGGGGTGCAATTCTGCAGCAACGACGCCGGATTGGACATGTCGTTGACGACGATGTCGCCGCCGACGACGCCGTTGCCGCCGTTTCCGGTTCGCGGCGGCTTCACATCCTGGCCTTGCAAGGACGTATCGTAGACGCCGCGACTCGCCGTCTGTTGCTGCTGATTTTGCGAATTGATCTCGTTGTAGACCAGCTCCTGGATCTTGAGTCGAACGAACATCTGCCTGTCGAGCGGCAGACTCCTCAAAGGATTCCGGACGCTCATGAGGAAGTGATAGGTGTCGTCCTCGTCCTCGGAACCGATCGCCAGCCTCTTCTGCAGCGACTCGTATCGCTTCCGGTCCACCTCCACGCCGTAATCATTGTCGATCGCGTCCATGAGCGTTCGCTTCCGGCCGATTATCTTGCTCATCTTCGGCGGCGGCATCACCTGATGCAGACCGTCGTCGTTGGACAGCAACGACTGGCAGGAATCGCCGTCCAGGTCGTCGAACTGCGTCTCCTCGTGGCCCTCGAGGATGTCGATCTGCGGCTCGATCTGCGTCCCGTCTGGCGACGAGCGCATACCGATCGCGCCGACGCAGTTCTGCGACAGGGCGCAGCCGATCACCCTGGAGTTCATTTGGTCCCGCAGGAAGAACAGGCTCTTGAACCAGACCCACTTGGAGTCGTGCTCGGTGCCGCCGCCACCGTCGCACTTACCCCGATACGTCTTCTTCAGCTCGTTCCGAAAGTTGTCGCGCAGATGTTTCCATTTAGACTTGGCGACGTCAGCTGGAACAAAAAGACAGCCGCGTTTCCGTAACGTAACTCGCAGATGATTGAAAGATCGTTGCAAGATTAGTCTCAAAGGCGATATCCTGTATCGAAAGATTGATGTTTATTCATTGATCGATCAAACTAGGTTTGTATGTAAAAACCTACTCTTTCATCTCTTTTCATGATTTTTTTTATAAATAAAGAAAGGAAGAGCATAACACACAAGGTATCAAAATGCAACATGAAATGCGTATCATAATAAAGTTCGTCCTGACAGCGTTCCGCGCGCACGTGGTGCGAATAAATCGCGTAATACGCTCGAAGAAAGAAAGAAAGAAAGAAAGAAAAAAAAATAATAATCCGCGTCGACCCATCGCATATATACACAGCGGCATCAGCGTGCGACCTGGCGGCGATTCGCGCGAACTAGCAGCCTATCTCTCTCTCCGGTCGGCCTCTCCTCTCGCGAGACGCGGAGGTATCGACCTGTTCCGGCCTGAACAGGTCCCCCGGTCGTCGGATCCGTTCGATTCCTCGTCGTCTTTACCGACGTCTTTCTACGGTCCTCCGCTCTGTCGGCTTCGCCGGCTCTTGTCAAGGAAGACGCACTATACATACACCTTGGAAGGTACGAGATACCTCGAGCGACTTCGGAGGTACTCGCGAGTACAAAATGTACGAACCTGATGACCAATCGACTACGTACCCGGCGTATCCCACCCAACGAGCGGCCGACCAATCTCGCGAACAAGCATCCACACGTGCGCACATGACACGTATATACAAACGTATTTACAAGGACGAATACGTGGATGAAAAGAGAGAGAGAGAGAGAGAGAGAGAGAGAGAGATCATCATTCATCGAACGCGCGGGCCGCGGTTATACTCACTCGATACCTCGCAGGCCCTCGCGATTTCCCGCCACATCTTTAGTATGACGTCGCGGTTGTGATAGTTGACATTCTTCTGGTCCCAGATCGCGGGTCTCGCGTGCACCTCGCTGATGAGCCGCTGAAGGTCCATCGTCATCGCGCTCCTACGTCCGCCGGCGGCGTTGCATCGCCGTGGCGAGCGTTTGCCGGCACGTCGATTGAGAAGCGTGACGCCGGCGGAGGTGCCGACGGAGGAGGCGGCCGCCGCACGCGTGCCGCTTCCACCGACGCGTAGTAGCTGGCCGACTTCCCCGCTGGCCGGGTGCTGCTCCGAGGAGGTGGCGGCGAGGTGGTGGTGGCGGCTTCTCGGTTTATCGACCCGCGCCGCCACCGAGTCTGACGGCCCAACAGCGGTGGTGGCTGCTGCTGCTGCGGCGTTGGCGACGGCGACGACGTCGTCAGCGTCGGGCTCGAGGACGACGACGGCGTCGGCCGACGCGTTGCTCTCGGCGGTGCTCGCGCTCGGCGCGGCGATAGCGCTGCTGCTGCTGCGGGTGAAGGAGGCGACGGTGACGCCGGTCGCGTCGTCGTTGTTGCTCGTAGGGAGCCGTTGACGTCTCCTCTTCTTCCTCTTGCGTCTTGCGACGCGGCAGGTGGTGGCGGCGGCGGCGGCGACGGACGAGGAGGCGGCAGCGGAGGTGCCAGCGGCGACAGCGGCGGTGCTCGCGGCGAAGCCGAGCCGAGCGGACGAGCGCAAGCGGCACGAATCCAGGGCTATATCCTCGTCGGCTCGTGCGCGCGTATCGTCCATGCACGCGCGCGGGCCAGCCGGAAAGGACGCGGCGCACACACACACTCACGCGCGAGGAAACGAGGCAGGCAGGCGACGAGACGCCGATCCTGCTGATCCTGATGACGCCGCTTCGGGACGCTGGAGACGCCGACGCCGACGACGAGGATGGATATGTATGCGGTGTTCGGCCCTCGTCCTCGCCGGAGGAGAGGCACGGATTCGTGAGGCGACGAGAAGAGGAGAACGGAGCGAATACAAGCGAGCACGCACACGCACACACACGCTCCGGCGGTGTAGTGCTACTCGCGCGCGTCGCGGCCACCGCGAGGCCTTCGTTCGGCTCCGCTCGACCCCGGCGCTCGGCACCGCTCGGCACCGCTCGTCGCGGCTCGACCCGACTCGGCTCGAATCAGCGCGTCTCCGCGCGACTCCGCGCGGAGTCGCGCGCGCGAGACAAGGAGAGAGGCAGGAGCGGATCGACGCCGAGCGAGTAAACTATCATCGGCTCGGTGAAGCGCGCAGGGGCGTGCGAGACATTCCGAAGCGGATGACAAACGGGATGACATATATCGTCAGCTGATTTTGACATATATTGGAGTTACTAATCGAGCTTCTCTGAAATTAAGTCTCGAATTCGCAATTCGGTTAGCGAAACTGAACATCGCTAATCGAATTAGCGATGAAAACAATATCGTTAGTCGGAGGAATTGTAACATACCCTGACATAAATTTATCAACCCCTAACGAGCGAAGTTACTTTCCCCGTTTTCCAGCTTCCGGAAACTATGAAAAGGAATTATTGCATTAAGAGAGAATTACTTCTTGATAATGAAATAACTTTGTTCGCTTTTTCAAATATCATATGCTTATATACAACAAAATTTAAATTAACTAGGCAAAATAACATGATTAAAAAACTCTCTTTGGAATATATTCTCGACCTTCATCAGATTGAATATATCCATCTCAATATCTATAATATTATCAGCTGATGTCTTTGTAGAGAGTATTTTAATTTCGCTTTCTCTCCGCAAAAATTGAATCCACCGGAGAAATTGTCCGCTTTGGACATCTCGCGCGAGCAAGGCGTATTTCGCCGAAATGCCGAATGCGCCTTGGCGTTTAACGCGGGTCCGCTACTGTGAATGGGCGTGCGATTGCAGTCACTTCGTCACCCGCTACGAAGCGGCGCATCCGCTCAGCTCGGCTTTATCGCGACTCCGCCGCTCCGCGTCGAGAGGTCGAGACGAACGCGCTCGTCGTCCGCTCGTTAGCGTGACTCCGCTCGGCTCCGCTCGACCTGACTCGGCTCGACTCGGCCGGCCTCGGCATGGGCCGTGACAGATCCGCATAATGTCCAGCATCCAATCTGCAATTCGGCGACTGGAGTCTTCTCGCGGCCGTGATTTCTCAGCTCGGAGACCGAGCAGAAAAACTCGATGCGAATAAAGATTCGATCAAACAAAAAAATGTTACCCTCGAGAATAATTTGTATTACTTCTTGAACGGAAATTAAGAGAGATCGCGGGGTATAAATAATTATTTGTAAATAATTAGTTTAATAATTATTTTTATAAATAATTACAAATAATTTATAAATAATTTTAATGATACTTTTTCTATATCGATGGTAGAGAAAAATTGAAATACATAGATAAATTGATGATTTACTTGACAAATAAGATGTTATATAAATGTCGCGAATTACTAGGATCGAGGTTGTTCGTTACATTTATTGTTAGATACTTTGGATGTACTCTGATTAAATTGTCGTGTCCCACTAAATCAATTGAGCGTAACGCGCCAAAATGCACGCTCCACAGCGCGTAGCATCTGTACAAATACTAGTTAATTTTGTTCGTTAATAAATAGACGCGAAATCAAGACGGCGGCACACTTCTTACCGCTTCCCTTAAGTAACCTTGTTTTATACGATCTCACTTCGTGATTCGCATTTCTATTAATAGTAGACCTCGATCGCGAAATATCCAAGGATCTACCGATGTAAAGGATTCGCGAATTCGCGCATCTGCGTCAGTCGTGAAATCAAGATTTATGTCACACCGAGAAGAGCAACTGCGTTATCTGAAATTTATCTCTTGCCAAAGAAATGTAAGATCATGGGAGCAAGTATATACGTGAAACTTCACGGGGAAAAACCATACAATCTGGAGGAAAAATTCACGATATTCTGACAGATATAAAAAAAATGTAACGTATACAAACTTGTTTTTACTTTAAAATCCGAACGAGAGGTTTTCTCGAGCGTGATGTATACGCACGAAAAAAAAAATTATTAGCTACTATAGGTGTAATATAGGGACACCTGAAATTTAATAATCATGCCTAAATTTTAACTAATATTTTTAAGCTATAGTTTAACGTTTAATTCCGTTATAATATTAATAATTATTTATACTCCGATTTTAGTTTTCGTTCCAGAAATATAAATTATTGGAGGGCAATATTTTTTTTTTTTTTGATCGAGTTAATCGCATCGAGTTTTTAGTTACTATAGCTAAAATTTAGACATGATAACTAATTTTCAGGTGTAATATAGGGACACCTAAAATTTAGCTATGGTAGCTAATATTTTTTTTCCATGCGGAACCAATTTTATTGACATCCGATTTAGAGGTAATTAATTTTCTTCGAACTCGGTATCTTTCGCGACATCAGCGATTTTTCATAAAGCGTGTCTCTCGTGCACAATTTGATTGCGTGCATAATTTGACTGCGCGTTTTACCTTCGCCGTATAATCTCACGGTCTCTCGCCTGAGCTTTATCTACGTTTTGTCGCATCTCTCTATACACAAACTCGGCGTCTCGCGCCGCGTACTAATCAGCGCCCAACTTGAAGTAATCTGTCGACGTGTCTCATATCAGTTTCCGCCTAGTCGGCAAACACAAAGAGACCGAAGGAAAAGGGAAAATCCCCGCTAGTTACATCTGCTCTTGTCTCCGCCCGAACGTTTCGGATTAATAATACCGCGCCGAATGTGAGCTCAACAGCTGAGCCAGACTCTGTGCGCCAGCATGATTTCGAGATAAAGTTATGCACCCTCGCTTAAGACTGCTGCTATCACGAAACTTTGACAACTTCAAATTGAGAGGAACGGCAAATGAATAAATGTTATATCTCGACAATCGAAAATTAGTCGTTTGAATTACGTGTTTTCCTCAAATTGCTAAGAGTTCCGAGTTAATATCTTAAAGATACGAAAGTTTTGTACCTCTAGATACGAAATCTCATATAATTGCGAAGAGAGATTTATCTTATTTGAGAAAAAAAATAACTGTCAAATCTTAAAACTTATAATTTTGTATCAATAATGGACGCTGCCTAATTTAGTGAACCTTGTAACCGTAAAATTATCATGATTGCAATGCCAGCAAATTCAATCAAAACTCTCTATTGTACGAGAAATCAAATTTCTGACAACTTTCGGTAAATTCGTCGTTCGAATGCGGCGAGTCAGCTTCATGCTCAGATGCATCAGCGATATCCGCGACAATGCAGTTCATAATCCTTCGGCATGCAGGTATCACGGATCAATAGTAGGCAGCGACGTCGGATACTAGATACTCAAAGACGGACAATAGCGGTTTGCTCTCGGTGAGCTCTATATAGAGTATCTGATCCAGTATGTGAAGCATATATAAGCCAGATAGGTATGCCTCTGCATCGTCGCAAATAATGCAAGCATGCGTCTGTCACGAACCGCGAGATTCGTCCTCTCGACAACTGAGATATTGCAGACTGTCGCAAGTTTGCAAGAACGGCAAATCTTAATATATACATATAAATATACAATATCATACATACATACATATATATATACATATGTCGCTTTAAAAAATTTCTGTAATTTATATAAGACAAGTTCGACACACACATACACACATACAAAAATTTTTATAATAAGAATTAGAGAGATAAATGTTTTTATATAAGAATTTTTATATGAAAAAATTAATAATTTGAATGAGAAGAAGAGGATTTCATATAGAAATGATTTCCACTTCATGTAACGTTATTCAAATTTACATTTTCAATGTTGTTTTAGCAACACAAATGTACACTGACTGTATACTCTATAAACGTCAGTTAAATTTATATGGATAAATAGAAGCTTCCTGGGTATATCCAGATATACCTGATAACAGGCAACCATCATCGCATAAGCGTATTAATGTACAATGCTGATTAGGGTAAAGAGATATATGTGCTATTAGAGTTTTGCAAGCTCCTGGTATTAAATTAATTCTTCTTCATCAATAAAATGCAACGATAAACGAATAGCGCGTGTTACGTAAAAATTATATCAAATATACATTTAATATAAATATGTATATATGTATATTAAAATGTATATTTTAAAATATTTTCTTCGAAATAATTCGCTGTTCTCTCTCTCTCTCTCTCTCTCTCTCTCTCTCTCTCTCTCTCTCTCTCTCTCTCTCTCTGCGCTATTAATATATTGCGCGACTTCCAGTTTAGAAGTTTCCAGTTCAATGATTCGGAGATCAAAAGGCATCAGTAATCGACAAGAGCAATTAGATACAGCGGGCTGGACAAAACGAGGTATCGGAATATTAGTATTAGTACACCTGGCGTTATCGATCTGGCGATCCGTGCTCGCGATATCCGCAATATTGTATGTATAAACAAGAGCGTCGCGTACACTCCTCGCGATATCCCCAGAGAGACCACCCCGTGGATTTTCATGGAGCCATCTCTATGCAGATTGCACTATCGCCGTTAGACCGATACAACGTGCCCGGGAAACTTGGCGAAGTTTAATAAGATTAAGCGGCACGAGGTGTGCGCGCCAAGTTGCGGCTTAACAATGTCGTAAGTAATGCATATTGATCGACGCTTTAGATAGGCTCGACGCTACTCGTCACTCGTCTGTCGAAACTATCGTAGTTCGCCTGTGAATACGGAATACATCGCGAAATATTTTTACTCTCTTTCTCTCTCTCTCTCTCTCTCTCTCTCTCTCTCTCTCTCTCTCTCTCTCTCTCTCTCTCTCTCTCTCTCTCTCTCTCTCTCTCTCTCTCTCTCTCTCTCTCTTATTTTACGTACTTGTGAATTCTACGTCTTTATTATCGTGATATTATTCATAGATATTTCCTGGACAGAGAGAGATTAGATTATCGAGATTTATAATCGAAATGTCGTTTATCAATGATCATTATCTCGTGAAACATTAAACGCGCGCTTATCGTCCAGTTGTTAAGGTATTGTCGAATGATAGAGATAAAAATAATTAATGTTATGTATTATATCAGGTGGGAAAAATTTATTCACTTTCAGAGAATACTTCATATTGACAAGTCAATTAATGTTAAGAAGCAAATTATATATCTTTTTGTGATTTACTTGCAAATTACTTGCCATTACTTGAAATAATGAAATGCTTATAAATGGGTTATCGTAATATAATTATGGCAAAACTAAATGCTAGGGTTAAAAAGACTTTTATTAAAAATATTGTATTAAAATAGATACTATATTAAAAATATTATATAAAGATATAGTATTAGATACATATATCTTTTTATACATACATATATAGATTATAAAAAGATACTCAGTAATTCAAACATAATAATTCGTGCTTTATTTTTGGAACAGAAAATGATGAATGTTCCATAAAATTACAATGATTACTAGAGCTACACCGAAAAAATTGTATTCTCAAAGTAAGATGACTGTATACTATAAAATTCCCCTCTTAACAGATATTCTTAAGTGTTTTTCGAACATCCTCTAAAACTAAGAACATATTTGTTAATAACAAACTATCGTATGTTTTTTTTATGCGAACCGTTTATTTGGCATTATATGATTATATTGTTGCAAGGTATATGATTATATAGTGTTATATAGTAAATATATAGTGTTGCAATTTACAGTGCAGTACAGTGTTTGTCACTGAATGGTTTTAGTTTATTAGAAAAATGGATGAAGTTAATAAATGGCTTAAAAAAGAAGACTTGAGTGACTTAAGAGAAGTGTTCACGAGTAACATGTAACGTAACTTAATTTAATTATTCAGAACTCAGGTCTCGTGCCTTATGCTCGATCTATGTCTAGCTTTCTTTATGGTCTTTTTTTGCCTGTGTGCTGTAAAATAATGTACTTTTTCGTTAATGCAAAAATAAATCCCATTTCGTCGACATTTTTATAAATTAGGAATATCTGATACTAATCTTTAGAGGATTTCTCTTTTAAAGTAAGAGGATTCTTTTAACGCTTATTTTACAACAGGGTATTCTAAAAATAAGTGGAAAATTCTTAAAATGAGAATGCAATTTTTTCATCGAACATATCATTTAAGTCGTCAATCCATTTTTTTATAGGGATCGTGGAATTTGGTCGCGGAAACTTGTTATTCCACTCATCGATTTTCTCACCGAAAATTTTTAGAGAACGATGCTCAATGTCTGCCAATATGCGCTTTCGGAAAATTACTGTGGCTACTTTAGTCAGAATGTTTAAAACAGGATCTAAAAGATGACCTTCGAATTTGATGTCGTATTTTCTGCGAAAAAAAAACAAAGGTGTCTTATTGAAAAAACCTTGCATCATACGTATAAGATTCGTGCTTATATATGTAGCTTATAGTAACTTGTACTCAATCATAAATTAAATTAAATTCGTAAACTCATGAAATTAACTTATGAACATAAAATTAAAATTTTAGATCAATATTTTATCGTTGAACGCGACAAATAAAAGTGAGATACTTTACTTGCGAATACAAATATTAATAACTAGATTCGAAAATCAATAAGATGCGATCTGTAAGAATTAAAATAAAGTCTAACAACAATTTTTACAGGGTGATTATTATTTTTTCGATTAACTGACGATTCAGTCTGTAATTTCAGATACCGCATTGTGATTATTATCTGCTTGCCATTTCGATCCTGTTCAATATTGCAAATTTATCGCAGTCGCGAAAACAATTCACTATACGCTATCACCGTGAATCGATGCAATGTGATTTATGACATCGAGAATTGATAAACATTTCATTGCGCTCGATATTGATCGGGTCATTTTCCCGTTTCTGCATGTCTTTCGTTTTTCATATATCTATGCATGAAAGATATAGAGAAAATGTACAAAGCAATATTTACCTTACATCCGAAAATTTTATGGAATCGAGATGTGTATAATAATTAGCCAGATCAATTCTTAATACGGTATTAACGTCCAGATTGTAGAAACGAGCGAATACGTCACCTTGCCTCTTGTAAAAGAGGTATTTTAGATCATATTTGTAGCTACACTGAAAATTATACAAATAAAAGTCAAAAGAGATATACTTCTTTGTTTTAAAAATTGTCGCAACGTTTTTTAATATTGATTAGCGTTATTGTATCTGTCTCGTTTTCTTACATCCAAAACGTCAAATCCCAAATTCATATCCAACGTTAAGCTTTTGTTGTTGTATATTCCAATTACATGTTCGGTACGCTTGATTGTTGATAAGTTTTGCAACCATCCATTCTTGAGATCGAGCTTTCCTTTGAATGCTCCAGGCTAAAATATTATTTTGATATATGTATATTGTTGATGTATCTCTTTTTCAGAGATATATTTCGATTTATAAATGAACATTTGGTTTCTATCAAGATTAGAAAATATGATAATCAGAAGAAAACAGAGTCTATTATTAGTTGAATAGTTACTTACCAATTTTGGCAAAATACTTTCGGAAAAATCTGCTACTTGCGTAGGATCTAACCCATTTTCCAACATAAACTCACGTATAGACGGTAACAGAGCATCAATTTTGTCATCAAGGATCACTACTTTGTCCGCATCATATGCAGAAATGGGACTGAACAAGATAGAAATGTGAAACGCTTGTCGAACGCTTCATTTATAACTCATTCAAATCAAATTTAAAGCCATAGTTAATTGAGATAACTTTATGATCATAATATAAAAATTTCAAAATTTGTTTTAAGAAATTTAAAGAGTGCATTTATCGTAAAATTAATTGCAATTCGAGCGATGTTAAAAATATAAAAAGATTAATTCTCGCTACCTAAATTCTCGCTAGCTTAATTCTCGGATCTAGTTAGATAGTAAACTAGGAAAATTACGTAAAATCGTGAGGATTTATTAGCACACAAACTTACAAACTCTGCTTGACTACAAGCTCGTTGTGCACCAGTGCTATGATTGCGAGGAGAAAAACCAATTGCATTCGACCGGCCATGATTGCTGACAATTCGTATTCAACTACTGGGCGACTTGACAATCTCCTCTATTTTTATTCTCAATCCCTGCCATCTGACTACGTTTTATCGATTTGATAATTTAACCGATTGACTTTAACTGGTAGCGATAGCAAGTATATCTAATTAGATATCACGAAACTAAGAGATTTCGTAATCTATAGATTACCAATTTGTTTATAATAAGTATCATTACATAAAACTAGCTACAAATTGGAAATAGAAATCTTACTACATGTCAACGTAGAATTTATAAAATTGTGCACTTATAGATAAATAAATATATGCACACACACACATAAACACATTTAAAACATATAATATATTTAAAAAACATAGGATATAAAAAAATATGTACAAACAATATTGTATTAAAAAATTAATTTCAATGTCCATTCGTTAAGTTCTAATTCAACAATTGATATTTTAAAATATGAGTCAACGCTTTGCGCGGAGCGATTTTACGATTTATCTCATTCAAGTACGTTCGAATTGCATTCGACGCTTCCTCTCGAACGGCATTCGTAATCGTATTCTTAAAGAACGGAGCTATGATATTGACGATAGCCGTGTTTATCCAATCCACCGATCCATTCTTATTTTCGACTGTCACCTTAATGCGACTACAATAATGAAACATTGAGTAATTATATTATATATGGAAGATTTCATTATATGGATACATTTATCATAAGATAAAATCTACACTTAATATTAATTTTACACTTAACAGAAATTACCTAGGAATTTGTAAGTCGAATTTATTGAGAGCCAAGATATAATCTGTTGTGTTGAATGTGATGTTAATTACAGCGCGTACGTTTTCCGCTAAAGCTATAACGCGACCCTTAAGATTTCGAAAGACCAGATCCACGACGTAATCATACGTCCCCTGAATATAAAAAAGTCGCGATAAAATATTATAACGACACGTACTATCACTTGCAAATAAATACAACGCTTAGATAAAACGACGCTTAGAAAAATACAGGTTTAGTTATAGCAACTTTTCTTACATTGCTTTTGAAGAGCTATAAAAGTCAAGAACAGAAAGATTGCTCGAGCTACCTGTAAAAGTCTGAATTCGAAGCCAATGTCCATCTTTAATGACCTGTCTGCGTAAATTAAAGTAGCGTTATCGTGACGCTTCAAATTGGACAAACCTTCCAATATTCCTGACTCCAAAATGAGGTTGGCTCTGTATATCATCGGTTCGGAGAGGTTTGGATTTGCCTGGCGACAAAATTAATCACAGTTCTAACATTTCTATCTTAATAAAATCGTGATAATTCGTTATCCTGGGTAATCCGGAGATCAAACACTTTTTATCGAAATGTAATGAAATAGAGCACGCGTATAGTTGAGTAAGACGTTTAGTCATTTATCGTCGCGACTGCATTATCTGAACGCTCGCTACGTGGAAACATCAATAAGACCCTTATATTGTGAAATCGACAGCAATGTATACTTTATCGACCATGTTTTACAAACTGCTCTCTTAAATTCTCGCGTATAGTGACGCGATTTAAAATTGTCTCACGCACACTTAAAATCAAGAGTAATCAATTTTCAATTTTAAACATTTTTGCATAAATACCTCACGGTGTGATCACTCAATAAATTGATTAATTATTTACTTCTAATATTTACGTATATGACGACACTTGTAAATTTCAAAAGTGTAAATAATTTTGTAATAATTTTCAACACTATGAAATAGAATCTGACTTTATTCATTAAGTAACTTTGCAAGATTAAAATATCATTGATGCTTTAAAAAATAAAATTTATTAGTATTTTCTCAAAACGTTGAATGCTTTCATTACGAACTTATTCAAGTTTACGGTACTATCGAGGGAGATAAATTCCTGGATTCTCGCGCCCGACGCAATCCGGGAAGAGTTTAAGCATTTGCGCTTGCCGTACAACGGCATTGAACTTGAAATGCTCGCCTTCTACCGCGATTTACCGAGTGAAACTTCGGTTTCACTCTCGTCCAAGTTCGCGCGTCAGCCTTCGGAGCGTCAAAAATGAGCTCGGCGAAAACGAAGGCGAGGGATGACCTCGGCATTTGTGACCGTGGTACAAACCTCGGTCCCAAGATCAACGCTGGAAAGTGTCATACGAGGGAATTCACTCTCGCTCTCGTATACAAGGCCCAACTCTTCGATTTCGCTTTCTACGGTCCCGAGGTTAAGCGTGCGCGCACTTTCGCGCAGCGATCCGCTGACCTCGAATCCCAGTTCTGACCCCGAAACTCAGCTTTCTCCCGATTTTCGAGCCGATTGCGAGCGAACGTGCGCATTTACCGTAATAACGACCCTCTTACGTGACCGACTGGTTTCTCACTGTCGTTGACAGATTCGCACGCTCACGATTCATCGAACCTTCATTCAGCGAAGAAGAATTTATTGTAATGTGTTGCGATGAATGTGTATTTGCTGTTTAATCAAGCGGTCGATACAATTTAATTAAAAATTTAATTGGATGATTTTATGATTTAATTAATAACTAAATTTTAGAGTAGTAGAGAGAGTATTATGTACCATCCATAATTTTTGCTCAGTACGTGGAAGTTTGAGCGGATCCAGGCCATATTTTCTGATAAGTTGCACAATAGAAGGATTGAAACGGTCCACAAGCTTGTTCAAATTAACATTCCGATTTTTTATTTCGATAACATCCCTATAATTATTGAAATTTTACATTTATATGATTCTAATTCGACTAGAATAATATTGAATTAAAATGTATTATATATTTAATTATAAATATATTTCATACTAAATAAGAAATTGGCAAGCAAGTATAAATAATAAATAATCACTCTGCTTGTGCTGCTTATGTTTAAAAAGAATAGTTTTTAAGATTCGAAAGAATCGTTTGGTTTTAGACATAATAGAAAAAATTTCCAATAATTTTAATAGTAATGTATAACGATAGTATATGTACATAAAGTGTGTTATCATATGTACTCACCAAGTTTCTAACTCGGCCAAAGTCCGAGTGATAAATATTAGAACAATGTACACAAACTTCATGGCGAATGTGACAAGACTATATTAATTTCTTATAGTCACATCGCTCTTATAAATTCTTCATATAAATCTGATAGATTACTAGATTATCACAAAAGCTCATCGCCGACTACTTATCTCGACATTCATCAATCAAAATATAACACATTTTTTCAATCATTTATATCATTTTTATTTTTATCATTTATAGATATCCCCAATAACGAATCGAAAGAAGACAAAGAATATTATCGATAACGCATAAAGCACGTGCGATGAAAATAAATCATAATAATACAAAGAGACACGTATGTGAACAAAAGAAAATGCTACTTTATTAAATATCGTACCTAATCAAAACATTCGTAAAATCGGGAATTCTACTTATTGTGGTCGTTAAAGTTATAAAATAGTTTAAGAGAGAATCTAATTTATATATAATTCTATAATATATATATCTTCAATATATCATTTAAAATATATAAAATATAAAAAAAGGCATCTATTTTTATATATCTCATTATTTTGTATAAGATATATTAGAGAGAGAGAGAGAGAGAGAGAGAGAGAGAGAGAGAGAGAGAGAGAGAGAGAGAGAGAGAGAGAGAGAGAGAGAGAGAGAGAATAAAAATTAGATAAAATTGATGTTAGAACATAAAAATATAACATTCAATTCTTCTCATTTATAATTTATATTAAATAATTTAATAATTATATTAAATAATTTAATATTAAATAATTATATCCTAATTTTAAGAAATTTTTGCTATAGCATGTCAAAGATTTGAACCGTTAAAATATTTAGAATTGCCTAGTTATTCTCGCACTGATATGTGAAAATACCATTTGCTCGTTCGCTCGCTCATTATCTTTATTTAACGAGGTAAAGTCGATTTCTGCATCCGAGAGAGACTCTCGACATCTCGACTCTCGTTCGTTATCGACATAAAATCCACCTCGTTTCGTGGCGCTCTCTGTACTATATAAATCTTAATATAACATTAACAAGGCAAACTGCGTTATCTATTTGCACTCGAATTGCAAAATGTAATTAGGATGATATTCCACGAATCGAATAAGCAAAATATTCGATTTAAATGGTACATCAGCATTTGCGAATGTAGTTGCATTGCGATTCTAGTAATACAGATTTAAAAAGATCTCGATAAAGCGGAATTTTATTTTTTATTTTTATTTCAAAAATTTCTAGTAAGAAGGTAGACATTTTAATTGTGCAATTTTTAAAATTTTTAACTTGCAAAATTATCCAATCTCTATAAAATTAATTCTAATTTCTAATTATCTAATATCTCTCTCCTTTATCATTTCATCTTCTACATCTTATTTTATTGTAGACGAATATTGTTATGATAATTTCTACTATTTCGAATCGCTTTTCTCACACGTTATATCTCTATAACAAAAACTTTATGTACGTATATATCTATATATTTTTACTTAAAGCGAGGAAAGTGTAGAAATTTATTTCTTCCTTAATTATTTGTTTATTAGCATTGCGAATTAAAGTGACAACTTCGCAATTATTATTTATATCTGGATGTTACTCAAACTCCGCGAATAACAATTTTTTATCTCTTCTCACATTTCTGTCATGTTACTGATGTTATCGTCTTTTTAGATTCCTTGATACTGATATCGTGACGGATTCAGAGGAAGCAATCACGAGTGAAAAACAATCTTGTTTGTCGGCCCTGGCAGATTTGTCCTCGAGAAACCAGTTACGATGGACCAATCGCGGCTCGAGAAACAGTGGGTGTATATCGTGACGTCTCTTTACTACGCTTTAATTACGAAATCTGATGTGTAAGAATGCATGCGCGCGCATTACGATCAGAGAGACGCCGGCATAGCTATAGATAGATACACACGGGCAAAACAAGATTCTGATTTATATCCTATAATGGTACAGCGTAACTTCTCGATATAATTATGTCAGCGTCTCGTTCTACTTTATGATTCCAATAACGGATAGCGGTTATTATTTTACGATGTAATCGAGGCATATAACGACGTAATCGTCATTTTATTAATTCTTACTTCACATTATCCTAATAAAATTTCATTCTCACTATCGAACGCTGCAGAATATTTCACTTTTTAACTTCAAATCTTGGTAAATTAATAAATTCGCTTAAATTGCTAGATGTTATTATATGAAAAATCATTTCTCATTAATAAACGTTCCAAAATGTGATAGATCTCGTTGAAGCTCCTGCGGAGAAAAAAACGCGAACGAAAACAGAGAATTTTCCACGCGCTTGTCCCGATGACACACTTCCCAGAAGACAGCTGTTCAAATAACACGCGAGAAAAAGAATTTGTTTGGATAATCGAGGTTTCATTATTATGGGAATCGTGACGCGCGGGGAGGAAGAAGAAGGAGTGCACGAGAGCTCAATGCTTTCTCCTTCTGCGGTTGAGCGATCGCGGTCGTTGAAGAGAAACCGCGGGTCGAGCAAACGCTCTTGTTGCTCCATTTTCGCCTTCGGGATATTTTCCTGCGGTCCACTCGCGGTCTTGCGCACAAAAGCCGCGGATACACGGCGGCTGGTATCGCGATTCGCTCCAGGTCGGCGACCTCGCGAACGACGTAACGTTCCCGCGTGTGACGTAACGTAACACAGACCATCCGCCGTCGCGGATATCGCGAGGAAGCTCGATACCGTCAACGCCATTCTCGGGGGGAGGATAAACGAACGAAGGGCTCGGGGCGAGAGATCGACAAAACGCGATAGCGAGACCGTCGCTGACACGTAAAAACCATACCTTTGCGGAAACTCGTGTTTGACGGGAAACTATAAAATTTTTAATAAACAAAGTAGCGTGAAGAGAGAGATTGACATTTCGAAATCGGGAGATCAGGAAGATGCACGGTAGCATCTCGCGTCACACATACACACGTACAAATATATGATAAAATATAGTGAACGTTAAAGAAGGGGATTTTATTTTTATCGGGTCGAAATGACAGGGCTTGGAAATAGTACTTTGATATTTCGCTATTAATGTTCAAATTAGATGTTTCTCTTTATCAGCTGATATCATAATGTCAGGTCAGATTTTTAAATAGCTAGATGAGCTAATTAAAAACAACATATCACTTATCATCTATTTTAACACGCTACATGTGTCACAAATGTATAATACTGGTTTCAGCTATTGACAGTTCTATTTATGAATTTTCGAATGTTAATATTGTAATATAAATTTTACGCAGGGAAGACACGGAGAGATTTTCAAGTATCATGTTTCTACGAATCGATTCGGAAGCTATCGGACATAAACGAATGCATACATATGATAGTATTGTTCTCCTCTTTTCTTCTCATTACGCAAGTTTTAATATTAAGCAGTGGTAATTATGCGCCAAACAAGCGCAATAATCAATAATCCTCGCATATATTTTTTTATTATCGGGTGTTCGTGTTGTGACGAGGAACACTGTATGTCGTAGATAACGCGCGATCGCTTTGTGCGTCACACATACGCGGGTGTTGATACAAATTATAATATTAACATTTAACCCTTTTTAACCCAACCCCTGGTCTGATAAACGAAACAAAGTCAACGTACTGTTTCGATAGACTGCATAAATCGACGAATTATAATGTAATAGTTATGTGATTCTCTTTATGCAAATCGCATCCCTTCACACATATAGAAAGAACCACATTTTTTAAAAAAATTATATTTTTCTCTCATAAAGTCATGATGTTTTCATTCTCACGATACCTTTTGCAAACAATTTTTATATTTCGAAGAAATATATAGTAAAAAAAGAGAAAATATATATATTAAAAGTAGTTAAAAATATAATATATAATATATTAAAATAATATAATATATAAAAATATAATATATTAAAAGTATTATATGTATATATATATATATATATATATATATATATACACATACATATATATAATATATTAAAAGTTTAAAATATTTGAATAAGCTATAACTTTTTAATAAACTAGAATCACACACAACTAGAGTTGTCACTTTTAGACAAATATTTATTTCGATAAATAATTACTTTAATAGATAGCATAATTAGCTGATGACTTTATAGCGAATGATAATATTGTGCGAGTCATCAATATGAAATATTGCTTATCGATATCTCTCTCTCTCTCTCTCTCTCTCTCTCTCTCTCTCTCTCCCCTCCCTCTCACTCTTATATGCAACTTCAACAATCATCCTGAATGAAACTTTCATGTTATTACCGTTATGTAACGGGCGTGCAATGCGACAATATCATCAAAAGACATGCTTTATTCCTTCGCAAAAATCAAGATTTTTACTTATGTTTTTTTTTACATTGTATCGAACGTGTACACATTTTTAAAACTCGACAATCGAAAACATTATTTCTCACGAGAATTAACTGTTTGTATATTTCAAATTACTACACTGAAGTGATGGTACAATATGAAGAGACAATAAAATAAAAAATCATTTTTCGATTAAGAAGTTTCGAAGTGTAAAGAAAATGACAAGAGCTAATTAATCGATTAGCTATTTTATCGTGATTATAATTATGACTCGAAAATAGCGAAAATGTACTAATTGCTTTAAGAGTTGTTATTTGAAAATATAAAGTTGTTTATGATAAATTAGACGATAAATTTAAGGGGTACAAAAATATTTTTTTATGTACACGTCACAAAGTTATCTCTCGAGACGCGATTTTAGGTTGATTTAGGTCACTGATACGATGTGTTATTAATTTTTATTTTCTTTAAGCTAAATCAAATTATTAATAATGAAAGACGCATAATATTTTTCAATTCAATTAATTATATAATAAAACTAGAAATAATACTAAAAAGATATAATACATAAAATAAAAATCGCTCGATAAGAAAATGATTTTCTTAAATTTTCGAAAAGTACATTAAAGTACATTAAGGCGAAGTAACGTGATAACAACAACTAGATATTTCTTAAAGAATTCTTTTAGAAGGAGAAAAAAAACTATTATTATTTTTTCTAATTCGGAAAGATACATTATCTCATATCAACAGCAACCTTCGAAAAATTATGTACGAGTGCATTACACCCATTCGAGACGTATTTTGCGACGCGTTGGATGTATGTATGTAACGTTTAACGAAACTGCGTCAATTTGTTAGGCAAAATGACGTAACAATATCTGGAGGACGCTAGTCTGTTGAAGTGCAATAATTGGCCGATCGTTGATGGCGTGAGCAACATGAAAGTGTTTTTCGGTGACAGGCGATTTGATCGCACGATGCCTTCAATGTCGATTTAGGCCAATGGTCTTTAACGCATATTTTGCTCTCCTCGAGGCAAAAGAGGCTCGGCCGCTGGTCCGATCCGAGACGACCAATCGCCAAGCTCTCCTCACGCGAAAACACGTCGCGTGGTTTCTCTATATCTTACACGTATGTACACCTGTCAACAAGTGCCTACACGCGCGTGATTCACGTACAGATTAACACGGTTGTCTGTAAATACGTGACTTTAAGTCTCAACAAATAATCTTCAAAAATGTGTAAAAAATATGAGCGTCCGCTTGCCATAATATTTAAAATAATTTAAAAATATTTTCAATTCTTTTTTTTCTCTCTCTCTCTCTCTCTCTCTCATCAAAAAATCATATGATAAATGGAGAAATAATCGCTCACGTGCATATCAGATACATTCATTTCAAATTAAATGTCATTTCAAGAATTCGCGGAAATCGCAATTCAATCAAGATCGCGTGAATCAGAAACGCCGTGTCTTTTCCGAACACCCTGTACATAGCAAGCATATATTCTCAATTCTCAGACAGTTTCCGTCACGACGATAAACTTCGGACCGCGCTCGCCTGCGAATTCAGTTTGTTTCAATCGCTCGTACACGTCAGACGTATTCACGCACCGCACACGCTCCTTCAACACGCGCGTCAGTCAGCATACACACACACACACACATCCACGCAACTGTGTATATATACATACGTATCCAATTCCACGATTAGTTCGTGCTGACAGACTTTGGAACTGTTTCTTCAGTCAAGCGTAGCCACTCGAGCACGACGAGCGTTATTTATTCGTTCGCGTCTCGATCCGGCGTGCTAAAAAAGCTCGAAAGCCGCAAGCGTGGTCGTCGATCCCGTGGAACTTTTATCGCACCACGTGTTCGCCGACGAGCGTCCACGTCTCGCGTTTCGACACTTCGCTTCCCTCAAGGTGAGTAACATTGACAGTTTCGTAACTTGTAAAAAGTTTCGGTCTTTCCAATTCAACATGAATATAGCAATGTCTGATATTCCTTCAGGAATTAGAAAATTCCAATTGTTTTTTCGCAACGGAATTTGAAAAATGTATCGGAATTAAGCAAAAAAGTTTATTGCTTCTATTAAAGTAATTTTTCTTGCTTCTTCCTAGTTTTGTTTCCGCGAAAAGATTGTATATTATTCTTTAATTAACTTCAAAATGAACAGATTTTATATACAAATAATGGAGCTTTTTTTTATTATTATTTTACGGCATTTATTCGTGAGATATGTTTGCTTTTACTTGCTTTTACTTGCTTCAGAATATAAGTTCTCTTGGCACAATTATTTAAAATTATTTATAGGATCACAAATTATATGCTTGTATGTATTGTTTACTACATGTGACGTAGACTATATGCTATGTAATCTTGAATAGATAAACAATCTGTTTACTATTTTATTAAATTTCTGAATGTTTTGCCATAGAATATGAACAGTTTACGAAACGATTTGCACATCACGTATAATACTTTGATAAATTTTGAAACTTTCTTTCTATATAGAAATATTGTAAATAATAAAAAATAACAAACAATTGTGATATATATATATGTATGTATATCACAATTGTTATTTTGAATTATTTATTCAAAAATCGTAAAGAGAAGAAACATCATGACTTTCAGTAAATAGTTCTATAATTACAATTAATTAAAGCTTATGCACACAAAAGAGATAATTAGATTATATTGTATAAAAAGCGTTTTACTATCAAGACAAAAATATATGATTATGTCACTGACTTTTTATATCACTCACAAATAACATTAAAAAACTGAATATTTATCGCTTTTTTGCCAAAATCAAGAATACATCATCGGCCTCATATGGTAATCGTCATTTTAATGATAATATAAAAGTCACATTTAAAACTAAAAGAAATATCCGTAGAAAGAAATTTGTTCGTTCGCCACTATTATATTCCAGGATATAACTGTATTTACTGCAATGTCATTTAAATAATTTTGCATATATCTACATATGTGATATCGACTAAAGCTTGAAGGGATGATAACTGTTATACTTCGAATACCGAGTTAATGTCACAATGAAACATTAAGGATTAAACCGGAAACAATTTATTTGATTATAGGGAAAAGTCGTTATTTGTTAAATGCACGAATCGTGTCGATAGCACTTGGATGCACATTAATAAATAAGATGTTAATTAATAAATAATTATATATTTGGAATAAATACAAGATCGCGTGTATATATTACTCTTTTTTTCAATCTTAAATTTCAAGCTTGAAAAATATTTCGTAAGTAAATACAAAACTTAAATCCGTGCAAAAAATTTCTTTAGATTGTTTAGATTAAAGAAGCGAATAAAAAAAACCACGATATTTTCGTACGACGATTATGATAAAAATTTCCAAAGTTACGCAAGAGAGAGATTCGTCGCGGAGGAAAAGTTATGCAAATGACTGCGACTAATCGCGGTCTGTCACAGCCACTACACGCAATTCATCGCGTCAATATGCGAGCTTTGCATTCGTGGAAGCTCGTCATTCTCGTCTTAATGACACTCGAAACTCGTTGATTCGATGACACCAGGATCGATGGAAAGCACATGAGTTACACATCAGTATAAGGGAAAACATGTTTACTTGTTATTGCTTAATGGCTTAATGTTGACTATCGTGTTGATCATTTTGTCGACATAATAGATGATGGCACACTAATGCAGCGAATTGTATATGCAACAGAAATGTAGCATACAATTGCAGAAACACACAAGTATATGTTGCAGAAAAAAAAAGATCTAGCTCTACTGTCTTTAATTTATGAAAAAAAATCTCAAATAAAAGAATTGCAGATATATAAATTACCTCAAAGTAATTGTAACATAGAGAGAATATTATTTTATTAAATTATACTTAATAAATATGATAAAGAATTGTTCTTAATAAATCGTGTATTTTGGATGAAATAACTCTTTGATTGTTTATATTATATTATTTGACATGATGAGAGATTGTTACGTAATAATGCACATAGTTTCATGACATGCTGAAAAGAAATGCGAATAGACAAGATCAAAGAATGTTCTCGAAAATGAGAATCTTCTTGTGAATGCATCTATTGCATAACGTTTTCATTGGCTGCGTGTGTGTGCAGTGGCAGTGGCTTCGGGGAAACTAGCTCCGTGTTTCCTGCGCTTTAATCTTATTTCGGTGAGAGAAGCGCTGAATCAACGAAGCTCAAGGCTAGAGATACACCAGACTTTGTACCTGAGATGTCTGGGTCGCAAGAAGATGTATTTCGTATAAAGCCACGCGCCACAAATAAAAGGCGTGTTCAAAAGTATGAATTTTTGTTCGTAGACGGCTATAAATAGAATGTTTTGAAAAGAAATTAATAATTAATAAATCACTAAAAAAATTACCATTTCAAAATACTTAACATTGTATTATATTTTCGAACATGTTAATGTCAAATAGTTAAGTTTTGATATTATATATCGAACATCTGGCTTTTCTCACTCTTTACATCTTCTTTATGCTTCTTCTTTTTTTTTTATTTTTAAAGTTAAATTTTTCTATCTATCGCGTTCTCGAAATCGATAACCTGAATGTCCTCATCTCGGCGGAGATGATCGAAAATAGTCGCAAATCCGCGATTGTGTATTCAGTGCCAGGTCCATGGCCAAACGAATTCACCTGGACGAAGGCCAATCGTCATCGTTTGAATATTCTACTTTTAAGTCTGATAGGCGATGTCGGTCATGCGAATTCATTTCGATCTCAAAACAACGGATCTCGTGACCCGCTGTTTTCTCTCGCGGTAGTTTTATATCGCATCAACAACACGAGGTATTATGTAGTATAAACGAGGAATAGCTTCTCAGAGTGAAGGTACATTAAAGAGTATAGGCTTGACTACATCAAAGTAAGTCAGCATGAAATTCTGAGTATAACCTAGATCACACTCAGAGACGGGAAAGAAGTCAGTGAAAAAAAATATTTTATATTTAAACACGGATGTACATACATACTTGCATCAGATCAATCTACCTTATACATATAGCGCGAGTTTTTATCGTTAAGATATTATTAAAATGAGAACCTTGTGTTACGGAGAGATTCCTAATATTTTCAATTTTTTTATTAAGAAATAAAGCAGCCAATTATATACCCGATAATTAATAGAGACGCGATGAATATTAATTAGGTTTTCGCAGCATTAATCTGAGAAAGCTACATTATCGTAATTTCGCTATAAGAGATCGGAAGTCGATCTCTCGCGAGCTCGTTAAACACGCAACTTATTATTTTCAGAACTTTTGCAAAAAGAAAACCGGTCGCGAAGGCAATTTAATCGCAGCACGATTTTTTTTAGATCGCAATAGATCGCATAAGAGAAACAGTTCTCGATTTTACGACCGAATTACTTTCGCTGCGAGTATTAATAGTTTGCACTCCATGTTGGATAATCTGTACAATCATTATATAAATTCACATCGAATAATCGCCTGCCGCGAACAAATCGGAGAAGTCGTTGCACTATTGACAAACTCGCACGTGTCTGTCAAACGTCGCGCAGCTGATTGGAAAATTAGCTTGTCGAAAACTGGTCTGCAGACCGATAATCTCGGCGCGTGCGATTGCGATACGAATTGAGGATGATTAATCGCGAGAAATACCGGTGACACAGTTAATCACCAGTGCGTGTTTGCCGAATGATCGCGTGAGGTAACGGTCGAACGTATTAATTTCGCGATCCTGATAAAGGAATCTTAATTAAAGGCGCATTTCGCAACGTATCGCGAATCATGATCTACGTTTTACAGATAGCATCGGTTGCGAATATTACAAACAATGATTATTAGTGAGGTGGCTTATTCTTTCGAAATTGAGAAAGCTCGGATTTCTGTATCAAAATATGTGAAAAATTTTATATAATTATTATTTCGTGAAATAAAGGAAGAGGTTTTTTTGCGAGTCTTTTGTAATAATAGATTGAAAAACAGAACTTTAACGTCCGTTATATATGTCGCGTAGTTTTGCGCGTATCTTTCCACGTATTTTCTTTATGTAAAAAATGTGACTTTGACCAGCTCCGAACAGACGATGACTCATGGCATATCAAAGATAAAACGTATTTATTTTCATGCCCCTTATATATTTGTCAAAGAATTATCAACTCTTTCACAAAAGTCTTTTTCGCAAAATAATATCTGCTATTCAATATTCTTAATCTCTTCTCAAATTATAAACAAATATTAATTTTCTTAGAATTATTTATTTATAAAAATCAATTTCGCATATATCAGTTTCCAAAACGAAATTTTATTTCCATTATATCGTTAGCATTGCGATAAGTAACGAATAATCTATGTAGGATCTATGATCAAATAATGCTTAAAAATTAATCTATGTAGGATCTATGATCACACAAATAATGATTAAAAATTGTTTGAGAACTTCTCATTCAAACGACGACGATTTAACAATTTGTCATACATACGAGCTTTCAAGGTTTTAGTTTTGGCAAAGTCTTTCGTGAGATTTTTGGCTGTCGACCGAATACTTCGCAAAGTCATTGCGATATATTCCCGGTATCAACAGACAGATAAGATTTCATAATAAAATTGTTGAAAACATCGCAGGTCAATGTACCGAAGTAAAGGAGAACATTTGAGAAGGTATACGTGCGATAATTTGTGATATTTACTGATATCGAGGCGAATTAAAAGCTCGCGTGACAATTGTCAATCGGCTTAACGAGAGCGATCGTTTGTCTCCGTTATTTGGCTGCAGCGTTCTCTCGTTCAGGCGATCGTCCAAGTATTTAAATTTGCATTTCGTCTCATTCCTCAGAGAGGAGCGCAAAATGTCATTTCATCGATCGACGTGCTTTTAAGCGGATGATTGTTCGCGTGGGAATAACTGGTACAATCTGTGTATTACAACTGCTTCGTTATCTTACGAACAAAGGCGAATTCAAAACATGTCAGGCACAAAACATGACGTATATACGCGCGTTCTTTGTAGGCGATAAAATAAACGATGTGAAATTTACCTGTATAATGCACATATCCAAATATAGACATACTCGTGGAAATTATAAATTATTTTATTAAAGTAACTGCGCAGTTTTACGATCCGCGAGTTTGGTAAACATTTTACAACTACCATTTCTGTCTATAAATATTCCGAGCAATTTGCAATGAGATATCGATTTGGCTTGTTTTGGGACCGATCGATGTTAAACATTTTGTTATTCGCGGCTATTAATAGGGCTCTTAAGCCCCTCTCTCTCTCTCTCTCTCTCCTACGTAAAACATAGACGCTAACTAATATTTGCACTTGTCACGTCAATGTCACGACAAGCAGACAGACGTCACGCGTCGGAAAATTTGAATAATATATATATAATTTCACGAAAATAATTGTTCAGCTTTTTGAAATCAGTCCAGCGCTCTGTCGAGTCTAATTGTAAGCCTTTATTTCTCTTTCTCTTGCAATCCGCTCGTTTCTCATTGCGCAAGATTGAATAATCTTGTCAGAAACACTCGCTCACAAGAACGTTCGTTCTCGTTTTAATTCTTAACAGTGTAAAAATATGTTGGAATGCAATTGGAGAATACTCTTTAGAATTTCTTCTAAAGAGATAGGTAATAATAATTTCTCGATAAAAATAACAATTACTTTTCATAAAGAATACCGGGATATATTGAGAACCTCTGACAAACTTTCTTATTCGTCGGTCAAAGAGATCTCTCTCGTTACGAAGACGATAAGATGATGAGAGTTCGTACGAGGTTGCATATTTTCTGGGAGAGCGCACGATCGATGACTTTTATGGCTCTCGAACGAGGTATCTTGGATTGAAATTTCAGCTGAACTTTTCGAAAGATTGTTATATAATCCATATAAAGATAGAAAGAAAAAAAACAATTATTTGTGTCTCAATATCTAACAATAAGTATATTATTGCAGCTCGTTTTCTATTCCTCTCCATAGATAATTTTAATCAATTTCAAAATAATTTTTAATTAGATTAATTGAAACACGAGAATTATCGTACGCATAGATCCTTGAGATGAAACAGACTGAAGCGAACAACAAGCATTTGTTTATGCACGCAAATTCATACAAGGATATCGTTTTAAACGAACGCGACTGACGCGATAATTTTTTTTTTTTTTTCCGAGCTCGGAGGACAAGTCGAGAACTGTCCGCGGGAAGAATGCACAGTTTCGTAAGCGGCGATGCAGTTCGTAAATAATTTGTTACGTTACGAGCAGAGCGCGGCAGATCTTTACGCGCGCGCGCGTTTCACTCGTGCAACCTTCTCTTTTACGCAAGCCGTAGGAAAGTGATCGACCTTTTTGCGGCGTTATCCGCCAGCCAAAGATAAATCGAGCTCTTGCTCTCGTAATAACGATTGTTGTTCACGCCCGGCTATGGGCCACTTCAACCAACTCCGATTAACTCTAACCGAGCGTTAATTCTTGTCGACAGGATTGCCTATTGGCTATTCTTTTCAGAATAGCCAATAGGCAATCCTGTCGACAAGAATTAACGCTCGGTTAGAGTTAATCGGAGTTGGTTGAAGTGGCCCTATGAGAACCGAATTAGGGTCAGCGGCGAGATTAATCGCTTCATTCCTCGTCGCGTTTCCCGCGCCGTTCGTTAAACGATCATTTTTTTTATCCGTGAATTTTACGCTTTTGTGTATCCGCGCGATGAAATGTCTGAATCTAGATTGGAATTTGACCGCTCTGTAATTGCTACTTACATGTACATTGACGTAACTAATGAATGCTAGATAAGTTGTAAACGGGATAAAATTAGATATGTGCGATATGCAAAATTTACATGGCAGCGCGAAAATTCGCGCAAAATGTGCGAATAAAATTATAAGAAAATGACAGATTTCATACAGATTTAATGCAATGGAAATGCAAACTGTTATATGAAAAAAATAGTATATAAATTATAAAAATTTGGATTTTCCTCGTTATATATAGTGCAATTTGTGCACGCTGTTTTTCATATTGGAAAGTATAATTTGTCAAGTCAGCGTGTATGTGTGTGGCGAAACGGTTATTTGACAAATCGCTAGATAATCATTACGCGATAAAAAACGCGTAAACCAACATTCTTATATTTAAACGTCTAGTCAATGAGAGCAATACGATTTTTTTTTTAAATTTATGACTCACCGTTCGACGAGACATCCGTAAACATCTGGACTGCCTTTGTATCGAGATAGAGACCTTTGAGTTCTCGTACGAGCGATCGTCCGATCATGAGAGATCCTCCGCTGTACAAAAAAGGACAGACAACGCCGTCATTAAAACCTTCACAATGCCAATCACGCACTACTACATATAGATATTAGATACACGCAAGTTGTGTTGGCGAACAAAGTACAACGTTCAAGATTTTTATATTGCCGCCTACGAATGACTCGACAATCAGATGGCCAAGTAAATACGAAATTTTTGGATTCTCTTTTTTATTCATGCTTCTTATAGCGTATAATCATTTCTTGCGAAAATCGAATGCTAATTTATTGCAAATTGTCAAAATATGCTAATCATTTAAATCGCAAGCAAAACTTTTAAATATTAATTTTAATTTCAATTTTTTCAATCTTAATCTTAAATAAAGATTAATATTAAAATTTAAATAAGAGATAATTTTCAAATTTATTCTTATTATTAAATGAAAAATGCTTATTGTTAAATAAAGAAAGAAAGTTATACATTACAATTGTTATATTATTTTTTAAAAAGCATGAGCATAATAAACAAATTTTTTTAATTGAATTTAAAATGTTAATAATTTATCTTTCTATTATTTGGATTTTATTCATATCGCAATATTTTATGTGGCAGATATGAAATAATATTTGGAATAGAATTAAATAGATCAAGATAAGAGAATATAAATCAATACTTTATTCGATTAAAACAATCTACCTGAGAATATAATAGTTACTTTCCTTTTATATTATGGATGTTCTAGAATGGAGATTTTTTGTGCTATTTTTAAATACTAAATTATGTCGAGGTGAAGACGAGAGCGGAAATTCTTAACCATCGCGACGCGTTTGTTTTGATTTTCTTTAAGTAGGTCACCATGCAGTCTGCTGTGTTATTCATATCAAGTCTCCGTAAAAGAAGGAAGACGTGGGCATTATTATTTTTGGTCTGTAGGGACTTTAAAAGAAGCTGTCGTGAAAAGAAGGCACACAATATTTCAATATATATACATATATATATATATATATATATACATATATATATATATATATAGATCGATACAATGCATGTAGTATAATTCTGCTTACGCAAGATAATGTAATTCTGTTTGACGAAATTGCATTCGAAATTAAAATTTGATAGTCAGAATTTTAAATAACGACTTAAAAAATCGTCAAAATTATTTATAATTTATAATTACTTATTATTAAATCGTTAAAATTATGTATTATTTCGTCATTTAGTAAAATGATATTCATAATAATAAATGTGTTGAAAAAAATCTTATTAATCGAATTAATAACTCGTCATAATAGCACAATATGGTGCTTTTACATTTGTTTCGATTTACCGGAGCAAGAAATAATCAAGTTCGACGAATCTGTTTTCTAGGATAATTTCTCTCTCTCTCTCTCTCTCTCTCTCTCTCTCTCTCTCTCTCTCTCTCTCTCTCTCTCTCTCTCTCTCTCTCTCTCTCTCTGGCGACCAACGAATCTTTTAGATTAATTAGCACGATAAAACTCTATAAAAATTTCGATTAAAAAAGAAATGTATTATCAAAACTAACATTTTTTTTAAATACGAAAAGTACAAATATATCCCGCTAATTTTAACTTCAATATCGATTGTTGTATTTTTCCGGGCGAAACTTTTATGTGATTGCTTTTATAGTACAAAAATGCAAATGGAACGCAAAATTTGGCTGTTTCCAGAAAAGCTTCCGTTCTTTTTTTAATCGAACAAAAACAATTCATATATCGAGGATTAAAATATCTCACGATCATATCGATCATGCGAAATCTAACGTCAAAGCGCATTGTCTGATTATTTCTTGGCTTTTGCCAAACGAGATTATCTCATTGCGAACGACTGAAATAACTTGTGACCTTACCTAATAGCCGTTAATGGCGTAAACTCGCCCGATTCAAGCTCACACATGTGTCGGATTTCCGCGAAGCGAGACTTCGATCGAGCCACTGCTGAACGAAGAATGATACATCATATTGTCGGCTTCAGTCGTTGTTATTTTGTTAGCTAACTTACGTAAAGGTTAACGAGATTTTCACGCGGACGCGGCGAATGTCGTTCGTTCGACCCGATCGGAAGGAAATGTCGCGAAGACCGTTGACGATTCAAACAAGTATGCGAGCCGCATTGATTTTTCCAACTCGCCTAAATTAACATCGAGCGGTGCGCAGCAACTTCAGGCTATTCCCCGTTCTCGTTCCGATCTCCCGAGAGATTACTTGAATAATGACTAATTTCTAATGAAATTCAAACTTGAATCCGCAAGATACGTTATTACCGAGTCGAGATGTCCTTGATGTTTACAGGCTAACGATAAATGGCCGCATTTTTTTACCGTTGCAGGCACAACCACATACATATGTCTATACTACTACAGTATAGACATCTATAGACATCTATGGTCATAACCATAGACTTAGTTTTTATCGACGTCATAAAGTAACGAGAGACTCTCGCCCCGAATCGCTTGAAATTTACCTCTCACCGACGAAGGGATATCTCACTCGAACCTCTCGATCGATTGTCGTACACGAAGTCAGACAGGTGAAACACCTGAGGTGAGACGAGCATGACGTTACGTTTCTTTGTTCCAGGAAGTCCGTGCCGGTTCGAAACGCGCGCTAACGCCGCGTCGACCGCCGTATCGACCGCCGGGCGGCAGCCGCGCTGATTGGCTCTGCCCGGATCACGTGACCCCCGCTCAACGTCAGTTTGGACGTACTGTCTGCTGGCGTTGGCGGTGCCAGGCGCACTTATCAACGTACGCTCGAAGGGAGGAGACGAACAAAGGGATCCGCGGAGACGGTCTCCGCTCTTCTCGTCCGAGTCCGAGTCTCGCACGTTTCCCTGCGCCAGGATACTCTCGCGTCGTCGCCGCCGCCTCGAGATCGCGATCAGGTGATCGTCGATCGAAATTCGCGCGAACGGCACGTCCTGTGTCAAGTGTTCGGCGGTCTCGCGAACGCGCTTTTGACAGCTCGACGGCGTCGTCGGCGGATCGTCGTCGGGTTTCGTCGAACGGTGACGTCATCGGGGGACGAAAGGGCGGCGCGAGACAGAGAGAGAGAGCCGCCGTCGACGAGGCGCCGTGACTCCTCGCGTTGAGGTAAATCCGCGGAACGTGGAATAATCTCGATCCTCGGTGGCTCTTATTGTTAGTTCCTCTTGCTCTCTCTCTCTTTCTCTTTCGCGAGAGAGAAAGAAACCTTCGAATCGAACACACAGTTCGCGAGTACGTCCGTACGCCGCGAACTTCGAATAGTATTCACAGCTGATCTCTCGTCGGTCGGTTTCCGCGACCAGGAGTGCGCGGGCTTAGGACATGTACAGTATGAACTATATCGCCAAGATCATCAGCAACTTCCGTCTCTTCTACAACGAGATAAACGCCGCGACCCTCACCGGCGCGATCGACGTCATCGTTATCGAACAGCCGGACGGCACCTTCACGTGCTCGCCCTTTCATGTCCGTTTCGGTAAACTCGGCGTACTTCGCTCCAGGGCGAAAGTGGTGAGTGTCTTTAATCATTTGCAATTATCGATCATTTGTTGCCGCATAAGCGCATCGATAACAGTACCTATGTATCCCCTATTGTACTGTTTACAGATAATTACTATATATATTTTTCTCGTTTTTATATATATTAAACGTATTTTCTGGGCGATTACTGAGAGAAATATTTTTCAGATTGTAATACGCTTTGCGCGCGCACGCGCACACACACACACACACACACACACAATTTGTATATAAAATAATGCTCTTTCTTGCTTGTATTAAAATACATATTATTTCTTTCTTGTGTTAAAGGAAATAATTTTTCTTTTTTCAAGGAAAGCTTTTCTTTCCTCATACATGCTCCTTAAATATTTGTATTTTTATTACATTGAAATAAAATAAATATGAGAAAATTATATTTTATGTGTGTGTATGTGTATATATATATAAACAATAAACATATAGCTAGATTGTAATATAAGGGATATTTTTACATAGGTGGACATTGAGATAAATGGAGAACCTAGGGAGATTCATATGAAACTTGGAGACTCTGGCGAGGCCTTCTTCGTACAGGAAGTTAGCTTAAATGGATCTCCAACGGATGCTGAAATTCCACCGCATTTGGCCTGTTCACCAATACCCGATGACAACTGCTTTCCACCACCGAAATTCAATCTCTTATCGGATCTGCCTCAAGAGCAGAAAGAGAAGATCCTCATAGATTCGGTTCTTTCTATAGAACGCGAGAAATGGGAGCAGATGTCCGCCTTACCACCCGATCAACGAGAGATGTTTCTGATAGAACAGTTCTCAGATCTTCCCGCGGAACATCGTGAGAAGTGGCTTCAGATTGCTTCGTTGACCGTGGAAGAGCGAGATGAGATGTTTAAGGAAAGCTTCGGTACTATATCTCCAGAGCAGAAGCAGCAGATGATCAGGGAACAATATTCCGCCTTGAAGATGGAGGACAAAGAGAAGTTGTTCAAGGAAAATTTCCCAGAGCTTTCGGTCGAGCAACGACAAAACTTTGAGAAAGCTTTGTTGAGCGACTGGAAGGAGAAAGAGGAAAATTGGGAAGAAAAGCATGATAAGAACAAAGACGAGGAGATATTTGATATGGATGCTATCAATGACGAACAGCCAAAATTGCCAGTTTCTTGCCCAAAATCTTTTGTAGCTGTTACTTCATCTGATAGGATTCGCAAGATCAGTGTGGTAAATAATGATTTTAGACCAATTATGGATGATCCCCAAAGTAGTAGTAAGGAAAAATCAAGTGACGAATCAAATTCCTTGAATAAGAAGAATTTGAAGGAAGAAATCATCGAAGAAGTAAAGAGTAACAATTCGACTAAGAGGAAACGTAAGAGGAAGAGTGTTTTGAAGAAGAAAGGTTCGCAGAGAAAAACCAGTAATGGCAGCAGCAGCCAAACAGAATTTAGCGAGGCAGATGTACTAGTTACCGAGGAATCAGTTAGTGAAACTGTAAATAATATCACTTTATTATATTTCTTATTGTTATATATTGATACCTTTATTCATTGAAGATTTTCAAGGGACCCACGCCAGTCACAGAGGTTGAAAAGAAGAACATTGCTGTGGAACCAATGACATGCTCTCAGGATGCAGTTGAGAAACGTCCCGAAACCGATTTTCATTTCTTCAGTGATTCAGAAGTTACCAAGTATGTAATCGGTGTTGTACAATTCTTGTTCACAAATAATATATGCAATATATATATATATATATATATATATTTATCTATATATATATATATATATATATATATTTATCTATATATTATAATATGTTTAAAAGGAACAAAGACTCCAGATCATGTTCACCTGTTCAATCTGACACGGAATTCGAAGTACGTAAAATTATACAAGAGGGTAGTGAAAGAGAGAACGACAAGGGTCATCAGCAGAGTTGGAGATGGGGTGAATTGCCAAGTCCACCTCCAGAGCCAGTGTCACATAGGAATTCATTGAGTTCTTCAACAACAGCTAGTCAGCCGAATAGTTAGTATACAATTTTATTTCAGTTTGATCATTTCAAACTGTATACTGCAATTAACACCACAATTGTACGGTTTTGTAATGGAAAGTATATTATAATCGATCATTCATTTGTCACATTTTGAGGATCTAAGATATTTGTAAAATTCTTAATTTTTTATTTTCATAAAAAGCTAACTGAAATGCTTGATCCGCTAACTCTTTGCTAACCGCTTTTTTAATGGCAGAAGATGCACAACGATCTATGCTCAGTGGCATGTTCTCCTTTATGAAGAAGACTTCTCGCGTAAGACACAATCCGGAATCAGAGGGAATTTACCTTAGCGATCTTAATGCCGACGAACTGGATCCCGAAGTTGCGGCTCTGTATTTTCCCTCCTCACATCGCAATTCGACGGTGGTTAAAGGTATATTGGTAAATTCGCTTTCGCTTTGGCATGTTAAATGCATGCAATCGAAACTAACGCGTTAATAACTAAGCTTTTTTTTACTTCCACATCATATTCATCGAATTACATTGAAAGCATTTTTACCAATAAAATATTCTTGAAATATTTAATCCAAATATTTAATATAATTTATAAATTTGTTTTCCTGAAATGGGAGAATTACATCTATCTGCTAGTAATAAATTAAATAGAAGCAAATGACTAACAAAGTTATGTGTTTTTGTAAATAAAGTTTATGATTTCTGTTGTTTGAATTAACTCAAACCATTTAGTTGCAGTATTGCTTCGATATTGCTTCTTATATTTCATGTATGTATCAAAATGCGTATGTATTTCCTCTTAGATGGAAAAGTAATGGACGAAGAGGACACAGAATCTGGTAATGGACCTAGCTTACCTCAGAGCCCCAACAGTGTTGAGGGAGCCATCGGTGGACCAAAGTCACTGGACAGCGATTTCGAGGAACCAAAGCACTCTATATTCGATAATAATGTAGAAATAAGCATGTCCCTGTGCGGTGGTCTAGACAATGAGAACGGTCCATCTAAGGAGGCTTTTCACGAAAATGTACTGCACTTCGAGGACGTTTGCGCTGATCCAAAACTATACGAAAATCCAAACTTGGTTGTGAGAATCAACGGAAAATTCTACAATTGGACTACAGCCTGTCCAATAGTGTTGACGTATGTCGTTTTTCAAAGACACTTACCGCAACGCGCGATCGAAAGTCTGTATATGTCGTTGCCGGTGCACGAGGATAAGAAGCGACAGAGCAATGGAAAACCCGAGAGTCGTAGCGGATACAGTTCTTGGTTTTCTTGGAGACGTTCCACGCAACCTCCCAAGAAACCAGAGGACATTAATCAAAGTAAAAGATTTTAAATTTTTTATTCTGTTTAACAAATTTTCTATATTTTACACACACACACACACACATATATAGGTTACATAAATAATAATTATATTTGTTTCACGATTTGTTAACACATGGCTTTTCTTGATTTTATTACAGCTGAGGAAAGTACTGTGCAGTTGTCTGAACAGATTCTGGAAACAAAAGCTGCAATAAATGAAGAAATACCCTCTGCTAATAGGTAAATCTTGATAGTTCTGCTTTTTTAAAAATATTTGGCTCTTTATATTTCTATTAATAATAATATAATTCTATTAATTATATCTCTTTTCAGAGAGGAAAAGACTGAGGAAAACACAGACTTGCCAAGCTTAACAGAGGAGGCAGAAACTTGTACAAGATTTACATCTGCACCAAGTGAAACTATGCTCGCAAAGACTGAAAAAACGCGTGAGGGAGAGGGCGAAGGGTACAGCGGCGGTGAGGATTCCGACAGTAACCACAACGAACCACCAGGTGTTAAGATACCTATTGAAAGAAGACCATATTACGAGTCCACAGAAAAGTATCGTAAAACTTTACGATTGTCTTCCGAGCAGATTGTAAGTATCTTCACACAAACACATATATTCCACACGCAATCATATAAAATATAAATAAAAGCTCAATGAGTTTTGTGTGATTTCTTTACAGGCAAGCCTCGAGCTGAAGGACGGCGCTAACGAAGTGGTTTTTAGCGTAACCACCGCTTATCAGGGTACGAAACGCTGCAAATGTCACATCTACAAGTGGAAATGGGATGACAAGATCGTCATCTCTGATATCGATGGCACTATTACGAAATCCGATGTCCTGGGTCACATTCTACCGATAGTAGGCAAGGATTGGGCTCAGTCAGGAGTCGCTCAACTGTTCACTAAAATCAAGAACAACGGTTATAAGCTACTATACCTTTCGGCGAGGGCGATCGGCCAGGCTGGAGGCACCCGGGAATACCTGAGAAATTTGAGGCAAGGAGATCTGTCGTTGCCGGAAGGCCCGTTACTCTTGAATCCTACTAGCTTAATCTTGGCATTCCATCGTGAAGTGATAGAGAAGAAGCCGGAAGAGTTCAAGATATCTTGTTTAAAAGATATTCAGGCGTTATTCCCCGATGGATCCGAGCCATTTTACGCTGGATATGGAAATCGCATAAATGTATGATCAATAAATTATATCTTATCGATTATTAATTACAACTTGAAAAAATTATAATTATATGTAAAAATGTTTTATATATAGGATGTGTGGGCATATCGAGCAGTAGGCATTCCTATAATGCGGATCTTTACTATCAACTATCGAGGGGAATTAAAACACGAATTGACGCAAACATTCCAATCTTCGTAAGTATTGCATTATTGTCGTTTATTGAAATAATAATTCTTACTTTCTTTCTTTTCTGTGTATCAAGAGCACATAACAGAACAAAACTAGGAATTAAAAACATGTGTATATTTGATTGTCGCAATAGCAATGTATATAATAGTTACTTAGGCTATTTTTTAAATATTTTTTTTTAATCGTAACAATTCTTTTCTATGCTTCATAGCATCTTTTTCCTTTTTATCAATAGGATTTTTTTGATCTCTTAAATCTAATAGCACTTTGTGCTATTGGATACACATATTTTATAATATTAGTCTCGAACAATGTGTATCAACTTTAAAACAATCGCAGATGGGATTTTATTTGCAGATGGGATATGCGACAATAATTTTAACCAATTACAATTTGTGTTGTATAGCTTACATAACATTTAATCCTGTTGCCTTTTTCCTTAGCTGACTTTTGTATCCAGAGCTTACTAACAACTTTTATGATTTGATTATTTTTATTATTAAAAATGTTAAAAGAGTTAAACTAATTTAACAAACTGGAAAATCACGCCCTTCATACTAAAGATCAATTATGGGCTTGAGCATTGAAGAATGAAGTTATTGGTTGAAAAAAAATTAATTTTTTTCAGTGGGTATTGATAGGTCGGATATTTCTGTGATTACAGTTATGCGCGTCAGTGCAATATCGTCAATGAGTTGTTCCCGCCACCAATGCCAAACGTCTACTGATAGCGGCACAACCATAAATTTTATCAGATGATTTAATTAAATTAATTCAAATATTATGCACAGTAAAATGCCAATAGTATCCGGCTACATTTAATGCATTCTTGTGTTATGCTTAGACTACATTGTCTCGCATAATACAATATATGTTTTATTTTTCGATAATTGACTTAGTACAAAGTTAAAACGCACATTTTCATATACACGAGCAATATGACAGATAATTATAAATATTTAAACCGGATACATCAAATGTAAATAATACATCAAGTAGAAATGTAAATTAGATACTTTAGTATACTATACTGTTTCGGGATATATGTATATATTTGGTCGCGCAACAACTCCCATCTATCTTCTTATGATTTATAGGGTAAGCAATTGTTTTGTACAAGCTTTTTATCGTCGCTTGATACGCTTTGATTTCTAGCCATCCTAACCTCTCGTCATTGGGAACAACATACATTTTCCATTTGTTTTCAGGCAGTAATGGGGAAAAAATGGTATTAAATTCATAAAAGTGTCTTGAAACATTGGTTTTTGAATGTATAGATAAAGTAATGTTTGCCGTCGCTCAAACTCATCTTACTTTCTATTTGCTTATCGTCCATAATTTTTCAACCAGCCACTTCATGATTACTCTTATTAAACTGGTTCCTATCACTCAATCATTAATTAATATTAATGTTACTTATAAAATAATCATAGCTCAGCTGTAAATGCTACGCTGTTTTTATTTGTATTTAGTTTTGTTTTATCTGTGATTAATCATATAATTTATATGATTTTCTTCAATTTGACATTTTTCAATTTTTTACAATTTGTATAAATTTCGTATCAATCTAATCAATCTGATCTTAGATGTATTATATCATATATAAATTTATGTTTATACATATACTTCATATTGTACATACATTTACTTCATATTTAACACAGTATATGTTAAGAAATATTTTGATTGACAAAACTCTTATACATTTCCTTACTTTTATACATTTCCTTAATAGTTCATGTATTGATTTATTTTACATAAACTATGAATGTAGATTAAACATTCATTTTCCAGCCATACTGACAGTACAAGGATACAGATGTGCTTGACACATGTCCTGCAATTTTTATTTGTTCTCGTTATAGATATTCGAACATGAGCTTCATCGTCGACCACGTTTTTCCGGCATGGCGAGAGGACGCAACCGAAGAGTTCAGCAATTTTGCATATTGGCGAGATCCGATACCCGAAGTACTGAAACTTGAGGAGCTTTACGTTCAGGCTCAAACTACCTAAGGAACTTAATTTATTCTATAACTGTCATTTGCTTGTATGCACTGCGAACGAGATGATCATCGTATTTAGCTAACTTTTATACCCTGTGCGTTGATCGTAGTGACTTTGACAGGTGTGATTGTCTCATGTTAATATGTTAGGAGTCTCGAAAATACGAGTGCTTTCTTCGAATATTAGACTTATTGTTTAAATATTAAACAGTTATACGGAATAAGATTAAAAATCACTTATATGGAATTTTATATATATAAAGCTATAATATATATATAAGTTATAACTTAATTTGTATTATATATAAGTTATATATAAACTTTTCTATATATATATATATATATTTAATATATACATATATTTAAGTTTATATATAAAATTTATTATATAAGTGATCTGAAAAGTAAATTTCGACGATATACACGCCAACATTCCATAGCTTCGTTATACTTAGATAATAAAGATTTTTTGTCAAACGAGATATCAGATATATTCTACATATTAGTCGGGTTTAATCACACCAGTCAATGTACACAACGTGACTAGAAATTAGATATAATATAGGTATATACATGCTTTATAGTATAACTAAAGCGAGTCCTATGCTGCGCATTATGCTTGATAAGGTATGCAAATTCTCTGTGAGTGGCACTGTCAGAATCATTGTAGAACACGATTTTGGAAATCGATAGCCGAAAAAAATTTCTTAATCTTTTGTGCATCGCGCGGATTATCTATATTCATGATGCAACACTTATCCTGGACACAGACTTGCTTGTTACTGCACATATGTAAGTTTTATACAAGCATCTAATTGTCTATGTACGTGTCGTCAATTTTCTACATTGAACTGCATTCAAATTTTGTTTAATAATTGATAATAGGACATTATTCTAAGATGTAAGATATGTTAACAGACAAATGGTTAAGAATTTGTTGTTTATGTTCCCTATTTTTAGATAGCTATATATAATTTCAGAGAGCTATAGTTTATTTTTGTATGAGATCTCGATTAAGTTAGCGTGCTGTGAAATTGCCATATCCATGAAATGAAGTTATCATTTACATTGTGATATTCTTGATCAAACTAAGGATTATGAAGTAGATAACGTGTACAGACATGGATTTCCTTTAAACACCAACATTAAGATAGCCTTATAAAATATTTGTTAGTACTCTACGAATCTACTCTGTATTCCATATAGATCATACTTGACATATTTTTTTATTTATTATTTAATAGTCCTCTAATCGTGGTTATTGTAGTACGTTCTATCAGTTTTCAGTCTTTCATATGTTACCTTTGTGACTTATAGATTAAGTAATTGTTTTAGTTCGGTCGAGCGATTGGTAATATGAAAATAATATCGATGAATTCACACTTCGTGCTTCTCGAGTCATGTAATTGAAGCACAAATATAGGTACAACTATATCCAGCCAAAGAGGATAGAAGTTACATATTTGCAATAGATTATGTCTTAAATTATAACGCAATATTTACAATAGGACAACAAAACAAGGAAAATTACAAAAGAAAATATAAATAATTTTTAAGGCGTCTTTATTTAGAAAAATATAATAGCACAGAGTGTGACAAAGTTATGACAAAAAAAATATTGTATAGATTCTATATTGTTGATTTGCAACAGACTATTTGATGATTGATTTGGAACAATTTAACTATTAATTTAATGTATATTGTATATATAATAGGGGACGTAATATTGTATATTTATAATTAGTATTTAATTTTTGTAGTATTCATATTCATTTTTTGTTAAAATTACATTATTCTTGGTACAAATAAATTTAGATAAAGTCTGTTTACAATTTCCTTTGTTCTGTTTATAATTTGTTTACATATATTACCATGACATTGCCATTCTTTGTAATAATGAGGAGTTTCCTCATTTTTTAATATGTGAATCGGTTTAAAAATCCGAAATAAGAAACGTGATTATAGAAAAGTGCTAAGCATGTTGGTGTAATTTATTAGATCTGATATTTTTATTAAGTAATATTGTTTTTACAGATGTGGAGAAATCATTATGTATGAAATAATGTAAAAAAATTTTTTATATAAGGGGTGATAAGTACATCTGTGGCAATTAAATTTCATGTCAATAAGCACATTAGTAGCACTAATGCTATAAGCACTAGTGCTTATTATACAGGTAATGAGATTACCTGTAAGATGATCTCATCATAATGCGATATGTTTTATTGGATTCAGTTTATTTGATTCTCTTAGCAGAGTACTATACACATTGTTCTAAGCTCTTCTACATAATAAATGTATGTCCTGTATTCTTTAGAATCATAAATAATAAAAATCATAAAAATGGCTACTTTAACACAATTGAAATATGATCATTTCTTGTTAATATTAGTTGTTGAGTTTCGTCAATCTTTTTTCTTCTATCGTTAATATAAAAATATAGCTATATAATAAAAATTCTCTATTAATTATAATGTATTTTTTTTTATAAAAAAAATTGAGATATTTGATCTTGTATTCATATCGTGTCTTATATTCATATGAAATTACATTTTATTAATTATATTTTTTAAGCTGCTACCACAAAAATGTTTTATAAAATGTACAATATATGTTAGAATGATTTATACAATTTTGGTTTTATTGACGTTCTGCTCGGCCAACGAGTTTTAATCTGAAATGTTTAAAATTGTTTAATATATTAACATAATGCATAAATGCATCACAATACTTCACAGGAAAATAGGATTCACACATTGACAAGATTATTCAAACGCCAGTATTTTATTTCATCAATTGTGTACCTCATGTTTTAATTTTTGTATATTTTTTCTCCTAGTACCTTCATTATCTGAATGTTCTAAAGACTCAACAGAAGATGTACTGTACCTCTTATCAAAATTAAAATCATAAATTACTTTGGGTACATTATTATTATTGGCTTGTGTGCGACTCGTGGATGAGCCCAAGTACCAATAATACGTAGCCTAAAAATATTATTTGAAACATGATGAATTATCATGTATATTAAAAAAAAAAAAATACATGCAGTAACACATGATAGAAATATTTTTGGCAAAAGTTCAGAGATGTGTCAAATTTCACTTACCCACAATATACCTATCATCCAAAATATGGTTAAAACTAGTGGTTGCATATTTTAATCGATTAATATGGATTTTAAATTTATATATATATTTTTTGTAAAATTATATTTATTATTTAAAATACTAAAAATTTTGTCTGACATGTTTAGATTATCAATTATTCAGTTTTCATTTGTTATATATTTTGGGTATTTTTAAGTGATAATTTCATGACATAAATGAATTATTTTATTAGTTTTTAAATAAAGAGAGAAAGCAGCTACAAATAATAAAATATAATTATATACGAAATCAAATATATATACATTTTATTCTAAAATCAACAAATTTCACGAGTTATCACATTCATTGTTATCCACATCCATTTCTTCTTCATCATTTTCTGTCGTATTATCTGCTTTAAGTTTTTTGAAACCATGTTTCTTCGTATATAGTCCCAAAAGCAGTAACTTAAAAACTGCTAATGGTCTATCCAATAATTTCTGCAAAACATATCAAAGAGTTAATAACTTTTCGAAATTTTGGTGTATTATATATCATAAAACATAAAATATGTACCAGAATTTGTGCCTGTTCCGGTGTCAGTACATCATCCTTCTGACAAATTCTGAATGGTTTAGTCAAAGTGATGACTCCCTTTTGCAATGAGGTAGGCATACCCAACTGTCTTAACTGCGGTTCCATGCTGTGTTGAAACTGTGACAAAGGTCCTTCTGGTAACTCGACTGTTTGAGGGGAAACAAATCCAGAACGTGCATACTCCATTTCTTCATATTCCTCTGCCCATTCCAATACCTATATGTATAAATGCATTATTAATAATATAAATGATATTTTTTGTTACACAAAGTTTTAAAATATATTTTCTATATAAATTGAATATGGAATTTATCAGATTTTAACTCAGTTTTTAATATTACCATTTTAATTTATATATTATATATACCTGTTTCTTTGGTCTGTTAGTGAATAACAGACCACATTGACCTTTCATGGGATGATTTCTTATGGCATCAGCTAATTTATGTATGCCATCTGCAACCTCGGTCTCCTGTGATTTTCCCAGACCCAATGCAATTATTCTAAGTTTACCAAAGAAAAGTCTACTATCTTTCCATTCTGTACGCAAATCAAGAAGCTTAGTATTGCATGTATTTTGAACAGAGATTAAGAATATGCGATTGTAATCTTCTACACATTTCTTAACATCTTCTATGATCCGCTGTTTCAAAACTAAACCCTTTTTATTGGTTTTAGTGAGCGATACTATAACAAAAATATTTTAATTATATATGCATTTATATTGTATACATATCTTATTATTGTATTATAAAGATGTAAAAAAATAAAATAAGTATTTAGTAACATAGAAGCAAAGCTATAAATTTGTTACAACAGAATTATCTATATTTAATTGTAAAATTAAATCGTTAAATATTGGTTTTAGAGGTTAGTGTAACCAAGATAACCATTTTTAAAAATATTTCATATAGGAAATTATACAATTAACAATTCTGTAAAATTACCTTTTTTGTCCCTCTTTGAAATTGGCATGTTTGAAATTAGATTCTTTTACAGAAGAAAAATAGAATTAATAAAATAGCAGAGTGCACGTGGTTGTACAAACTAATCAAACTCTCTATTCGAGAAGCTTCAAGCTTCGAACTAGTTTCAGATTTCAGCGCCGTTTGCGCTCGGATTATTCGCGAACTAAAATCGGTCATGTGACAAGGAATGTAGAGAGGACGCCACGTGTACGAAACTGGAATGACTCGAGATGGATTTCCTCCATGAATCTTTCCAAAAAAAATTTTACGTTAACTTTTTAAAATTTTTTAGATATCGAGAGTTTGCTTCATTGAAAAAAATTATGCGCGTTCACATGCACATTATGTGCACATTGTGTATGTTGTAATAAATTTTTCAACGAAGCTTTGTCTTTTTTTGATATTATCTTAATATAAAATTTGGAAAATAATGGAAAGTTTTTTTATTCAGATGATAGCATTATTTACAATGTAATAATCGTTACTGTTTTTACCTTATGTAAAAACATATATGTGTATAAGTACTATTTTCAACTTTAAATTTCTCACAAACTGCATATTAGATGAATTATGAAACTTTAATTGCGAATGTGTTATTTTCCATCGCAAGGAATATGATATTCAATTTTAATAATGTAATTATACCATTTTTATTTGTGAACATTTCATTGATAAATAAATTCCTTAAGATGTATAGACAGAATTTCACACGTGTAAAAAACTAGATTCAAGATGGATTTCTTCCACGAATCTTTAAAAAAAAATTTTATTAACTTTTGTAATTTTAGATATATTTTAGATACCGAGTTTATAATGAAAACTGCCTGTACCCTATATATTTTTATAAGATAATTATTTATTTCTCAGAAAGTTAATTTTCTTTTTGATTTTTAAAAAGATATTGTGTTGAATCTTTTTGAAATTTATATAAATGAAACATATTTAAATCCCAGTTTGTAAACCAATTTTCGATTTCCAAACATAGAGCATTCAGTTTCGTCGAAATAACGTCCGTCTGAATAAAAATGTCTATCTATTTATGGCATGTGGATCAGGATGCATGAATTTTTTTGTTAATCGATCTGTTGAAAGAATCAAAACGTTAAAATTAAATAAAGAAGATTTTGAAACGGAGTTTGTTGCGCCTAATTTCTGCGCCTAGCTGTTGTTGATCTATTTCTTGCCTGAGTTTTGTATTTGTATGTCAGAGCTTTTTCGTTTTATTATAAATATTTTTCTTTCACAACCACAATCTCACTCCAAGAAGCTCGATAAAACTATTAGAATTTTACTAGATAATTGCTATCCTAGTTAAGGTTCATCTACAAAGTCTTCCATGAACGTCTTAAAACTTTATTTATTCACCTAAATACTAATAAAGATCCTATAAACTAGGTGAATAAATAAAGAAGCTTCTTTTTTCACTGTATCGCGTATGTTCCTTCCATTTCTCTCTAAACGTTTTATAAATATATAACGAGAAATCTTATTGTCAGACTTTCTTATTTTAGTCTTAATAAGTTATGTAATTATATGAAAGTGCATAAAGACATCCTTCTTGGATCTTCATGTAATAATGTCGTATATAAAATAGATTACAATAAAACTGTAATATACATTTCATATGTTGGCCAAACAAGTAGACAACTAATACATACTAAAATATCGGAATAGCAATTATATTAGATTGAATTAGATTGAATTAGATGGAATCATTCGGTTTTAAACGGACTATGAATTAAAATTTAACCTTTAAATTAAAATAAACAATTTTAAATGAGACGATGTTGATATTTGAATATTGAATCTTTCCTTAATAAACAGTTATCTCTGAAATGTTGTTTATTAGAAGATAAAAAAATAGCTTGAATCTACAGACAGACACTGAAGATTTATTTTCATATTTGACTGTGTTGACAAACTCCCGAAACTTTGACATTCGCGCCTATTAAGTGTGTACATACATATCTGTTTATATTTACTAATCGTATTATAATACTTTGCCCTCTTAGTTTGAAAGATACGTTATTCTCTTCTCGAAGTTTCGCGATTGTTCACGAATTTTGTGATTTTGCTTATATGATCATAGTCGTCCGTGAACGGTAACAAACGGTGTTCAAACGCGTTACCTATCAGTGCGTGTCCTTTCTTTGGAATTTTTGTGTGCATATCAAGTCTTTGATTTTCCCAAGTACTTGATTTAATATTTGTGAAATCTTACCTTATCTATTTCTGAGTGGAACTTTTATTAGACGTCAAGGAAGAAGCGAAGTATATCATATCATGTTTGCTGAACAGTTGTTCCAAGTTTCTCGTGTTTTTCTGATTATATTTGTCTGTAAGTTATCGTTTTTATTTTATATTATTTACTTTTTATTTTTGTCATGTCATCATCTTCTGTATGTTGCTTCGCTTTTTCTTTTTTTAGGCGTCAAGCCGATTCGCTTATATGCATGAATGGACAATGTGGTTTCCGAGTCTGAAAACTTACGAAGCACATCCTGAAATGGATAGATATGGATTTTTTAAAGGTAAGATACGTTTTTGACGTTCGTGATGTTCGTGACGACATGAGGATATTTTTATTTTTTACACTTTATATTGGCATCATTTTTATTCATCCGACTACGATTTGCTACTATGACTTATTATAATAGCGTTTTTTGACTTATTTTTATATTTTGCACTGAAGATGGTCCAAACAAAGGACTTAAACGTACGCTTTTATATAGTTTTTGAGATTGCTATTAATATAAAAATATAATACATTCACTTCACACGTACTTATATATAGTACATATTAAGAAATATTTTGATTGACAAGACTCTTATTATATATATATTTCTTTAATAGTTCATGTATTGATTTATTTTACATAAATTATGAATGTAGATTAAACATTCATTTTTCAGCCACACTGATAATACAAAAATACAAATGTGCTTGACATATGCTCTGCAATTTTTATTTATTCTCGTTATAGATACTCGAACATGAGTTTCGCTTCATCCACTACATGTTCCCGAAATGACGAGAGAATGCAATTTTGCAGATTGACAGGATCCAACACCCGAAGTACCGAAACTGGAGCTTTACGTTCAGGTTCAAACTACCTAAGGAACTTACTTTATTCTATAACTGTCATTCGATTGTATGCACAACGAACGAGATAATCATTATATTTAGAGCTAAATTTTATATCCTGTGTATTGATCGTAGTGACCTTGACAGATGTGATTGTTCCATGTTAATATGTTAGAAGCCTTCAAAATACGAGCGCTTCCTTCGGATATTAGACTTATTGTTTAGATATTAAACGGTTATATTATATAATATAAGTAATCTGAAAATTTTATCTATATACACGCCAACTATATACATTCCATAGCTTCGTTATAGTTTAAATAATAAAGAAGTTTTCGTTAAATAAGATGTTAGATACATTACATTTTACATATTAATCGAGTTTAATCACACCAGTCAATGTACACAACAGGACAAGAAATTTGATATAATACATCAGGTATATGCTTGATAAGGTACGCGCAAGTTCTCAGTGTTAAGTAACACTGTTAAAATCATCGTAGAACACATTTTGGAAACAGAAAGTCGAGAAAAATTTCTTAATCTTTTGTGCATCGCATGCAATTTATCTATATTCATGACGTAACACACATTCTATCGGTTTTCAGTCTTTCATATCTTTGTGACGTATTAATTAATTACTAAAAATCTTGTCAGTTTTTATTTGTTATATATCTTTTATTGTTACTTTCAATATTTTCTGATATTTTTACAAATTAGCTTTTTCTTTTTCCTGATTGATTTAATGATAGGTAACGCGTTTGAACACGTCTAGGAACAGACTACTTGTCGTTCAGCCTGGGAAAATCTTCGAGCAAGCTTCTCGTAATCTTTTTTGTAATTCTGGCACAGTTTCTAAACATAGCACTATCGCATTCAGATAGCATATGTAGTCAATGTCAATGTCAATATGTCAATGTCAATAATCGAAACGTTACTTTTGGGAAGCTCCTTCTCCTGGAAGAATACGATTCTTCGATCTTTGTAATGTCATACAACACAATGCAAAAACCATGGACGAAATACGATAAATCGAAACGTATGTCCATGTCAATATAATATTAGTATGTAAATTATGATATCTGTAATCTATCTTCATTATTTGAATGTTCTCATCGCATACTCTAAACCAAATTTCATCAGCATGTTGAACATTTCAAATATCATGCAATTATCACGCGGTTTCTATAAACTAACTATTGTATTGACTTATCAGTTTATAAAATCGTTTATAAAATATTTAAAAAATCGTTTATTTAAATCGTTATCGAGTTTGCTTCATTGAAAAAAATTTTCTTTCTACGAAGCTTTTTTGATATTATTTTAATATAAAATTTGGAAAACAATGGACAATTTCTTTACTCAGATGATAGCATTATTTACAGTGTAATAATCGTTACTGTTTTACTTTATGTAAAAACATACATCTTCGACTGAGTCATGCGTATCCTCTTGTATCCTACGGTTGACTCCTCGCGTCAAGGTCTTCAATGCGTTACAATAAGGAAATCCATTTTTGTGCGGAATCAGCGTGGTAGTATCGACGATTTTATCGTGAAACAAGCGCAGCGCTCTGTTCTGAATGTGTTATTCCATCGCAAGGAACATGATATTCAATGTTAAAATGTAATCGTAGCATTTTGATAACACTATAAACGAGATGGATTTCTTCCACGAATCTTTCAAAAAAAATTTTATTAACTTTTGTAATTTTAGATATCGAGTTTATAATGAAAACTGTCTGTACCCTATATATTTTTATAAGATAATTATTTATTTCCCAGAAGATTAATTTTCTTTTTGATTTTTAAAAAGATATTGTGTTGAAACTTTTTGAAATTTATATAAGTAACATATTTAAATCCTAGTTTGTAAATCAACTTTCGATTTTTTGATTTTCTTTTATATTTTCTGTTTTAAATTTTTTCGTATACCATGTTTCTTCGTATATACTCCCAAAAGTAACAATTTAAAAACTGCTAATGGTCTATTCAATAATTTCTGCAAAACATATCAGAGTTAATAATTTTTTGAATTTTCGGTGTATTATATGTTATAAACAATGTTTCCAAACATAAGGCATTCAATTTAAACGAAATAAAGTTCGTCTAAATAAAAAATGTAAATCTATAATTAATATAATTTTTCTTTCACATTCACAATTCCACTCTAAGAATTTCGATAAAGCTATTAGAATTTTACTAGATAATTGCTACCCATTAAGATTTCATCTTCAAAATCTTTCATGAATATCTTACAATTCTATAGTTTTCAATCTTTCATATGTTATCTTTGCGACATATAGATTAAAATACCAAAAATTTTGTCTGATATGTTTAGATTATTGATTATTCAATTTTTATTTGTTATATATCTTTTAAGTGTGGTAATTTCACGACAAATAAGTAAATTATTTTATTAGTGTTTTTAAATAAAAAGAAAGTAGCTACAAATAATAAAATATATTTACATATTTTATTTATATATAGAACTAAATATACATATATTTTTTCCTAAAATCAACAAATTTCATGTGTTATAACATCCATTGTTATCCACATCCAATGGATGTGGCTGAATTTGTGCCTGTTCTGGTGTCAATACTTCATTCTTCTGACAAATTCTAAATGGTTTAGTCAAAGTGATGACTCCCTTTTGCAATGAGGTAGGCATACTCAACTGTCTTAACTGCGGTTCCATGCTGTGTGGAAACTGCGACAAAGGTCCTTCTGGTAACTCGACTGTTTGAGGTGTTACAAATCCAGAATGAGCAACTCTACTTCTTCATATTCCTCTGCCCATTTTATTACCTATATGTATAAATGCATTATTAATAATATAAATGTAATATATTTTTTGTTGGTTTCAAAACATATTTTCTATATAAATTGAATATGGAATTTATCAGATTTTTTAGCTTTAATTTCAGCTTAATATTACCAATCAATTTATATATTATAATATTATTAATTTATATATTATATATACCCGTTTCTTTGGTCTGTTAGTGAATAACAGACCACATTGGCCTTTCATGGAATGATTTCTTATGGCATTAGCTAATTTATGTATGCCATCTACCACCTCGGTCTCCTGTGATTTTCCCAGACCCAATGCAATTATTCTAAGTTTACCAAAAAAGAATCTACTATCTTTCCATTCTGTACGTAAATCAAGAAGCTTAGTATTGCGTGTATTTTGAATAGAAATTAGGAATATGCGATTGTAGTCTTCTACACATTTCTTAACATCTTCTATGATCCGCTGTTTCAAAACTAAACCCTTTTTATTGGTTTTAGTGAGCGATACTATAACAAAAATATTTTAATTATATATGCATTTATATTGTATACATATCTTATTATTATTGTATTATAAAGCTGTAAAAAATAAAATAAATATTTACGTAACATGGAAGCAAAGCTATAAATTTGTACAGAATTATCTATATTTAATTGTAAAATTAAATCGTTGAATATTGATTTTAGAGGTTAGTGTAATCAAGATAACCACTTTTAAAAATATTTTATATACGAAATTATACAATTAACAATTCTGTATAATTACCTTTTTTGTCCCTCTTTGAAATTGGCATGTTTGAAATTGGATTCTTTTACAGAAGAAAAATAGAATTAATAAAATAGTAAAGTGCACGTGATTGTACAAACTGAAACAAACTCTCTCTTCGAGACTTCGAGAAGCTTCGTGCTAGTTTCAGGTTTCAGCGCCGTTTGCGCTCGGACTATTCGCGAACTAAAGTCAGTCATGTGACAAGGAATATAGAGAGGACGCCACGTGTACGAAACTGGAATGACTCGAGATGGATTTCTTCCACGAATCTTTACAAAAAAAATTTATAGTAACTTTTTAAAATTTTAGATTATAAAGACTACCAATATAATTTGCTCTTTCTAATTTCTCTCTTTATCTCTTCCAGATTATTTGTTTTCGAAAAATTGCCCGCGCTCGCGCAATCGAGCGATTCGAAACGGCGCGGCGCGCCGCGCCGGAAGCGAGCGCGCGAGCGCCCGGCAAGATGGTGGCTTCCGCTGGTCGCGCCAGTGCATTCAGCGAGAGCGTAGTGAACGGTAGCCGTTGAACACGTCGAAAGCTCGATTTCCCAGGTCGCTTACAGCACTCCAAAAGGTGAGTCCCTCCCCCCGTCTCCTGAACGTTCGTCCGTCCGGGCTCTCTCGTTGTCGACTTAAGCGATCGCGCGTCGCGGACATCCGCGAATTACGCGATGTGCGCCGTAACACGGCCCGTGTGGACCCCGTAGCCATGCAGCCCGACGACATCGGCTCGTCGTAATTTCGCCGGCGGTAATTACGCCGCGCGTTTCTCTCTCTTTCCCCTCCCCCCCCCCCCATTGATCTCGCTCTCGCGGAATCGAATCAGATCGCGGGCCACGATGGTCATTCGCACCGAGATGCAGGCGAGATCATTTCGCGATCCGAAGGCGGCCGCTTGCCGCACCGATGACGCACGAGACGCGCGCGAGAGAGAGAGAAAGAAAGAGTGAGAGAGAGAGAGAGAGAGAAGGAGCGCCCGTCGTCTCGTCGCCGCCATGTTGCGACCGGCGACGAAATTCCTCGCACGTTGCCGGGCTATCTCGAGGGAAGATATCTGCGTGGCTTCGGTGGTTATCAATCGGACGATAACCGGGAGTTAGAAGGTGACGATTGATGAGAATAAAGGAAAGGGGGTGGAGGGAGAGAGAGAGAGAGAGGCGAGCGCGACGAGGCTCGACTACGCTCGCCTGACCATTCGCATCGATCGCTTTTTTCCATCCCTATTTATCCCTCTCTCTCTCTATCTCTCTCTCTCGCTCTTTTCTTCCTTCTCTTTGCCTCTCGAGGTTTTTTTGACTCTTATTTACAGAACGCCGGCCCGTAAAAAGTTATTATCTGCGATGCCGTAATCGCGTTTTCTGGTCGACGATTTGAGAATCCTCGCGGTTATATTTCGCGCAGTTAGCCGATACGATATAAATTGCGCGTCTCGCGTTAGAGTAGGTGGGTGACTTTTATTAATGACATGTGCGCCGTGAAATCGATACGCGAAACGAGGATGTTTCGTTATAGCGCGAGGCAACTTGGCGTCGTTTGTAAGAATCGCGTGATCCGCGTAAGCAATATCTTCCACTTTTGCGGCGCAACGTTTGAAAGGTTGCCCACCTCTGCTTTATGCACACCTATCTCTTGTGTATGTATGTACCTATGTACAAACAGACAAATGTGCAAAGCTATTGGTAATCTACGAGACAGGTGATCTACATATGTCGCGAATACATCTTCGTACGTATATCTTTATCGCTAACGTACGGACTAACGCGAATACGTATCATGCATTAGCCTATATGAATTTTTTAAAATACAAATGTTGAAATTTCTCTTTGCAATAAAACTGATTTTCTAGTAGTGAATTTTTTTAATCTAAAAAAAATATTGTTACGATCGATATGTGGTATTGGATAATTATATTTCCATTTTTTATATACTCGTAACGTCATAACAAAATTTTTTTCTACTGATAGTTTGAAAGTTAATTAAACTCTATTGTTTTATCAATCTGCAATATGTCACAAACGACAAAATGACAAATTTTTTTTCTACAGTGAAATAACGAGTGTTAAGTAGCTTTTTGATGTATGTATAATGAACTAGAACTTTCGATATATATTCGATAGATGCTGCCGGAGGTATCGCTTCGATAAACGAAGCTTTCTTTACTAATTTAGGCGTGTAATGATATTATCAGATTACCTGTCCGCATTCTGCGTCCGCCCATCCAGCCTCTAAGTCATCGAACAGTCGGCAAGGTCTCTTTTCGTCAAGGCCGACACCCTCCTCTTCTCTCTCTTTCTCTTTCTCTCTTCTTTCCCTGATCGCCTCCGCGGTTCTATGTATTTGCGTAACGAGCGAAGGCCTCTTTTACGTTCCGAAGGCCATCGCATTTCTCACTCTCGCGATCACTCGTGGCTGTCACCATTCATCCGTCGACGGTTTTACTGACCGATCGTAACCTACCTAAGCACGCGAGAGAGAAAACGATACTTGCATACAGGGTGTCGAAAAGAAGCATTCAACAGTTTATACAACAGGTCTTGTGTCAAAACTCAAAGTGTTAGGACGTCGGTAATTTTTTTTTCTAAGGTAGAAATGTGAATTTAATATTTAGATTCGAAGAAAGTAAGAAATTGTGAAAAGAGATGACAAATGCTATTTTCAGCAAAGAAATTTGACTGCGAGTTGGTCAAAGAGTTTGAGCCTTTTTCCGACACCCCGTATTTTTCACTTAATTTACAAAAAGGCGTTTGTGTATGACTGACTGTCATCTTTGTTTCGTGCGATGATCAATACACCACGTATATTCCTATCCATGATAGAAATGAAAAAAGTCGATTAAGTCAGAAAAATGCGTTATTTTGAGAACCTGATGACTGACTAAATTATTGTTGGTTCCCGCGAAAAGCGAGACGCGGATTAATTGATATATCGATTGTGGTACAATCTTATTATAGTAGATGCGACCAGTTCCTAGATACAGGTGAGATCCGTTTATCAGCGCATTCCCGGAAACACGATACGTGGTTTCTCTAACCGAGTTAGTTGCTATCTAATGTGTTCCTAGACAGAGATTAAATTCTAAAATCCCATAAACCGTATAACAACGGATTGAAAATTCTATAGCGTCATCGAGTGCTTTTGAAATTAAGAAAATCGCTAAAGAGATCTCTGTAAGAATTGTACGGAGAATTCGCAAAAATTATTTCAAGAGTAGTTATAAAATAGCGCCAAGAAAATGTCAGATATTTAATTGTTCCGATTGTATATTATTAATTTATGCGCAATCATATATGCTGGTTACGCAATTATATATGCGCTTGTTTAATGCGATCCAATTCCGCGATATACAAACACACATATGCTTCAACGTACATCTCCCGGGACTGCTTCCAGCAATTACTGTAGCCGTTGTATTGCGCTCGCTGTAATCGGAGTATTAATTCAATCAAAATGATTTGACGTTAATGATTATTCTGATACATTATTTACCGTAATGTTGAGGCATCGCGTGTTGCTAACTTCGTCAATACGGAGCGCTCTCAATAGGTAAATGGCTGGTCCAATAATCCATCGAGCTCTCGATATTCAAGAGTTTTCAGTTTAATGCGAGTTATTTATCGGGATCCATATCGACCGAATCATCGATTTATCATACATCAATTTGAGATTTTCTCTCTCTCTCTCTCCCTCCCTCCCTCCCTCCCTCCCTCCCTCCCTCCCTCCCTCCCTCTCTCAGGCTATTTACCTGAATTTTACATAATGCGCGTGTCAACACAGCTTGATTCCGGATGAAAGCATCACCGAAATCGTATATTTCGCATGTCAGTTTATAATTTCATCGCTTGTCGATCTCGCGGATAACGTCACAGCCAATGAAATATGTCAGTAGTTTATGCGCCGTTTGTAATTAAATTTATGCAATTTCGAGCGATTTAATTCCGCAGACTTCACGAATTAATTTTTATTCAGATATTAAGATATCGTTTTTTTTTTTGCGCGATATGTTTGATCAAAAAAAAAATTTAACACTCTTGGCCTTTATTATATAATTCGCGATTATTCGCTCGGACGTCGTTAGTTGCTAATGACGGAAAATCGAAAACCGATGCATGCCAAAAGCAGCTACGAGGATGTTTCGTATAATGCTTCTAATTTTATCGAAAGCGCTAGTAAAACCTCTGACGTGATTTTATTGATTTGCTTTTAGTCGAGCAAAGACGATCGTAAACACGATTCACTTGCGATTCACACACAATCTACTTTAACAAATATTTGAGCCGCTGTTAATTAATTACTATTCGAAAAATCTTGCATCACAAAGAGACTGCAGGTTTTTTTTAATCTTGTCTATGAAACTGCAAAATTGCTGTTAGAACGTTTCAATAATCATACGCGTTCGACAATCGTTGTAATAATCTCGAAGAAGTTTCCTAGTTTCGAAGCAAAATCAATCGCGTAAGAAGTTTCTGTTTCATTAACGCAAGCAATTACACATTTGACATTTGCATAAAATGTTTCGAAATTATTGAATTCGAGCAATTCGACTGCAACCAACAAGAGGCAATCAGATCTCTCCCTTAACTACGCGTTCGTGGAAAATATTCGACGATTGACGGAGCGCGCGTTACTGGATCTCTGAAAATCGCGTTTCTGCCGTAATGATTATTCCATCTGCGGCTAGAATTCGACTTGACGCGAACTCATTTCCTCGTTGGAAAGCGGCGTCCGTGATCGGAATTGCGTCAAATTCATTCAAGAAAGTCATATTTATTCGGCGCATCGCCATGTTCACATCGCGGCGATGTATATATATTATTCGTTTAGCCGAAATGTGCTGCATCTGATTCGTAGTTCGCGATAACAGGCTTCGTGCCAACGTTTGATACGAATTCCTGACAATCGTGAAGAGAATTTTTATTCTAGAGATCTATATATTTATAATCAAATCGAGGTAAAAAATGGCAATAAGAGCCAAGCGCAGTAGTTCAGGCGCGTGTATCTTATTGTGATTATAAAATTATTGCAAATATAAAATCATCAAACCTGCTCGGATGACATGAGAGATTTCAGTCTGATTTTATATTAATAACTATTTTTTTAATTATTTTTATTTCTATGATAGCGAAGTTATTTATATAATTGTTTGTTAAATTTATTTTTATTTGCGCTGAAGATGGCCCAAAAAGGGGACCAATTTTTATATTGATGATTTTATATTTGTAATAATTTTATAATTACAATAAAATACACGCGTTCTAACTACCGTGCTTAGCTCTTATTGCCATTTTTACCTCGATTTGATTATATTCGGAAGAGCTTTTATAATTATATTTATATACATGATTATTGAAAGAGACTTTTTTTTCCAATATTCGCGATTTAAAGGAAATTGCGGGGTTTTCGGAATACCTTGCATATCGAAGAATACTTATATATGTATGAATCATCTGAAATAACAAATTGGAGAGAAGATTATACAACAATACTACTTAATATTGTTATCGCGAATATTTTTTTCGCGTGGAAATGAATCGATACCTCGATCGAAGATCGAATTAAATTGCGTTTTATTAGACTGGAATTCGTTGGTATCGCGAGGCTTGCGATTGAAAAATTCGAAAAATTTATCCGCGACAATCGCGGTACAATTAGCATCTCGCAAGTTTCATTTGTATGAACGTGTGTTGCGTCGCTCTGAGCGAGAGCGACGTTAATTATCGCGCATCAATTAGTCCCGCGTTTCGAGCGAACTCTGTCATTAACGCGTGTGTCTCTTGCCGCCGTCGACACGAGATATATCTTGTCGAAACTGTTTCGGGCGCGACGTAGTTTGCTGCTCTCGAATTCCCGCCGTTTCAAGCTATTGGAAATTCGTTCGAATTAACGCGCGGATTGCGCAACAAGGAAACTTGAGCCTCGAGCATCTTGAGAAAATTTAACGTATCGGATGTAATGTTCCTTTTCCTAAAATCTTATATTATCTCTAACTATATCACGCGATAAAAATATTGCAACACGAGTTACACCGTAAAAGTGTCCTCTCCTTTTACCGTGAAAATTCTCGAAAGTATTAACGTATCATTAAAAAATAATCTTTAATTCTATTCTTTTCTTCTTTTTATTAGTATTAAAATAATAATAATAAGAAAAAAGAATAGAATTTAATAATAATAAAAAGAAGAAGAGAATAAAATTATTAGATTATTTTGTAATGATTTTAATGTTGGAACAGTTATCTTTAATTACCTCTCAATTCTGCAAATATTAATTCAGACGCTTTCATCGTGAAAAAGTAAATTTCAATAATTGCACGTGCGCGTTTCGCAGAATCCGAGCTTCAATGAAACGCTCATCGCGATAAAGGAAATCTGTGGAAATTATCTGTAGCGTAAAAGCGTCTTTGATATGTGTAAGAGACTTTAAAATGCCAGGAAATTCGCTTTAACGTAAAAAGGATTTTTACGGAACACACGTGCACGGCTCTTCCGACATATTACGTATGCGGATTCGAGATTTTACTTGATGACCGTCGTCGCGTTTGGAGTGCGCGCTATCTTAATTAATAAATATTCCGCGGCCTGCTCTGCCGTGAAAAAAGTCGCGTTGAATAACCGCGTGTTCGCGCGCAAGGATGTGATAACAGAAATTGCGTAATAGCGTGAATAGCAACGATTAAGGAGAGGCATCAATCGGCACGTAAACCCGGTTGCGTAATACGTCTGCGGCGGAAGGGCAATCTATTAAATTGACATTTTCGTTGCGGGCCGTCGAGCTATCGATTCTCGCCGATAGCACCGGATTAAATGGTCAGAGAGGGCGGATCCCAAAGGCCAATCGTAACTATCTCCTTGGGAACACTTTATGCTCGCTCTCGGCGGGGGGTTGGGGGGGGGGGCGCGAAGGGATTTCATTATTACGGTAATGCGGAAGTGAAGTGTGAACTAATAGGAACGTATTGCTGGCGGGAATGAGATGGAAAATTTACTTAGAATTTCTCAATGTAAATATTCGCAATTAATCTGTTCGAATTTTTTTATATGTGCAGAAATTAAAAAAAAATTATTATTCGGAGAATTTCAGTTTGTAACATTCGCAAATTGTGAAATTTAGACTGTTATATATAAAACTTATGAAATCTCTCAAATCTGCAAAATCTAGATCTTGAGATTTAGAATTGTAAAAAATTGCGCACAGACTTTATTACCTATAAAATCAGTAATTATTTTTAGAAAATACAGCCAAATGTCAAATAAAGAATTTGTAACTTTTTCTCGATTCTCTCTTAAAATCACGAAAAAAAATTCTTGGGTGGTCTTTTTCTTCTCAGTTGGCGCGTGCAAAATGCGCGTAAACAAATATCCTCGCGAGCCCTTATTCAAGCTCAGCTGGATGATTGCGCAACCCCCTCCGGCAGATCTCGTCGACGAACCCTCTCTGGGGGGTCGCAGAAGTGGTTGCGAGAAGGGTCTCTCAACTCGCTTTTAAGAAACGCTTTTAGTGCCCGGCATTCGTCCTAAGTGAATTTACTGAGATAATTAGCCGATGCTACGTAATTTACATTCTCTATCGACTCGTTCAGACTGCATTTCCGGAAGGATTTCTCTCCCTTTATTTCGTGATTGTGATATGTACAGATTAAATGGCACGATTTCGCGCTCCGCACGAAAAAGTTATAATTAAAACGAGATAAAGAGAAAGATATATAAAAAATATTAAAATACATAATTTTTTAAATATAAGAATGCATAATTTTTTTTAGCGATTACCGGTGAAAGAAATTGAATTTTAATTAAATTAACAATGTATATTTTTATCGAATCTAATAAAGCTCGAGCTTTTACGATAATTAAATAAAAAAAACGACATTTAAGTATTAATGAATTATGAATTATTACCGACTCTCTGTAGAAATTTTAATTCTAATCGAGCTTGGTCGAGAGAATTAGCACTCGGTGTGTCAAGGTTGCATTGTGGATCGTTA